>OX451219.1:9170912-9613636 GCA_949628195.1 Phasia obesa
CTATCCCTAAAAATCACCAAATCCATCATTTTGTTTTGACATTAAATGTTGGTGTATTTATGTGTGTTTAGTTTTTGGTTAATTCTATATCGTACTTGCTTCGATGTTTATATTAAAGCAAGCAGATTTATGTATTTTGGTGTTACACATTTAGTGGTTTTGTTTAATCTCAGGTTAATTTAACCTCAGGCCAATTTCACCAACAAACGTTGTAACACATATAGTCAATTAGAACAGTACCTGAAAAGAATGAAATCATTCGAGTGGCACTTGCTACCATTTTTTTTTATTAAACACTTTATTATTATTATTATTATTATTATTATTATTATTATTATTATTATTATTATTATTTATTAAGTAAAATTAAAAAATGTATTTTAATGTTATATTTAATAAAAATACTGATTACTGATAGTTTTGTTAGTCTTTTTGTTTTTTAGACTATTTTCTTTTTATATCGGAATTTTTATAGCCTTCACCACATTGTGTAAATTCTATAATATTACTTTCTGAACCCATAAAGTATATATGTGACCGCGAATAAAAAAGGGACCTAAGGGTCGATCGGGCTATTTGTTTTTTTTTTAATCGATGTAAAATGTACTCGCAAATCAAGTGGAAGTGGTCTCAGACCTCGCTGAAGCCAAAGTTAAGCTGCGTTTACTTATGTTAATACCAGTTTTTACACTTGTAAAACTTTAAACTGCTCTCCTGTAAAATTTACTTTTTTTACCCTTAGGTCCCTTTTATTAGTCACGGTCAAATATATTCTGGATCCTTATACATAGAAAAACTGATTAAGCGATGTCCGTCTGTATGTCTGGTCGTCTATCCGTCTGTCCTTGTTCGGGTTGTAATATCGTTCGACAAGGCACCAGACGAGTTACAAAAGATTTAAGCCCACCCATCTACCAGGCATAAATTCGAAAATTTTACTATTGTAACTCAGTAACATCAGATCATTCCTTTGGGGCTGCGGGCAAAAACCACGCCCACCTATAATTCTGCACGCTTTTTTAAATTTTTTTTTCGGTTTTAACGATTTTCGTTTGCTTTCTTTTTTTCTAATAAGTAAATATTAGACCGCTACAGGTAGATGGAAAGGAGTGCATACAGATGTCGGTATTTTTTTGCTTTAGTCTGACCATTCTAACGCAATATAGATTGCAGGAAGTACCTAATTTTTTAAAAAATTTAACAAAAAAAAAAAATTCCAAAAATTTTTTACAAAATAATCTAAAAAATTTCTGAAAAATATTTACAAAAAATTTTTCGAATAAATATTTACAAAATTTTCAAAGAAACAAAAGAAGGTAACACAATATCTCGCATTACTATGGTGAAGGATATATAAAATTCGGCATGGCCGATTATAGTACGCTTACTTGTTTTTGATTATAAATGATTATTTTTACTAAACGAAAAGTATTATCCTCATCGTCAGCGGTGTAAGTTAAAATATTATGAGTATCAATGTCTGGACCGACGACTACCCCATCACGAAGGCGTGATTGAAGCTTATACAGATCAAAAACTTGCAGTAGTCCCTCGATTTTAAACTAGGATGAGATTAATGCTGTATAACTAATTCAGTACTGACGCACTTTTTATGTCTGCAGATTCAACCTACTTCAGCCATGAAAAGAGCGACAAGTTGGCTCATACATCACGGGGTATATGCCAAGTTTATTCGAATTTGTACTAACAACAGCAAAGCCGGTGTTGAAGCAAATGTACAATCTCGTTTTATGTAGTAGATTCAAAAACAAATGGCTTCAAAGCGTGAGGTTCGCTCTATAACACAAAGGGACCAATACGTGGACCCAAGTGAGCTGTGTACTACAGCTGCCTGCTTAACCTATACTGCACAAACAATACTCATACAAAGACAGATTCTTAATTTTTTGATTATGTGTGATGAGTGCTGGTGTGCTGTGACTTTGTCTCGAGGATGTTACTTACTATTTTTGTTTATTTTTAATACAAATTTTTGTAACTTATTTGTAATTTTTCGACTAAAATATTATATTTTCTATATTCAATTAATATTTTAATGTTGTCCTTTAACTTAACTTTTTAACTTTTTTTAAGCGAATTTGATTTCACTACAACCATCCCAGTAAAAAATTATTTGGTTTTGGTAAGCAGTAAAATAAAACTCATGTCTTGCAAAAGCGGTTCTCATAAGCGCATCTCGCATAGCATTGAAGATTACTAAAATTGTAAGACAATAATAAAAATCTGCATCCTCCCTCGCTCACGAGGATGGAGGTACGTAAGCGAATAAATATTTTTTATAAAACTAAGTGAAATAAAGAGATCTCTATCGCTTACGCGGACACAGGTATGTAAGTTTTTCTAAAGAATTTGGTGAAGCTAAGATATCTATCAAGTGGGACATCGCAAACAAAAATCATGTCTTCCTGAAGAGTCTATTTCTTTCTCCCTTACAAACCTGCTTCCAAGTAAGCATAATTTTTTGCTGGAATATAATTCAATTAGTATATAATTTTTTCTCTTTTATTTTTTGCTCTAGATGTTTAAATATTAAACCAATATTTTTTGTTCATTAGGGCAGAAAAAAATATTTTTTAATACTCATAAAAATCATCATTTTAAAACACTGCAACTTCCCCTAATTTTACCATCGCATAAAATGATTTACTTAAACGCATTAATGTGTATGTATGCATACGTTATATATACATACATATTTTATAGCTGTAAATACTTGCAGTTAATGTTGTTACTGTTAGGATTTTTTTCATGTGTTTCTTGCCAAGGCTTTATAATATGTAGACTAACTTAACCGCTACGATTTGAAATTGATTGATAGGAGATTTCGTTTCATTTGCCAGCTTAAATGTTGGTGTTAATCCACCTTTCACAACTAAATTCCTTTTCGCCTTTTCAAAGTTGCTTTTTTACTTGGCTCTCATGTATCCATCAGTTGACTAATTAAAACAAAATGCCTACTTTGTAATACCATACTTTGGTAGTCATGAATATTGGTGTTGCTGTTGTTGTTATTGTTATTGCCATTTATTATTGTAGTTGTTTTAGCAATTGTTAATTGTTGCTTTTGATGTTTTTTGTGTGTATTTGTTGTTTATAACATTGATTTAAGTGAGTGAAAAGTAAAATAAACACTGTTAGTTGTTATTTGTAAAAGTAGTAGTAAAAGGTAGTAGTGGTAGTGGTAGTACAGTATCTAGAGCAGTATCTAGTATCTAGTTTATGGTGTAGTTTGTGCTAGTGTTTTAGGTGGGTAAGTATATGCTTTAGCATTTAATAGCCTGTTTAAATATTTATTGTTTTAAATTGCAATACTTAATTGAATTCATTTATAAATTGTTTGGCTAAAACGCTTTCATTGGCAGTAAGTTATGTGGAAATTAAATGTTTCTGGTTTCTTTTATAATTTCTGTATGGTATTTTGATTGTAATATTAGTAGTTATAGGTATTTCCTTCTTTTGTTTATAATAAATAATTAAGTATTTAATAACGCTATTTTGTTACAGGTATACTTACGGGACAAAGCCATTAGACTTTTTCTATTGTAGTATTTAGTAACTAAAATATCCCCCAGAGTTTTCTAATTTTATATAATTGCTATAAATATAATGATCAAATTAAATCATTTGATCTAAATTCAAATTAATAACAGCAAAAGTATCAAGGGATATTATGGTGTTTAAAACTAAAAACATGTTGCCATAATTATTTTTGAAGCAACAATTTGAAGGGAAGACAATGTAATTTATAATGCAAAGATTTGAAATTATGTATGAGGCTTCATAAATTTAATTATATTTAAATTTTGCATGTATATTTATTATACCCTAGGTTGGTAGGGTTTTCAAAGAAGGAGCTTTATAGAAATCAATACACATAGAGAGGTACCCAATGGACCCGCAGGGTCCAGGAGATAACCAGAAGAAGTTAAAAGGCAAATGGGGGTTCACTATAAGGAAATTTTTTTAAGGATTTTTTTTTGCTTTACTCTGACCATACTAACTCAATATACATTGCAGAAAGGTCCTAAATTAACAAAAAAAAAAAAACGTTTAAATTATATTTAAAAAAAAAAAATTTAAAATATATTTTATAATTAAGTTTTTATGCTCTAGGTCTTTTTTATAAAAATATTGTAATTTATTTTTATATTCGATATTTCGCTACACCATTGGGTAGCATCGTCAGGAATTAAAAATAGTTTATAATATTTAATTGAATGAAAATATTAAATGAATGAATGAAAATATATATATTTTCATTAAATGAATGAATGAAAATATATATATTTTCATATATTTTCATTAAATGAATGAATGAAAATATTTTCATTGAATTAAATATTATGTAGCGAAATATCGAATATAAAAATAAATTAGAATATTTTTATAAAAAAGACCTAGAGTGTAAAAACTTAATTATAAAATTATTCAAAAGGTCAAAAATTACAATAATTTAAATTTTAAATCTATTTATAAAAAATTTTACAAAAAATTTTCAAAAAGAATTTCGTACAGAAAATTTGTGGAAAAAAAAGTTTTAAAAAATTTTCGAAGAAATTTTTGTAAAATTAGTATTTTTTGAAAATTTTTTTTTTAAAATTTTCTTATTTTACAAAAAATTATTTTTTTTAAATAAGAAAATTTTACAAAAAATTTAAAAAAAAATAATTTTACAAAAATTTTATAAACAACTTACGAAATATAAAAAAAAATTCAATATTTCTATGAAAATAAAAATCATGAGTGTAACATAACATATTTTTAATATTAAGAATATATGTATGTATATAGAGTAACATATGTTTTAATACGTTTGATTCTTGAAAAGATTAGATTTCCGTTTAAACCCTAGATGCATTAAATATACTACAGACAACATCAGGATACCGTCTACAAACTGTCAAAAATAAAATACAAATGTTTATAGGTAAACGATTATTTTGAAGCCAGCAAAGATACATGGCTATTCGCCCACCGTTGTGGCTGTAGTCAACTTAAGCTAATTTCTATTTTTGTATGCGACAATTGTATTTTATTCAACCAAAGAAAATGTCACAAAATTATAAATTACAAATTCATATACAAACTAAAAGTTTTTAAGGAAATACATATATACGAGTATGTATTATTTTTTGAAAAAAATATTTTATTTTATAAAAGCAAAATAAGTATTTCTACAACAATGTCAGAATTTACGATGTAAGTAGCTATCGTCTTCAATATCATTAAGTATCTGACTACAAGGCGACAATTGTAGCCAACGGAATTGGTTTTCATTTAACTGCATAGCCGCTGTCTTCTATTTCTTTAAAGCATGAATCATGAGTTTTTTCTCATACAGCTTATTTTAATTTACTATGTAAAGAGTCAACAAATATAATGCTGTACATGTCTGTATAAATAAAATCACCGTAGTGGAGGGTATAAAAGATACGGCACGGCCGAATATAGCGCTCTTACTTGTTAATTATAATTTTTTATATTATTATAATTAATATAATTATTATTATTATTTTTTAAGTATATAATTTATCGTATCTTGAATGCATGAGAGACATTTCTCTCTTAAGTGCTACAGAACAGAGGCACTGTGAGCAACTTTAATCATTTGTTTAAGCTTCTTTTGACGTCTTTGAATTTTTTCAAAACTTGTAAACTTATCACTTGGTTATTTATTCGAAAAGTGGTGCATTTTTAAGATATACGCCATTTATACTTGTACTTAATTAATTAAAATTTAGTTTCAGCAATAATTTGCTGGGTCTTTTGTATTCCAGGTGATCCACTGAGAAGATTTATTTTATATACTTTTGCCTCCTTCACCATGTTTGGAAGAAAATTGCAACAAATTATATTATAATCGTAAAAACATAAGTGATTATATTGATTACTAGCTGTGCCTGCTACTTCGTCAGCGTCCTTACAATATTTTGTACGATTTTCTTTAAAAGTAATCTACACCAAAGACTCTTATTTTTCTAGTGCGTCAGTTATGGTTTATGTATTTACTTAATATAAAGGGTCCCATCCCTACTGAAATATGCCACTTTCAAGAATAAAAGGAGCCTTAAAGTATGCACATTCACTGCTTTTTCTCCATTTACTCTTGGAATTGAGATATTTTTTTCGGAAAAAAGGTATCAGGATACTAAGGTACCTCCTCTCAAAATTTTGTTACCATCCATTCCGTTGTTTTAACATGATACGGACACAGAGAGACAGAAAATAAGTTACTATTTTATTATATGTATACATATTGATTATATGTATTATGTATTGTATTATGTCCTGTATTTCCTATTAGTACAAAGAGGCACACCGAACACTCTCCATTCGGTTCGATATTATCAGATATCTTTTATTTAACTCTATCTCAGGCCACTTTTGGTGACTTCATTCTTATATTGAGGCCTTCGAAGCTTATTACCAATCCAGCTTCATTTGCGGGTAAAGAGTTCGATATGGATTGATCGTAATTTTTTTTTTTTGTAAAGGCTTACAAGCTTCCAATGCTGTTTGGTCCTTCGTAGGCATCGGTTATGTCGTGTGGTAACTTGTTCCAATATTCACAGATATATAAAAGCACCGATTTAATGTGTTTCGATGTAGCTGCTGAGTTTCATACTGGGCGTAACATTTGCAAAGACTGGTTGCCTTTGCCATAAGCCATGTAGTATCTGCTACAACATTACTTATGTGCCAAAATAATTCCGAGATAGTAAAATTATTAATCTGCTGCTAGCAGATTAATCTGAAATTTGTTGGTATTTAGGGCGTTGCAATGTATCACCTAGCTCCTCTTTATATTTTCCTTTAGGCCAGCTTTTTCAACCCCGATTTCGAGGGATTTGAGTTTGGTTATCATATGGTTATAGTCTTGCGATAAAAGGCAAATATTAAGATATTGAACGCTTTCTTTTTGCTGACAAGACACCAAAAAACATAAAGGGTTCCGCACCCTAGAACAATAGTTATAATCGTTTCACCAGTCATATGACCGTCGAAGTTGATCGAATATCCATCAATGCGTAGAACGAACTTTTATCACCATATTTGTGTACGTGTTATTTTGTATCTCTCTTGATCCTATTTTTATTTTTTATTTGTTTTACTTTTGTGTCACTATTGCTCACACTTGAATACAAACGTAATCGTATGACCACTTAAAAGGCAACCAATATTTTTCAATCCTAGCAAGTTTTTACACCGTTTTGTAACTGTGGATAAGTAATGGATCCATCACAACAAACTACAGCCCAAAGAACAATAACAACAGCGGATTTCTTCGGTTTAAAGTGCATTGAAAAGGATTAGCTGGGTCTCGGAGCCAACAAGGTCATATTCATAGTTGTTTAGAATTAACGTGGAATCATTAAAATTAATATTGAACATGTTAAAAATAATACGAGCGCATAATTAATTATTGAGTATCTCTTTTGATCCTATTATTTTTTTTTATTTGTTTTACTCTTGCATATGAGGAAGATCGAAACAGCATCCATTTATCCTTTTGAACATGACTAGTTATTCGGTGATAGAGACTGGTTCGAGTTTAAACACTTTTTGGGAAAAGATACGTATTACTTTAATACGTCGATGGCTTAGGTCGGTATCAATTGGGACTGTTAGACTACTTTGTGATAGATCTTAGACCTAACATTACGTACTGGTTCAGAGCCACTTACAACTTCACTAGCCTTCCTCTTGGTAAAATCTATATTTTTTAACACTTTACGTAACTGACCCAACGTAATGCGTCTTTTATTCACAAGTTTCTCGCAGCCAATCTAATTTGTCATTGGGTGAGTACGACTGATAAACTAGTTAACAATTTTTTACAGAGAACAGATGTAGAGGGTGTTGTAATAGTTGCTAGTGCAAATAGCATTTCTAGGATTATAGCCATTACCTACTTGTCCGTTGTAAGTACTAAAGCTTCTCGTGATTTTTCGTTTTACTTTTGATTTTTAGCGTTAAAATAATTAACACCAAAAATTTGTTTTTTTCCAAATAAATATAATAATTTTCTTAGTTTTTTGTGTTTGTATTTTTTATCTTTGGCAATTTATGGATGCCATTAAATATGGCAAATTTTCTATTATTCGTTTTATTTTGTAAAATAAATTGTCTATTAATCTTGTTAAGAAAATCATATTTATTCATGCAGCAAATATTACATAACATGATTATTTAGTAATGTTCGACATTTTGATTAACATATCACGTTGTAGTTTTGATATTTCTGTTCTTTTTTTTCTGGCCTTATCTGCCCCACACCATATACTTATGACAAGAGTCTCACAAAATGCTATAGACGATGCAAAAAGAAAAAAAAGAAAAAAAAACTACTCAAACACGGTGTAAAATCACCTTTTCTGTGTAGAAAATACAACAAAGATTTGCTATTTTATTATCAATTTTCGGGTGTTATTATAGTCATATAATAACAAAAGAGCTGAATAGGTGTCTAGCAGGGAATAAGTGTTGTTTTTGGGTATTTTTTTTTTTTACTTACTGACTAACTGACACATCAATTCCTAATAGGCAACTAATATGCAGCCAACAACATCAGACACAACCACAACAAACAACAACAACTAAACAATAATGGCAAACACCACAAACTTAATGTAATCAAAAAGCTGAAAAAAGTGCACAGAAATGAAAACACGAATTATGCCTAAATGCACGATTTAGACTCCTTGGAAATAACTCTTTGCCATCACAGACTTAAAGACCACTCTTTTTAAAGACCAACACCTTTAAGCAACAATACTTACTTACACACATTCTTACAAACATTTATAAGTTGAATCTTAAAAAAAATATTTCTTTTTAATTCACATAACAATACATTAAGACTTTTTATTCACCCCTTTAACCAATAACAAAAGAAAGGAAAATTTGAATGAGTAAACAACGAATTTAGGAAAAGCTATACAATGGTTTGAAATAAACCAAAACGGAGGAGTTTTTCAGGAGTCCAACTGCATAATTAGAAATACGAATTTTAATGTTGATATAGAAAAATATTGTTTAGAAATTAAAAATTTTATGCCTCTAAAGTTTAAAATGGCTCAATCTTAACAGGGGAGTGTATGGAGAACGACATCAGCATTTTTATTGGTGCTTCTCTTATGGAGGGTCTCTACCCTCCAGATGTATACTCAGCTGAGCTGTACTTTTCCTGAAGTTCGTGGGAGTACGACCCCGTTTACCAGGCAGAATTGCTTGGGCTGCTGGATGTATTGGGCCACTTGCTGGAATGTCGTTTGTAGGGAAGAAAGGTTCTCATTGCAGTCGGTTGTAAAACGCATGAGGCAGGTGATCGTGTACTCTAAACTGGTGCCGGAATGTGTTTTAAAACTTAACAGATGTGCCTCGGCTAATGAGGTTACATTAATGTGGGTTTAGAACACACAGGCACAACTAGGAATGAAGCGGCGGACCAACTTGCAAAAGGGGGATCTGCTGAAAATTTCTGTGGACCAGAACCCAGAGTAGTGTTGTGAATAACATAATGCGAGCTAAAGTTCTACAATGGGGTTACTTACCTAACCTCAAAAGGCGAGGGAAGGGAGGCCACTACGTGTAGGCAGGCTGGATTGGTGCTTAGAGAGTCCATGAGCAGGAAGGCCAGTAAGGAGCTCACATATAATAGAAGTACCTTAAGCTGGATAAATGCATTGGTGACAGGTCATGGAAACTTTAATTATGATGTAGCTAAGATGAAATTCGAAGCAGATGATACTTGCAGACTGTGCCTGAGATGGCAGCGCCCATTGCGTGTAAATGACCAGCACTGACTAGCATAAGAATCAGAACCACTATGGATGCCATGGGAGACCTGAGCCTTGAACAAATGTTTACAATTACTAGAAACTGAGGTTTGAGAAAGAAGGCCGACAGTTACTAGTCGACAGTCTGAAATTACTAAAATCAAGATTAAAGGTTGTAGCACGTGACTCAATGAAAACAATTTGGCGTAAATTACATTTCGGTTGTTTATAATCATAGAGGACGTCAGTGGGTCTCCAAAAGGTGCCTATTATAGAAATGGTCTGCTTCGATATTCCCCCTACATTAATATATATAAAGTCACAACAGGACCAAAGGGACCCAAGTGAGTCAGTTTTTCCCCCTACACGGAGCCGGCGACCCGTGGAACCTAATATTAATAAAAGAGGAGAATGGAATTAACGGATGCGGAGAATACTTCAACGAAGATGAGAATAAAGATATACCGACAGTCGTACGTGTCTCACAAGTTAATTTGCAGCACAGGAACGTATCCCGTCATTCTGAGGTATTGAACTCATTGTGCCAATTAATAAAACAGGAGACTTGCAAAAACTATAGAGGAGCAATAGTTTTGGACGTTTACTATAAAGTCTTTAAAAATATTCTTTCCAGAAGACTACCCGAAGCTGCTTCTAATATACTAGAAGAATATCAAGGAGGTCTCCCGCACGGAAGACAAACACTGGATCAACTGAGAATTGTGCAACAAGGTAAAGCTCACTTCGAGCTGTAACGCTATAGGAAGAAAAAAGATAACAAAGCAACTCATTTTTTAATTAGCTGTCGATTTATATGATGTGTTGTCATATAAGTCGACATATCGCACCCTGAATACAAAAGGGTCACAACTCAAAATTTTCCAAAACTGACTTTTTTCCATAAATTTATTTAGAGTACATATCTCTAGCTACTGCAAAAAATTCTTTCACATCATCATTTTCTTTAACTGGAAATATACTGTTATGTCTATATTTATGTTAATTGTGTTGCTTCTGCACATAAACAGTTTTTTGTGAAAATTTTAGTATTTTGAGTTGTGACCCTTTTGTATCTAGGTTGCTATATATTTATTCCTTTGGAAATCACAATCACATTCGAAATGCGTTTTGGACACCAATGTTGTAAAGAAATAAATGCACGAGGGTAGTGTGATAATTCCGTAATTTTTAATGGTTAAAATGTGGTTCATTGACTTCCATTGTCGTTTAGTTTTTCCAAAAAAGCTTGGCACGCCAGAAATAGTCTTCACAGAAAAGAATATTTTCACCAATTAAAGGTTTTAATTGGTTTCAGATTAAAATTTAATTAAATAATTAATTGATTCAAGTACTTGTTTCATTAGGAATATTTTATGCTGTTTTAAACAAGTATATATTTTAATCAATTAAAAGATTAATTGAACTTTAATTATTACTAATTAAAACCTTTAATTGGTGCAAGAAATTTTGTCGCTGCTTGGAATGATATTAGACGGTCAAATACAAAAACCTATCTACGCGATATGAGTCACTATTGAATGTAAACGAAACCGTATGACCACTTGAAAGGCAACGAACGACTATTTTTCAATCCCAGCGAGTTTTTACACCGTTTTGTAACTGCGGATAAACAATAGATCCATTACAACAAACTAGAAGCCAAAAGACAAAAAACAACAGTGGATTACTTCGGTTAAAAGTGCACGGAAAAGGATTGGTGAGTCTAGAAGCCAACAAGGTCATATTCATAGCTCTTTGGCATTAACGTGGACTAATTAAAATGAATACTGGAGAGATTAAAAAGATTACGAGGGCATAATTACAAAGCTTTTGGTAACAATCAATGTTAATTTGCAGAAAAAGCGACAACCTCATCGACAGAAGACAATGCCCGGTTACACAAACGTGTAGATATTAGGATAAAAATCTACGAACTGCTACGCTTCCAGCATAGTCTCTAGATTTAGTCCTATGGCCTATGTATGTATGCTATTTCCAAAATTGAAGTAAGAAATTTAGCATAATCTTTGAAACAAACACCTTTTTTGAGGGCTGCTTAAATAGTTGAAAAACACAATTCATATTTAACTGCTGTAGGGTATTCTTCTCAAATAAAATTCTTTTGTTTATTTGTGCTGTTTTTATTCAAAAAAAAAAAAAAAACGAAATAACAAAAACGTTGTTCAAAGGAAAAAGCATTTTGTTAAACAATAATCGGCATGATCACGAGTAGGTGTCAATAACTTTCAAAATACATGTTGTTTTGTATTTCTCTTCCATCCTCTGCCCAATTTCCCTAGTAAATGCAACACTATGACTGCATTGAAGTAGTGAATTTATGCAACAAAATGTAGTAAATATGAATAAACTATAATAAAGTATGTATTTATGCATAAAAAGGTAAAATGCAAACCTAAAAAAATTATGCATTATTTAACTTTTTGTTCAAGTTTTTCGTTTTGTTCAACTTAACATGATTTTTATTTTCTAGCAAAAGTTTCTTTTTTATAGAAAACAAAAGTGTTTTCCAAAGAAAAGCAAAACTTAAAAACTTTGTAAACTTTGTAAACAAAAAAAAAAATACAAACGACATTTTAATAAGTATTTTGCAGTCTATAGAAAAAAAAAATAAAATCTCATGTAATATTTTAGTTAATTAATTATTTCGTGGTAAGCTGTTGTATGCCTTTGTAATATCTATTGTTCAAAAAGCAAAACTTTTGTTTTTATGTTATTAAAACTATTTTTTCCGCAACCAACTACTCGTGTTTATTCATTCATTAAAATAGACTGATTCATTATCATTAAAATGGACTGATTTTAAAACAAGCTGTTTATACAGGGTGACATTTTTATAGTATGACATGAACACTTAATGTATAACATTTATTAGAAGGAGTTAGATTTTATTAAATTTATTCTACCCACAGTGCTAGTAATAACTGCTCTCGAGGTAGCAACTGGAACCCGGCTTCTCTTACAGTTTCTGACTAATTAAGTGTGGAAAAGAAAAATATTTTCTTAAAAAAAAAAATCACTTAAACTTAATAGACATAATAAACGACATGAGAAACGTTTGTTCTTCTGTTTGTGCAAAACATGAAATTGAAAATAAAAGTTGTGAGAAAATGGATGGAGTGGTTAATATTTGCCTCAATTGGGTTCTAATTTTCACATATTAAAGATTATATGAAGCAAGGTTGTATAGAGCAAATGTACGAAAGAAAAAAAGTTTTTCAGTAATCTGTTGCAAGATCAACAGACCAATCGAATACAAAAGAGTGAGCTGCTAGTGCTAAACGAAAGGTTAGTAAAAGTGTGTTGGTGTCGGGAAAAAAAAGTACCCAAGACGAATTAATTTAGAAGGTTGTGGCAATGCTAAAATCTTAAAATTTATTCTACTGAACTTTAAAACAATAAGTAATTGAATTGAATTGAATTGAATTGAAACAGTCTAGATTGAAGGCTGGTTATTGCACGTGACTCATTGGAAGTAAGGTTGCCGTACGGAAGAGTAACCCATTTAAGACGTGGTCTGCTTCGCTATTCCCCCTACATTAATATACAACTTTAAGTATATTGGGTTTGTTTGGTATGGTTGGTCGAAAAGGGACCTATTATGGTGGTTAAGTGGTCTGCTTCGATATTTCCCGTATATTACACAGTAGGGCAGTATTAAAATATTTTGGAAATAACTGATCTATTTGTAAAGCGCTAAGCCGCTCGATTCGAAATTCAATATAAGCATAGCAGAGGAGTATCTGAGATCAAGTTTTAACGCTGGACACCATCCACTTTCCAGGGGTGTCATTATGTGGTCTCAAAATTCACAATTTAGATTAAAATTTTTTATTTAAAATTAAATTTTTAAGTTACAAATTAGGTGATAATATTAAAGAAAAAATTAGGAAAATTAAATTTTAAGACACCAGCAGAGCGGAATGCACATTTTCTAAACAGCTACGTCCATCAGCAGCACTCTTCGTATCTATCAACTTTGAGTAGTGTTAAGTTGTAAACATCAGCTATTTAACCAACCAAACCCAGATAAAGGAATACAAGAAAAATCGCATGAATCGTTCAACTTACAAAATTTTTTTATTTTTTTTTTCCAGGACCAGGGTTTAAAAAATTAAAAATGTTAATTTGCTCATTATAAAACATAGTTTATAGTAACTTTTTGGAGGTATTACCTAGACCATTAGGAAATGCCAAGCTCTAAAACAATTTGCGGATGCGAGGTACCCTATTTTATGACCACATAGCGTCGTCACGGGAAAGTGAATAGAGCCCAGCGTCAAATATTAAACTCAGATGCTCCACTATAAGCATAGGCTTATGTAAAATTTAGGATCAATCGGCCTATCCCTTTAAAAATGGCTGAGTTATTTCCAAAATATTTTGATTCTGCCCCACTGTGCATTGGTACGGTTGGCAAGCTCTTTCGATGTGAGGGCATTAGATAATACTCCTATTATCTCAAATGGGGCCAAAAAACAGCCAGTGACGAATTTCTTTACGGAAAGGTATGACAACAGTATTGCATTTACTAGCGGAACAAATCCAATTGACTTAATGTCAAAAGAAATGAAATTATATTGTATTTCCAGTAGGATAAAAGTGGTACAATATAATCTTAAGCTTTGGTCTCTCTCAGTAAAGGCCTTGTATTGTATTATTTTACAAGATAGATAGTTATTAACGCTGAATTATTGTTGTGTTAAACTTAAGTTAAACAACAAGTGAATGTATAACCGCCCGATTTGCTGCATGCCTCTCTAATAAGCTGTTCGCCTAATCCACAATTTTTGTAAGTCCACCTTAAAATAATAAAAGTGTGCAAAAAATGTTTCCAAGAGACCTTCATGGTCTGGATAATAAAATATAAAAGGTTATAACCCACACTTCTAACTGATTGTACTCAACTTAAGCACTTGTAGCGAATAAGAACACGCAATAAATTTTATAATAATAATCCGAACAGCGAAGGAATCACCCTTTATTTTTCAATTAATTATTTGTATGTTCAACCTGTCGCCTGTTTTAATTATGCTTAAATAAATAGCACGACTCTGTTGTATTTATAAAAACTTTTAATACAACAATAATAACATTAATAATAATGACTAAAACAAATGCAACATGAGTGTTGCATTATGCTTAGTTAAATACTCAGTTTAATTCGTTTCTATAATTAGTTGATATGTTGTAAGAGAAAAGAAAATGCTATTGGCATATTTGTGATTTTATTAAAATTTTTCATGCAACATTTGTCACTAAAAACAAATTAGACAAAATTTTATTTAATAAATTTTTTGTTCAGCAATTAAAGTAATTATAAATTTAGGAAAGATATTTTTGAAAGAGTACGTGCCACAAATAGTGACAACAAAACAATCTATTGTTGTTGCAATGTGGTTTGTTTTTAAAGCAGCTTTAGAAAAATATGTTTAGTTAAAAAATTATATAAAATTAATAATATTTTTAATACTAATAAAATAAAACTGGAGTGGCCTACACTCAACTTTACCATACCCAATGGAAACAGATATTTTTATGGATATATTACATAAAGAATAAAAGTTTAAAGAATATTCGAATCGAAAAATTAATGATTTTCCGTTTGGGGTATTAAGTATACTACTCCTTGCCCCTTTCCGATTATGCCCAAAATTTATACAGCTCTTTATCTCCATAAACCAAAGGCACATACTGAATTTCGTTTTAATATGTCATACGGTATGACCTGTACACCGTACACAAAATTTGGGGGTAAGGAAACTACCCCTTGACCTCTCTCGATTATGCCCAAAAAATATACAGCTCTTCATCTACTAAATTTCATTTTTTATATGTCAAACGGTATGACCTGTACAAACTTCACAAAACTAGTGGCATACACACCCACCCACCCGCGAATCCACCCACAGTCATCATCGAGAAAATAGTAAAAATTGATTCCGGAGACCTCAAAACGTATAAATCCGTCGAAATCCCGACCTCGATTTTTTTCATGATTACTATACTTTACCTTATACCACGTATGGTAAAGTAGAGGAGAAGTAGAGAATTAATATAAAAAAATCGATTATTGTTTTATACCTATATTCATCTATACATATAGTAAAATAGTAACACATTTCCTGCCTGTTTTTGTGTTTGTGTTCGCATCACGTAAAAACTACTGGATGGAGTTTAATAAAATTTTAAGGAAGTACTATGGTATCATGGTTCTAATATAGAATACCTTTTTCCCAAGAACAATAGAGTATTTTATTCCCAAGAATAATAGAATTAAACGAACTTTGAATGCTTTTTCTACACTTTCTCTTGAAAATACGATGTTTTTGCGGAAAAAAAGTATCCTGTATTGGAATCATGATACTAAGGTACCTCCTCACAAAATTTTGTGAAAATCCTTCCAGCAGTTCTTACGTGATGCGAACACAGACAGAAGGACAGACAGAAAGGAAATGAGTTACTGTTTTGTATAGATAAGGCTTAAGATTAAAAGCAAAAAATTATGTCAGTATTGATCTATAATTCACTAACTCGCTACATTAGACTTAATCTAAAAATCTTTAACTTAAGTTACAAAGCAAAGCAATTATTAGTAAAAAAGAAATTTTGCTTCAAGTTTCAGTTTGTTGACAGAACTAGTCTTGAACACAGATCGCATAAAACTGAGCCTAAAGCAAAAATAAAAATCTAAGTTAAACTCATATAAATCCTAAAAATTCACCATCTATAAATTTAGTAAAAGGATCAATAAGGACAACAAGGACAATAAGTACAAATAAGTTTTATTTGCATTATTTTTTTATTTTAACTAATTTTTCTATTTCAGAGTCGAGCAAATAAGCTTAAATAATAAAATTTTATTATCTCATATCATATTATAGTATAATATATCATATCTCATATCATATTATAAATGACTGATATTTTTAATAGTCATTCAAAATTTGCAGAACGAGCTAATTTTAAGCATCGAACAAGAGATTGGCCCTTTGCCCTACTATGGTTGTGAATATCATATCATTTGTCTTAATAAGTCTACCACAATGATATTTGAGAGTCCATAGATAAATGTAGCTGCTCTATATCGGTCCCAAAATTTCCTTAACTCCTACGATTTTAATATAATGAATTTTTCAATATTTTTGTGAAATACTCGTTGTTTTCAGATTTGGTAATTTTTATTTTATCAGTTTTAAAAAATGTTTTATTATTTTACCCACAATTATTGCTGCCAAATCTAATTCCGCATAAAATAAACCACCATACGATTATATAATTCCCACCCTATTTTGTATGCCGGTATGTATTGCAAAAGCTGCTCTTGACTTATTCATTACAATTTATCATAGTGTCCTTCTGGTTTTACCTTGCATTGTGAACCTCTAATAATTTATTCTCATTTCGAAAATTAAATTTCTCAATGACACTTCAATTCATTTAAAACCTTAAGTATTCCTACTTGTAAATAGGACCATTAAATAAACGTACAAATACAATTATTGTACGAATATGATGATGATGCTGATGAGGATGAGGATGACCATAACATGGAAGCAAACAAAAAACAAAAATACACAACACTTTTGTTTCTGATCCCTAGTGGTCTTTTGTTGAACTAAATCTGTTTTAAAGAACAAAAAGAAAATAATGCAACCACACAGCCAAAACAAAGCCAACTACAAACAAAAAAAGCCGACAAAAAGTTTCTGTTCAGAAATTAAACAAGAAAAAACAAACACAAAACTTTTAACTCAAGAACAAGTTGGGCGCCCTTTTTTATGCAATAGTTAATGCAAGTTACTAGAAGCAACAAAAAAAAAGACACTACAGCAGCAGTTTATATTGAAAAATAATCATAATTTTTTTCCTTATTTAAAAAAGTAGTAAATGAGTTTAGAAATCTAAATCGCAGTAAGCACTACTAACAGCAGCAATTCAACAAATAAAATTCTTAACATAACAACAACATATTTTATACGAGAGCATACGGAAAAATATTTTAGAAATTAGGTTATGTAATTTTATTTAACATATCTGGAGGAAAGGGAACTAACACATGACTTGTGGCATGAATAGTTTCTAAATGATACACGCAAAGAAATACTGGGGTTTTGGTATGGTCACAAGAAACACATTTTGTTCTCTTTAACAATATATGGTTGCGATGAACAAATTTTTGTTGTTTTTAACAGTATTTTGGTACTGATAAACAAGGTTTGGTTAAAATATTATTATTAAATGCAATGTTGCATTTTTGCTCACGTTTTAAACAACATATGTTTTCTTCAACTTCAAACCCCAACAAAAGATTTATTAGTATTTCAAGATATTATAATATTTTTAACCTTAATATTTTACTTATAAAAAAAATATGTTAAGTTTATTTGTATCTAGCCAAAGGTAAAAACAAACAAATTTTTTATTTAATATAATGCTAATTACCCATAACGTTTTATAATAAAAAATGCAATTTATTTGTTGGAGGAAAGAGCTAGTCCGTGGTTTGTTTGTTGGTGTTTTGTTAAAGCTTTAATATTCTGTAATATTATTCTATTAACATGCATAATTCTCATTGTGTTTTGTAGAATTTTATTACTTATAGAGTATTTTTGGCTTCTCTAAAATTAGGAAAAAGGTTTCCTGATGATCTGGCCTGAGCAACCAGTGAAATACGTCTAGGGACTAGCTCTTTCCCCCAACAAATAAATTGCATTTTTATTATAAAACGTTATGGGTAATTAGCATAATATTAAATAATTAATATTTGAATTCCCAAAAATTTTATTAATAAACAAATTTTTATTTTTAGTCATCGGATTTCAATGGTGTGTGCGTTTAAAAAAAAATTAAAAGTTTTGAACACAATTTGTATGCGAATGTATATCTATACATATCTATACATAATTAATCTATACATAATTAATCGAACAAAATATTACCAGGACGCACACAAATTGTGTGGTCACAGCTAGTAATAAATAAAATAAAAATAATTGTTTATTTTATATCAAGAAGGTTAATACAAAAGGGTCTATATGACATTATAATTTTTAATCATATCATAATCATTTAATTTAATCATATAATGTTTATGTTGGATCATAATTTTATAATTATATGTTTATACTTCTACCAATTTTGGATATTTTTAACAATCATTATCAGAGTTGACAATAATATGATACGATATTTATTAATAATAATATTATAATATTTAATAATAATATGGTTTTGTCTACAAACATAAAGTTTACTCATAATATGTTAATCTAAGGTTATGGTTACTTCAACCATGTTTTTTGTTTGCGTGTAGGGGCCGTTTTGACTTCTTACACTTTCTGTAAATAAGACTTGTCACATGAACATGTTGTTGGCCTAGGACTTGATCATTTGACGTAATTAGCATTTGTTTTTGATCGTTTTTGTACCGAAACTTAATGTGGTTGGTCAGTGCCTGTTACTAAAATACTAGCCTAGCTCTAGGTAATTTGACGATACTTGGGATGAGTATGGTTGAAACCATTTTCAACAATTTCGCGCTAGGATTTTGGTAAAAGGCTTAAGGGCAATTTCAGTCCCTGAGAAGCAATGGTCCCCGACGCCCACATCTTTTAATCACTCCCACAAAGGGCCTTTACCATGTTTCGTTATTGCAAATAATTGTCTGCAACAGAATTTTTCGGATTTTCTTAAAAGAAATATGATTAAATTATGTCTTTAGATGGCAGGACACTCAAATGGTTTTTGATATTCTTAGACGCAGCAATTGTATTTGTTAAGTGATCCGTTGAGTCATTAATGAAAAATATTTTGTTTTTAAAACCTAATTCTTGTTCCGGGTAATTCCATGTCAAATCAACAAGGCACCTAAAATGACGATTTCAGATTTTATGGAATTTTTTTTATTTATATTCCTTGACTCCCTGAATCCAAATATAATTGACAGTTTTTTAGCTATAGAGTAATTCCATGTCAAATCAACCAAAAAAAAAAAAAAAATTGTTTACAAATTTACCACTTCCGATTTTATTGAAACTTTTGTTGTTTGTATTCTTTGAAAAAAAAATCTATCTCTAACTGTTTTTTAGCTATACAGCCATCAAAATAGGAAAATATCGCTTTTTTTCATATAAGCTCGAGGATTGAATATATTCTTATTCCAGTTCTATAAACCCTAGGAAGTTAAGTAATAGCTCATTTTAAAGGGGATTTCATATGCTTCAATTTGATATCAATCATGAAAAAAACGAGAAATAAAAATCAGGCAATTAATGCATATATTAACTGTGATACTTCCTTTCGAAAGGTATAGTAATAGATAAGACAGACGGTTAGTGTGATAGTAAAGCTTCGACTTTGGCAAGACTGCAATTGCATGTTTTGAATATTTCTAGAACAGTGTTGCGCCTCTGATGTTATTTAGGTGAATTAGTTTGAAGCTAGCATAGCCAATTTATAAAAAATCAGAAAAATTGATGTTGCCACGGCTGAGTATTGAACTCGTGACCATTGATTTGTAGTCAACATACTAACCACTTAAGCTACAGCACCCACAATTTTCTGTCGGTTCGATTCATGTAACCAAAATTTCTTTGTCAAAATTTTCTGGATATGGGAATAAACACAGCTTCGTTGCTGCAATTGACAACGAATCGATATGCCTGGTTATTCGCTTATACTCTCAAAAACTTCGCCAAAGTTCTCGTTCGAAAGACCTGGAGTGAGTCTTTCAAATGAGAATGTTGACGAAGTTCTTGAAAGTATAAGCGAAGAAAATTTGCTCAAACTTTAGAAGCAAATTTTAATTAGTCCACTGAGAAGGTTGACCAAAAAAATTCATAAAAAAGCATTTGCAGTTTTTTCGAGTATATTTTGTAATACGCGTTAATAAATCAACCACTTGATATTGTGTTCAAAAAATATTTACCATATTTAACGTGAAATCGCTATACCGAATGACTAGTTTTTATATTTTGCCAGTTATAATAAATAGATTGTAGAGACATGTTTTCCTTAATCAAAGGAAATAAAGTCTGCCTCTAGTCTATATGAATATATCCTAAATATGAATATTATATCCTAAATATATGAATATTATATCCTAAAGTACACTTCAAGTAGACTTTATTTCTTTTTCATAAAGTCATCAGCCTTTGGCAGTAATCCGGACTATTAGACTAGCACACGCTAGCTTAAGGAACTCTTAAAATGTCCGAGACATTTAAATAAACATTTTCTTTTAATAATTTAAATAAATACTTTGACTAGACTGTATCTTGTAAAGGCCTTTTAAACAATACCTCGTCCATATTTTAAGAAATCCTTGTAATATATTGAGTTATAGGAATATAAATGCATGTTTGAGTATTTGTATTTGTGTTAGTATAAGTATTTTGTTGTTATTTTTTTTAATTTAAACACCATTGAAATATATGAATGTTATTATTGTTGTTGTTCTGTATTATCTAGCCAGTCGTTCAGTTAGTCTGTCTGCTTATCTGTTTATTTATTTTTTTTTTTCTGTTTAAATGTTTTAGAAGGTTTATAAAACGTGTATGTATGTATGAGAGTGACTCTCTTTGGCATGTTAAATGTCATGGCAAATTTTAAAGTTTGACAGCTTACATGTGCCTTTAGTGGCGCTTCCTTTTTTATTGTTATTGCGGTTGTTGTTGTTGTTGTTGTTGCTGATGTTGTTAGTCTTTCAGTGATTTCCCATAGAATTGTTGATTGTTGATTATTATTATTTTTTTTAGTTTAATGTTGCTATTGACGCTGCTGATGTTGATAATGTTGTTGTAGCTGCTTCTGAAACGACTTTGATTATATGGATGACCATTATCATTGTACCAACAATTTAGCTAAAATTATCAACACACTGTTTTTGAAGCTTTTAAGGTAAATAAATACTAAATGACAATTTTCCCTGGAACAATTATTACAATTTTTTTTTTTAAAAAGTTTTCAGGCCTCTGAAACCAAATAATACTTCAAAATATTGCTTCAAAATAAGACCTTTTCCTTTCCGGCACAGTGTCTTACTTTTGCTTTTCTTTGGTAATGTTAAAACTGTCTGTTTGTCAGATAGAATCTCTCGTTATCTTTTGAAACCTAAACAAATTGTTTATAAACTAAGGAACGTACATTACGTGGCTTTTATATGAATTTATATGTGTTATGGTCTAAAAACGGCTCAAAGCAAAAAAAAAACATATATTTTTTACAGCGAAATTTGAAAAAAATTTTATATGTCACCGCATTTTTTTTATTTAAACATTTTTAACGGAAACGAATTTGTATTTTCATTTCAGTTTTAATTCGACACCTGCTACAATTCCTTTTATTTTATATATTTTTTGTTCGCATTTACTAACAGCATCTGCTATTTAGTTGAATGTCAAAAAAAGTATTAATTTATGTTCATCGAAAACCAAAAAAAAAATAAAAAATAAAACAGTTAAATTGTTTCCACAATCTGACCACACAATTTGTTTGCTTAACTTGAGTAATTATTTCAACAATTTAAATTGATAATATACAATTTGTTTTTGAATTATTTTCCTTTTTTATTCAATCAATAATTTAAAAATAAATTTTTAACGAGAATTCCTAACGATATTCACGTGCCTGTTGAAAGGTTTTCAATGATCAACAGCACAATGTTACACTTAATTAGGGTTTTCGACACCTGCTGTGTGGTTTTATGCTTAAGGTTGGTAAAAGAAAATTATAAAATAACGAAAAAAAAAAACAAACGGCTGAAGATTGAGAACAGATAAAAAAATTAAGAAAGCGTATAAATATTCATGAATGAGTATCCAATGGAAGCAAAAGAAAAAACTTATTTGACATAAGTCAAAAAGAACAAATTTAAGGATGTAGTGAATATCTAAGAAAATAAAAAGAGTATAAATTTTTGATGTTTTCTTTTTGGGGTTAAGATTTTTTTAGTATACAAAGACTTTTAGCAGCTTAGTTATTTTTATACTAAGTGACAGAGTTTTTTTGTAGTGGTACCATATAGTGGCCTTAAAATTGTACGGCATTAGATATGTATGAATCCACACAACCGTCTATGATTGTGAATATAGGAAAATATTGCTAATATTATTGAAGATACTGATTTGCCAGAGTTATTGAAGACCATGATTTACATGTATATCATGACTTAAAATAGTTGAATATTTTAATCTCAAATACTGATCTTAGAGTTAAGCTCTTTTAATTATTTCAATAATGAATAATGAAACAACAAAAAAAATTTCGAAAGCAGATCGGAAAATATTTAAAAAAATATATAAAATATAAAATATAAAATATTTTAATATTTTTTTTTCCAAAAAAAAAATTTTGTACAAATAATTTTTGAAATAAGGCTTATAAGTTCGTTACGAGAATATTTTTTTTATAAATTGGGTGATTATTTTAAAGAAAAACAAGAGTGCTATTTTCGGCCATGCCGAATCTTATATACCATTCATCATAGTAATGCTAGATATTGTGATACCCTCTTATGTTTCTTTCAAAATTTTTTGTAATTAATTTTTAAAAATTTTTTGGAGAATTTTTTTTTTTAATTTTTTGTATTTTTTTTTTTTTGGAAATTTTTTTAAACATTTTGAAAATTTATGTGAACATTTTTTTAAAAAGTTTTGTAATTTATTTTTAAAAATTTTTTGCAGAATTTTTCTTAATTTTTTGCAATTTTTTTTGGAAATTTTTTTAACATTTTGAAAATTTTGTGTAAACATTTTTTTTTTAAAAAGTTTTGGTAAATATTTTTTTAAGATTTTTTTAAACTTTTTTTAAATATTTTAGTAAAATTAGGAACTTCCTACAATCTATATTGCGTAAGAATGGTATTGGCTACTCCTATATGTATTGCTTTCTATAAAGGCCTTTAATACAAATAACAAAAACATAAAAACCATACCAACCTAAACATAAACACAAAATATGCCCTTGCAGGGGTTATTGTTTCCTCGAGATCTGAATGCACTTCTTGCGATCTACCTGTCGCGGTCAAATATTTATTTAAAAAACAGCAAAAGAGAATTATTAAAACCTAAAAGAATTAAAAAAAAGCGTGATAAAATATATGCCGAAATTGGTGGGCTTAAATCTTCTGTATCTCGTCTTATGCCTTGGCAAACGACATTACTACCCGAAAACAGACAGATGGACTTACGGTCGCTTAATAAACTTCTCTATGTATAAGGATATAGAACATATATCCTTTAAGGGGTCGGAAACAGCGTTGACACAAAGAAAATATTTTCTTACCAAAGTTATTCCTAAAATCCACCAAACCCTACCAAAACCTAAAAAAGCTACCAAAAATATATTGTGACCTCTATTTTGTGAACTGCACAAAATTGTTTGCTTTGAATTTATATTATCATTTACAGGACTGTTAAATTTATACATTAGCACATTTACTAATAGGATTTCTAATGGTTTTAGTACATTCTATAGAAATTTTAAAACAATTTTATTGAATAATAATTTTAACATTTAAAATAGATAAACAATTTTGTCTACCAAAACGAAAAAAAAAAAAAATGGGAAAAAAACCAACCAAACTACCAAATCGTTCGTAAATAAAAAAACGGCCAATTTTGCTCCAGTCAGAACTAGGTGGCATCGCTAGTCGTTAATGAATATTGTAGAAATTACATACTGAATGACAAACTTATATACCCTTTACACCTGTGGTGAAGGGTATAAAAAAAGAGGAATTTAATTTTGTCAGTATGTTTTGCTTAGTGAAACAGAAAACATAGACCTCATTCTCTATTTCTATTAAGGTGACGATGATTTTAACGTTGCTTGCGGTAGCCATATTTTTTTTCTTTGTTGGTCGCATCATATGGTTTTAACAGTACTTTCCATACATACAATCATACAATCTTTTCACTATTTAAACCAATGATCGTGCAGTTTTCGTTATCTATACTATTTCCAGTGCAATAGTCACTGATACAAATTAAAGCACCACTGCATGAGCACAAAAACCAAAGCTCATAAGACACTCATTATAAAATTTCATTGAATTCATGTCTGTTCATTGCCCACTAAACACCGAAGACCAACGACCTAAATGCGACGATCTTGCAGGGTTTCCAAAAGCAAGTTTGAATAAGTATGAGTAAATGTAGATAATAATAACAATAACCTTGGGTGAGTTTCAACAAGAACGCAGTTCTAGTGTATAAACAAAAAACAGGGATTAGGCTTTTTATTTTTAATTTTTTTTTATCCAAATCAGATCAGTGTATTATTTTGTTTACTGAGATCAAATATAGAAATTTAGTTTTACTTGATTAGCTCATTGTGTATATGGGGCGAGCAGAGTTTTACGCACTAATAACCTGTGTTTGAGTTTGTGTGCGAGTCTGACCACTTGCTTATGACCTTAGCACACCCATTGCATAAGCATGTTTATGTCTTTTTACTATTACAAAGTCCTCTGTTCTTGAAAGAAATTCAAAAAACGTGGACCACGATATAAAAACTTGTTACAATTTATTGTTTTTTTTATTGGATAATTAATTACTTAGGGGATGACCCCTGAAGTTTGTGAAGGAATATGGATGAAGATGTTTTTATAGACGTTTGCCTCAAATTTTATATCATTCTCCACATGAAGGTTCATATATGGGTTTCTCATAACGTGTGTAATTACTGGGTCCTTATAAGTATGGAACATGATCTAACATTGTCCATGCCTCTTTTTTGTTTTCCTTCTAAGCTTTATCGGATTTATTTGTTTTTTTTTCTACCGTTTTTTGCTTAACATATTAAAAATAAAAAATTCAGAAAAAAACTCAAAACAAAAATAAAATAGAAAGTTGACTAAAAATTATAAATAGAATTTAAATATAAAAATTTTCGCCATAAATGTCAACGAAAAAGAGGCAACGCAATTAGCTGGTATGGCAGTAAATGAAGAGAGTGTTGTGCACATATACATGCGTATATCGAAAAAAGTTTTATGATAAATTGATGAAACACTCCGAACATTTGGATTCCCTGCTACCGATAAACAAGTTTGCCCTTCACTGTACGCCTTAAAACAGAACTTGTATCTGCAGCCCATAAATTACACTCATATTCCATTAACCCTCAAATTATTTGGAAAATATCTTAATTTCATACTTAATCACTTAACCTTAACAACTATGTTGGAAAGCGAATATGAGTGAATATCTTGAGTCTCAAAATTAGGTCATAATCTTCCATCAAATTTCTAAACAATAAAAGTCAAAAAGGTTAGTTATTTAATTTTTCTATGCTTGACAAGATCATTGCCAAATCACAATACTCATGTTAAAGTCTCGCACTTTGCAACGACAAACACTTTTAAAGGTGCGTCACAACGCCTTTTAAAAAATAAAAAATCAATAAAACAAAATAAAAAATCCAAAAATCCTTAAACAATTAAAAAACCATCCTCTTCTTTTTTACTTCATTAAAGTCGGCCTTAATAAAACAAACTTAAAAAAAGTTTAGTTTGTTTCTATAGTGAATGATGTGAAAGTTTATTAGGACAAAAGCGTTACAAATGTTTAAAAAACTATTTACCTGATGAAACCGCAATGATATGAACTTATAAATTTAAACATTTTAGGGGGAGTATCATATAACGACAACATGACTACGATGGCGAATAAAGATGAATAAAGTGGATTTTGTAACAACGATAAAAAAATATCTTTGTTCGTTGCAGCTAAGAGTTATTAAAAATGAAACCAAATATTAAAAGGTTAGTGTGAAGAAAGTAATGAAGAGCTAGCGATTGCCATGACTTTGTAAAACTTGGAACAATAGAACAATACTTTGTTGTTGAAATATTTTTGAATCGTTTTTTTAATATTGATCTACAAAAAGATAAGAGGAAGGTTTAGTTAATTATGGTATTTGTAGAACATCGTAGTAAAAATCTGTTCTTTTTTTTAATCCGAACTCACTTTTTTGGAATTAAAGCGCATTAACTGCAAAACGCAAACGGTCCAAATAGTCGGTGTTCACAGATGTCGGTATGTTCAATATGAGGAATTTTTTTTTTAAGTATTTTTGCTTTAGTCTCACCTTTCTAACGCAACTTAGATTGCTGGAAGGTCCTAATTTCTGCAAAAAAAAAAAATTCCAAAAAAATTTGTACACAAAATTGTCTATAAAACTATAAAACAAATTTTTTTTTTACAATAAAATTTTTACAAATAATTTTTACAAGAAACTTTTTACAAAATTTTTTTCAACAAAATTTTTCACATGTTTACAACAAAGTTTTTACAAAAAATTTTTACAAATAATTTTTACAACAAAATTTTTACAAAAAATTTTCTTAATTTTTTTACAACAAAATTTAAAAAAAAATTTACAACAAAATTTTTATGAGTGTAAAAATAATTTCAAAAACCTCTATCTCCTATGAAATACAATATAAAAATTTAAAATTCTCATATCCTATTTCTTTGATAAGTTTGTTAAAATATAAAATTAATAACAATTGAAACTACCTTGTAGATAGATACGAAGAGTGCTGATGACGGACGTAGCTGTCTGGGAAATGCATTCCACTCTGCTGGTGTCTAATTTTTCTTTATCTCTTTATAATTAAGAACTTAAGCCTAAATAATTAATTTATTTTTACAAAAAAACAAAATTACAACACAATTTTACAAATAATAAAATTTTTACAAAATAATTTTATGTAAAATTTTTACAAAAAATTTTATGTAAAATTTTTACAAAAAATTTTATGTAAAATTTTTACAAAAAATTTTATGTAAAATTTTTACAAAAAATTTTATGTAAAATTTTTACAAAAAATTTTATGTAAAATTTTTACAAAAAATTTTATGTAAAATTTTTACAAAAAATTTTATGTAAAATTTTTACAAAAAATTTTATGTAAAATTTTTACAGAAAATTTTTTGGTAAAATTTTACAAAAAATTTTTTTGCAAAAATTTTTTCTATAAAATTTCTATAAAATTTTTAAAAAATTTTACAAAAACAAAATCTAAAACATAAAAAAAAATTTGAAAAATTTTTCCATAAAATTTTCTACAAAATTATCCATAAAATTTTTACAAAAACAATTTTCTGTAAAATTGTTACAAAAAAAAAAATTTCTATAAAATTTTTACAAAATAAATTTCTAAAACATTTAAAAAAAAAATTCTATACAATTTTTACGTGGTTAGGAATTTCAAGTGACGATTTATGCATATAATCCGCATACGAGAAAGGTGCAGTTTGTACCTAATTCTGAATACATAAAATTAATAAGATTCGACATGGCCGAAAATAGCACTTTTACTTGTTATATACAATATATGTTTCGAAACTCTTCGATCCCAAGGAGTTCTGGTACCCGTTTTATGGTGACATTTCTTTCATCGAGTTTTGTGCTGTCACTAGCTTATATTCTGGACTATAGTGATTTCAGAGTAACGGTAACTGCCGTCCTTCTTTGTCATCAAATAGTCTATTGTAAAAATGCTGCTAACATTTGTCTGAGGTTAAGGTCCCTAACCCTAAATACATTCACATACAATATGTGTGTTTTTTTTATGGTCTGATAGCTAATACTAGCCACTGTGCTTTACATCGATCTAGACCAAATGAACTTAACCTTAACCGCAGTTAACAAGCTTAAGGTATCCGGTTTATATACTGTTGTAGTGGAAGAGACCATAGTCTTTGGAGAGAATAAAACCTACAATTATAGACTGATACATTTGCACCTTACATACTAGCCGAAGAACGCAGTGGGAAGGAGTGCTAGTCTAACTACTTTATGATCTTAATATAAAGATATAACATTTGAAATCAAAAACTTCATACACCATAAAAATTACTGCTAAGGCTAGTTCTTCTACAGGCTATCCAATGAGACCAAAAAAATGAGTTTTTGTAAACAGAACACTATTATCCTGCCATGCAAAAGCTTTTAACAGTAAATAAATTTAGTTTTGTATAACATAAAATATTAAGTTTTCAAAAAACAACAAATTTTGTACATTTCCCCTTACATTACTGCATACTGAAAAACACAACTGTAAGGCAGAGATAAAAATAATTTAAATTTGCGAGGAGTTACGATGTATTACGTATATAATATGGCATGATTTTACGACATCTACACTGCGCTGAAGTAATCGATTAAAAGGAACTGCTATTAAATAGGTCACCGCGAACAAATATCATGTCAATAACAATCCGTCATCGCTTTACAAGCCTGCATACGTTTGCTAGGAGTGTTGTTTGCTAGGATGTCGATTGTCTTAGCTTCAACGGCATCAACGGTGTTTCCTTAATCTTCGATGGATAATAATCGTAACTTGTATCCTTAAATCACAGCTCAGAGACAGAATAATTTTGGCTGATTAGTTGATCAAAAGCGTTGCTTATATTTTAACTTGGAAATACTCTCAAACGATGGTGAGTTGATGGCAATACATCCTTTGTCGCCCAAAATGGAGTTCATCTTAGTTATTAACATCCTCTCAAACTGCCTTAACATATTTGATAGAGGCCCGTATGAAGCTACCTTCGTGTGGTCTTTTTCTGGTTTAGTATTTTGTAAATTAATTTAAATTTTGAATTTAAATTTATCTGTATATATAAAAAATAGTAACTCATTTCCGTCTGTCTGTTTGCTTTTATTTTGCGTTCGCATCACGTAAAAACTACTGGCTGGATTTTAACAAAATTTTGTGAGGAGATTCCTAAGTATCCTGGTCCCAATATAGGGTACATTTTTCTGCCAAAATATCTTATTTCCAAGAGAAAGTGGAGAAAAAGCAGTGACAGTACGCAGTTGAACAATCCAAATATGCATACATTATTTTTTTAAAAGTAAAAAAAAGAAAACATAAACTGATATGCAGCATAGTGTAAGGCGGTTCTAAAAACGTAAGGGTCTTTTTTGTAGATTACTTTCAAAGCATAATCGAACAAAATATTGCAAGGACGCTGATGAGGTGGCGGGCACAGCTAGTAATTTATAAAATATCCAGCTATGCGTTGTAATAGATTTAAAATCAATAAATATTATTCATTTTCTTTATATTGACATTTATTGTACTTCCTCACTGTTGCATGGCGCCATCATTCTTGGAAGAGAACCAACTTATTGTGTGGTTTGTGACTTGATGAATCAGTCTCTTCAATACCGAACGCTCAAGCAGCATAAGAGAAATCACACCTCTTCATATCAATATATACATATCATAAAATAGTAACTCATTTCTGTCTGTCTGTCTGCTTTTCGTTTGTGTTCGCATCACGTAAAAACTACTGGATGGATTTTAACAAAATTTAGTGAGGAGGTACCTTAGGATTATGATTCCAATATAGGATACAAAAATAGCTTATTTCCAAGAGATAATAAAGAAAAAAAGCATTAAAAGTACGCCGACTCTTTTTTACCGATTTAAAGGTACTGCATACTTTAAGGCATCTTTTATTTTTGAAAGCGGGATATTTTAAGCACGATTGCGCAACAGATGAAGCTGTTTTAAAATAATTACAAAATATTAATTACTTACTGCCAAATAGCCAATTGAGTAAAATTTGTATTTGATTTATATTTGTATCGAATTACAATGTTATCAAAATAATTTAAACATCTTTTACAGAGCTTTACAATAATTTTTAGAATCTTAGAAGTTTTTATAAATTTTAGAATTTTATACAGGGATGGGTAAATACATAAACCATAACTAAAGCACTATAAAAGTAAGAATCTTACAATTGTTGTGGAATACTTTCAAAGACAAATCGAGCAACGTATTGTCTGGAAGCCCACGACGTGGTGGGCACAGATAGCATTTTTTTTTTTATTAATATGAGTGTTTTAAAATAAACATATTTCAACTACCGTTGTGTTTTAATAAGAACAATCGTATCTATTCCAGATTCATGTACATCACTTGTCCATTTAAACTTTATTTCCTTAATCCCTTAGAAAATTATCTTGAATGTTTCTAACCTCCCACAACTTTATGCACGAGTAGTGATGCAGAAAAGTTAACACTGCTATTAGCGATCAATAAAACTGTTATAGCTCTCTACCATCAACTGTAGGGTGTCTTTAGATTTTAAAGTATGTCATCATTTTTTTTTTGGGTTATTGGGTTAAATCACAATAAACGACAAGGATTTTTATCATCAAGTGTTTTGCTAAAAACCTCATAATTCATTAAGACTTTCTTAGATTTATATTTTTAGAGCAACACGATTTCTTATTTTGTTTTGTGCTCCTTTTGCCAAAATTAAGGCACAACCTTAAAAAAAATAACAATATTTTCTCTATTTAAAAGACAACAGAAATACAAAATCTTGTAACAATATTTTGTATTTCTTGTTTATTTTTTAATGGCATTTTAACAATTTTCTACCAATTAAATTTATTTGACATAACATTGCTTGATTTATTTGTTGATGTTGTTGTTGTTGTAGTTGTTGTTGCTGCTAAATGAAAACCCAAAAGAAGTAACATCTTTTTTATAGAAAAAAAAAAAACATGAAATAAAACCAGAAACACCAAAAAAAAATAAGAAATACCCGCAGCTATCAATGACAATTGATCTACAATGACCCACATTGTTAAGAAATGAAAAAGAACGACATGTTGTTGTGGTGAAAACCTTTGATGCCACAAACACAACAAACGTTGAAACACCAAAACAACTTGATTCTTTTCTTTTCTCTTCTTCTGCTTTGGCTTTTTTGCGTTTTTTGGTGATATTGTTGCTTTAGCCGTAAAAGAAGAAGGTTTCAGCGTGCACCAAAGGGGCGCTACGCAATATCATCAGCGTCAAAATCAGCAGCAACATAAATTTTGACTCATTTGTTGGTTTGTTAATTACGTAAAGCCAGTATTGGTTTGTTATGACTGTTAGTCTGTCTTGTTATAGTCCATATGTTTAACAAGGAAAATACAATTTTGAAAACCATAAGTTTCATCTTTATTTCTTTCTTGTACTTTTGGTTTTTATCGAAAGCATGCAATATTTAATATTCCTGGCAAATGGGTCCGTTTTGGTTTAAAAGCTTAATTTTGGCAATGAAAAGGGTTGCCCAGTTTAAGGAAAGCGTTTCGTATTTAATATACAGAATTACAAGTACAAAAGAGAATCAATTACATTTCAATTACAATTAAAATTACAGGTATTGTGTAATTGCATATTCTGAATTACACGTTACAAGTAATTGTAATTTTGATCAGGAACTAAAGTCAATTACAATTACTTGTAATTGTAATATTGATAAATTGAACATAAAACTTGTCGCCAGGCTACTGGCACTTTTCACAGTTTATTGAGAGATTGTTTACGTTAGAGGAAACTTTATATGTAAGTCGACCTGTCTATCTTATCAACAATAGCCCCCACGCAAACCCCTAAGGGTCTGTGCGTACATACACAATCTCAACGAGAATCTCACAGAGAACAAAACATGTAAAAATTTTAAATCAGTAGCATACCAGCTAGCATACCAGCTTTCAACAAGGTAGGTTTGTGTCACTTTGCTAAATATTTAGCAAACCAATGCATTTTCATTTTAACCACTCTGTTTGGTTGGGGTTCTTTGGTTATCAAGCACAAGTCTAGGTGAACTTTTTAGATATCTCAATGCAACAGGATGCTAGCGAAAAACTAGACCTGTTTTTCGCTAGCATTCAAACGCAGATTGACAGTATTACCTGAGTCAAGAAACCAAATTCACTTGTCCCTAAAATATTAAAATTGAAACTTTTTATTATTTAATATTATGCTAATTACCCATAACGTTTTATAATAATTATATGAATTTTATTTGAACTATTTTTGAATTAATAAATTAATTATTTAGGCTTAAGTTCTTAATTATAAAGAGATAAAGAAAAATTAGATACCAGCAAAGCAGAATGCATTTTCTAGACAGCTACGTCCGTCATCAGTACTTGTTATTAATTTTCTATTTAAACAAACTTATCAAAGAAATAGAATCTGAGAAATTTTAATTTTACATTATAATAATAATTCTTGCAAAAAAAAACGGACTACAAAACAAATATATGTGCATCAATTCTAAACTAAAAATTTAAAAGGAAGTAATCTGTAAGACATAGTACTCAAATCAAATACTTCTATACTTGTTGCTCTAACGGACATAGTAATATACGTTCTGTACATTCAAATGTCTATCCATAACGGTTAAGCAGATAAAGCCATATATGACAAATTACGTCAGATATGAGGACACCCTTTATTTTTTTACACTTATTATTACTGACACAGTAATAAAACGTAACGGTTCCAAAGATACGACCATATAGCTTAAACGATATCACCTAGGGGACACCCTTTAATGTACTATTTTAAATTAAACATTTATTTTAAAAGACAGATTCTTTGTAAATTTCAAATGTCTGTCTAAAACGGTTCAAAAGTTTGGTCATATTCATCAATATACATCAACTATTGAGACACCCTTTAAAATTTTAAACATTTATAAATGTTATTATACGGGACGTAGTATTAGAGATTCTGTCTAATTTTCAATTGTTTGTTTATAACGGTTCAAAAGATAGGGCTAGATAGGTAAAATTATATCAATTATGGGGACACCCTTTAGTTTCCAAATTTAGATTATATACTTGATGTTATAAAGGACCTAGATATACAGGTTCTTTGTAAATTTCAACCGTCTCTCTGTTACGGTTCAAAAGTTTTGCAATATACTTCAAATTACATTAACTATTGGGACACCCTTTAACTTCTAATTATAAATATTTAATTTTTGATTATAAATATTGGATATTTTGTCCAATTTTCAAGTGATTGTCTACAATGGTTCAAATGGTTCATATATTTAAATTGACGTCACATATGGGGACACCCTTTAATTTTTAAGTTTATTTTTTTATTTTCTATTATTGGCAGCTATAAAAATAAGTAGTTTTTTTTTTAATTTTAAAAGGTGCCATTTACGGTTCTTAAAACCCACAAAAAACACGTATGTTGCCTGGTGACACCCTTTAATTTTCAAAATTCTGAACTTCTTTTAAAATGGGACCAATCTGTAAGCCTTTCCTTTCTAATAAAGAAAAAATCTTTAAAATCGGTTCAGAAATGACTGAGTTCTGCGGGCACAAACATAAAAAAAACAACATTCAGACGAATTGATAACCTCCTTCTTTTTTTGAAGTCGGTTAAAAATGCAATTTATTTGTTAAGGGAAAAGAGCTAGTCCCTATACGTATTTCACTGGTTGCTCAGGCCAGATCATCAGGAAACCTTTTTCCTAATTTTAATCAGCTAAACTGAGTAGACAACTATTCCAGTTCTACTGTCCATAAGTGAAACCTCAGTAAAACTGCTTATACAACGCCTTTCGCAATGAGCGTTATTTCTTCTACTGATATATTCCATTGGCGTCTGAACCTCTTTAACCACATATTTAACTAGGTCCAGAATGCTCTTATGTCCACTAGAAATAATTTAATATAAAAATCAAATCCAGCTGTTATCGAATCCCATTAAATACTTTACCTAAAAGATATAAAAATACCGAAGCCTTTACTTGGCAACTCAACATATCATTACAAAAAAAAAAAAAAATCTCTTATTTGTTCACATATTCTTCTTTTTAATATTTTTCATTTGGTTGTTGTGGTTATTGTTGCTGCGCTTGTTGACTGTTATTTTTAAATTTATTACCTTAATTAAAATAATTCTTAATTAATAAGGAACAGATCTCCTGCTGTTGATATATGTTTGTTTAATGCTTATAACTATACCAACAATTACAAAAACCTCGTTCATACATATTTGCAGCAGCAACCACAACAACAGCAACAAAAATTAAACTGAAAAGCTTGACTTTTTTTTTTGTTTCTTCCAGTATTTAACTCAAGTAGTTGGTTTATTGTTTAAACAATGAACAATACGAGTTTAATTTTTTTATAGGCTTTTGTTTTTGTAATTTTTTCAGATAGAGAGAGAGAGAAAAAAACGTATTTAATTTTGTGCCAGCGCGCATATATTTTTTTTTAATGGTGTCCAAAGAAAAAAGCTTAACATAAAATAATAAAAAAAAACTACAGCCTTTTGTTTTAAGCTGATTTGTTTGTAATGAGTTTTATAGCGATTGTTTAATGAAATTTATGAATGCACGTTGTTTGCACAGATAACTTACGAAAAAAAAAAAAATAAATAAATGACTAAAGTAGTTTTAATTAGAGTTCTCATATGAATTATTAAAAGAACAAAGAATTACGAATGATTTAAATGGTCATTACATTAGTAAAAAGCAAAGCAAGTCAGGGCTGATAAGAGGTATACAAAATCAGAGGGCCTTTTAAAACAATAAGTAAAATCTATGACAAATGAACTAACATTTGGACTTTCTAAATGACTTTTGATTTGATATTTGACACATATATTTCTGCACTTTTTCAATTAGATGGCTGTCGTAACCATTTAGAACGCCTTAAATACCATAATAATATTCTTGATATTTAACCATATAGCGCAAGATTGCTAGGAAATTGTAGACAGGACAATAGACCGAACTTTTAAACTATTAAATGAAAGGAGAAGTGTTGTAAGAAGAGGTACAATGTTTTCAAGGGGAATTAAATTTTTATACTAATAGTAATCTTTTCATATATTAAGCCCATTTGGGCGCAGGTTGCTTGAGGTTGCTGTAGCTTAAGTGTTACAAGTTCAATACTCAGCCACGAAAACTTAAATTTTTCTGATATTAATTAATTCTCTTTAAAATAATGCATAACACAGCGCCATCTTTCGCCGGTATTACCACATATACCACTAAATCCCCGGCGAAGTAAAATAATTATAAATTGGCTTTGTGAGCTTCAAATCAATTCGCCTACATAACACCAGGGGCGCTTGCAACACTGTTCCAGAAATAATCACAACGTGCAATTGCAGTGTTGCCATAAGCAAATCTTTACTATCACACTAACCATCTGTATTATCTACTACTATCCCTTTCCAAAGGAAGTAACGCAGTTAATATAGGCATTAATTGCCTGAGTGTTACGTCTCTTTCAAAAAAAAAAAAAAAGAAAATAATACTTGCAAAAAAAACCGACTTCAAAACAGATAGAAGGGCACCATTGTGGAGTACCTTAAGGCTAGACTTAGAGGAGTCGATAAAAAGTCGCCACTCTGTAGAAACATGAGTTAGTCCAAGTTTACTCATCAACCCCACAATATCGAAATAAACACACATAGACCCCTCAATTTTGAAAAATACCGAGAATCTAGCATTTCTCTTTCTAAAGGACGTTATGGTTGTGCCTTTTGCTAAAAGAATCCACTCTTGTAATCTTGAACATAGTAGTTCAGACTGCTGCTTTGATAAGACTAAGTCACGGGCCATCTCATTTAGTACATTTTGCTTGATAAGGTGAGGCTCAGTAGACAGAGGAACATATGTAGGATCAATGGTATTTTCCAACAACTCTTCAGTTTCCGAATGAAAGTCTTCATTGTCATTTAGTTCTGGAATTTCCAAATCTTCCAGTTCAAAGTTGGAACGGGTAGGCGTTCACCGTGAGGAACAGTTTTAATGGCTAAGGGTACAGTCGGATAGTCAATGTTCTTCTTATGGGTTCACGCCACACAATAGGTACAGCAAATGGGGCATACTGCTTCGGTTACCCTTCATCCACGGAATAAGTGTTACGTGACAGCTCACACAAGTACTATGTGACGCCTATTGTTTATCTTGGTGCTCTATTTTGCATCCAAAATACAAAAAATATGTTTTTAACCGATTTCAAAAAAAGAAGGAGGTTATCAATTCGTCTGAATGTTGCTTTTTTTATGTTTGTGCCCGCAGAACTCAGTTATTTCTGAACCGATTATAAAAATTTTTTCTTTATTAGAAAGGAAATGCTTACAGAATGGTCCCATTTTAAAATAAGTTCAGAATTTTGAAAATTAAAGGGTGTCCCCATACAACATACGTGTTTTTTACGTGTACTATGAACCGTAAAGGGCACCCTTTTAAAATTTTAAAAAACTGCCTATCACTATAGCTGCCAATAACAGAAATTAATAAAAAAATAAACTTAAAAATTAAAGGGTGTCCCCATATGTTACGTCAATTTAAATATATGAACCATTTGAACCCTTGTAGACAATCACTTGAAAATTGGACAGAATGTCCAATATTTATAATCACAAATTAAATATTTATATTTATTAGAAGATAAAGGGTGTCCCAATAGTTGATGTAATTCGATGTATATTGCCAAACTTTTGAGCCGTTACAGAGAAACGGTTGAAATTTACAAAGAACCTGTATATCTAAGTCCTTTATCAAGTATATAATTTAAATTTGAAAACTAAAGGGTGTCCCCATAATTGATATAATTTAACCTATCTAGCCATATCTTTTGAACCGTTATAGACAACACAAAATTAGACAGAATCTCCACTACTATGTCCCGTATAATAACATTTATAAATATTTAAAATTTTAAAGGGTGTCTCAATAGTTGATGTAAATTGATGGATATGGCCAACTTTTGAACCGTTTTAGACAGACATTTGAAATTAACAAAGAATCTGTCCTTTAAAATAAGTGTTTAATTTAAAATTGTACATTAAAGGGTGTCCCCTAGGTGATATTGTTTAAGCTATATGACCATATCTTTGGAACCGTTATGTTTTATTACTGTGTCAGTAATAATAACTGTAAACAAATAAAGGGTGTCCTCATATCTGACGTAATTTGTCGTTATGGATAGGCATTTGAATGTACAGAACGTATATTACTAGTCCGTTAGAGCAAAAAGTATAGAAGTATTTGATTTGAGAACTATTTCTTACAGATTACTTCCTTTTAAATTTTTAGTTTAGAATTGATGCACATATATTTGATTTGTAGTCGGTTTTTTTTGCAAGAATTATTTTACATCTTTATTTATATGCCTACCTTGAGATTTCAATACTTAACATCCACAAATATAACAAAACTTAACTGGTGAATTTGGCTTTGATGCCATTTTCGCACAAAACTTTTAATGTGTTGAGGTTTATTTAATATATAAAAAAAACGTTAAATACATTGGTTACTAGATTAAATTAAGTAAAGTATGTTGAACTTCAAATTGAAAAATAATGTAATATTATGGTAAAATATGATGGTAACATAAAAAAGGGACGTGGTGATAGCTACATTTTAACAACAATTTCGTTATCAGGAAGGTAAACACATAATAAAAATGCTATTCGGATCTGTGTTACATAAACCTTGTTTACCAGTGTAATTATTATTATCAGTTAAAGTTTTTATGTAAAATATAATTTAATTAAATAAAAAATAAAAATCAAATTTTTCCTAGAAAAACTTTTTGTCAAAAAGAAATGAAAAAATATATATTTATGAAAATTCTTTTCGAAGAGAAAATATCATGAAAATAATTTAACGAAAATTAAGTTAGTTGGTGTTTAATAAAATTATATTGGTAACAAAAAATTTTATGAAAAAAATGTTAATATTATATATTTAAAATATATCTTATATTATTATATATAAGTTGACTTATTTATTAATATGCAAATTAATTTGTAAAGTCAGACATAATTTCCTTTAATTCTCTCTATCTTGAAAAAGTTTGATGTTTTTTTTTAATTGATGATGTTTGCAAAAACTAAAAAAATCACTTGGAAGAAAAGTATAGCCAACCTTTAACTCGAAAATGTACGCTATTCTTACAACAAAAATGTTTTAGTTTAACTGTAAGGTACGACGGCTACTGTTCCCATCCAATCTGTTTTTTGCTAGACTAAGCGAATTAATACGATAAAAATTGTTGACTTGGTATAGGAGGCAGCACGCATACCGTTACAATCCACTTTGTGTTTTGTTAGACTATGCACGTTTTATGAGGATTACTTGTGCTAGGTTTCAATGCTCTACCTATTGTAGTTCTCTAGTTGGACGATAATAAGTTTCATATTGTATTGGAGGTAATACACCTACTGTTTTAATCCAGTCTGTGGTTTGGTTTGACTATGCACATTAGTATGAGAGTTACTTGTGCAAAGATATAAGACTCTACTTATTACCGATCTCCTGGTAGACGATTATAATTTTTTAGTATGGAAGGTACTACGCCCACTATTTCAATCCAGCCTATGTTTCGCTAATCTATGTATACTAATAAGGCGGTTACGGGTACAAAATTTCAAAGATCTACCTATAATAATTCTCTATCTACTTAAAAGGTGGGCGTGCAAATTTTTCTTTCGATAAAAACCTAAGTTGGGGTTCGCTAAAGATTTGAAAAAAATTGGCCAACAATTAAAAAAAAATATTTTTTCAATTATTTTAATATTTTCATTCAATTACATATTATAAAACTATTTTTTATTTCCTGACGATGCTACCCAATGATGTAGCGAAATATCGAATATAAAAATAAAAATAAATTGAAATATTTTTAGAAATATTTTATTTTTATAAAAATAAATTGAAATATTTTTATAAATATTTTATTTTTATAAAAAAAGGTAAAAAATTACAATAATTGTTTAATATAAATATTTTATTTATATAAAATTCTAAAATTTGTATAACACGCTAAATTTCTAAAAATTATTGTAAAGCTCTGTAGAAGACAGTCAGGAAATGAGTTTACGTCTTGAGTACTTTCCCACAGAGTGGAAGGTATCCTTGGTTACCATTATTCCTAAACCAGGAAAAGACCACACATATGACCTATAAGCCTTTTGTCAAATATGTCAAAGCTGTTTGAGAGGATGTTAATAACTAAGCTTAACCCTATTGTAAGCGACAATGGATGTATTCCAAACCATCAATTCGGCTTCAGGAAAAAACATAGTACGATCGAACAAACTCACAGGTTAGTCAATGTTGTTAAGAAGACATTTAAAGAGAGAAAATACTGCTCTGCGCTTTTTATCGACGTTTCTCAAGCATTCGATAAGGTATGGCATGAAGGCCTAATATATAAGCCTTAACTGAATTTGCCCGTAAACCTATATAAGCTGCTAGATAGTTATTTAACCGAACGAAAATTTATTGTGAAAGAAGGAGATTTTTTGAGCTCACCCCAACCAATCGAAGCCGGAGTAGGTAGTATATTGGGGCCCTTTTTATACTTATTGTATACTTCAGACATGCCAACTAGTAACCGAGTTCACACATCGACATTTGCTGACGACACAGATTTTTTGAGCATTCACGAAAGACCCGAAGTAGCATCACGATATTTACAAGACCACATATCCAATTTAGAAAAATGGTTGAAGAAATGGAGAATAAAAGTGAATGAACAAAAATGTACTCACATAACTTTCACACTGCGTAGAGAATCTTGCCCCCCTATTCGGATAAATAACCAAACGATACCCCAGCTTTCAGACGTCAAATATCTCGGCATACATCTTGACCTGCGCCTTACATGGAAACGGCACATAGAAACAAAGTTAACACAAATGAAGTTAAAAGCAGTCCAACTAAACTGGCTTATTGGCAGAAATTCTACTCTAGCTTTAGATTGCAAACTTTTATTATACAAGTCAATTCTAAAACCAATATGGTGTTATGGCATTCAATTATGGGGCACTGCGTCAGCTACCAACGTAGAAAAAATTCAAAGGCGCCAAAAAAGATTCTTCGTATAATTACATCTGCTCCTTGGTATATAAAAAACTCGAACATCCATAAAGATCTAAACGTGCCAACAGTTAAAGCGGAAATAGCGAAACTTGCCATAAGTTATTTAAAGAAGCTTGAAACTCATCCTAATCCACTGGCCCGTAACATGCTAAATGAACCTGGTTACATTCGACTAAGAAGGAGGGACACTGCTTCTCTCATCCGTACATCAGAGGGATAACCCGCAAATTCCAGTAACCGTGAAACATACATTTTTTTTTGTCCAGCACTGGTTGGACTTAACATGTATATTTCTATTTTTAGACTTAAGATATGAGTAATTATTGATAGTTCAATTATATTGAAGATACAATAAATAAAAAATTGCGTAAAAAAAGGAAATGAGTTACTCTCATTATTTTAAATCAGCGCCATCTGTTGCGTAAAATTGCTTAAAATATACTGCTTTCAAAAATAACAGATGCCTTAAAGTACTTTCACTGCTTTTGCTCTACTTTATCTTGGAAGTAAAATATTTTTGCAAAAAAAAAAAAGTATCCTATATTGGAATCAGGATACCAGGATTTGTGAGGTACCTCCTTACACTTTTTTTTTTAAATCCATTAATTTTTACGTTATGCGAACCCATAGAAAAAGACAGACAGGAAATGAGATACTGTTTTATTATATATATATGTATGGATTAAACGAATCTAAGCGTCCTAAAAAGGACGCAAATTAAATATTTTCTATTATTTATCTTCATTTTATTTAACTCAAAGTTTCATGTTTCATTTCCACTTCTTATTTATTTATAAAATAAAATTATAATAAAATTTAAAGATCAGCCTGATCATGCCAAATCCACTTCATCATAACCTTGAACTTGAATTTTCATACTGTTTGTCTTGCTTTTGTTTTAAATTTATGCAACTTGTGCACAAATTTTTCAAAAATATGTCAAAATACTCATAAAGACTTCCGGTTTGCATTAATTTCGTTTGGATGAAGAAGAAGAAGAAGAAGTAGAAAAAGCAAACTAAAGATCCATTCATAACACAAGTATATTTCAAACATTAAAATTGGCATGGCGCTTGGTTTGTTTTACCTACATACGAGTACATGGCGCTTAAATGTGTTCACATTTAAAGTTATCATTGTCTCCTATAGGTTTGTTTTTACAACAAACATTTTCATTTATTTATGTGATGCACAAACAAAATGAACAGCCTTTATAAAAAGACCTAAGTGGTTGTTTTTATGCTGCAGCCATATAATAAATATATATTTTAATTTTTTTTTACCTTTAACTTATTCCCATTTTTTAAACATATAGACAAATGACTATGACCAAATGCAATGAAAAAAAATTTATAACAACAACAAAAACTCCATCCACATTAAAAGACTGCAAACAAAACTTTGGAGGTTGGCAAATACTCGTATACATAATGCTTTTATGTCTATCCTTTTGTATGTGCATATTCATAAAATATCCACTGGAGGAAAAGAAGTCCTTTTGTTGTCATGCATCTGCATCTATATCTGCAATAACAACTTAAAAAAAAAACTTAAATTTGTGTTTATACCGGTGTCGTATTCCACGTTGAATTCGTATTTAACCGAACTATTAAAATGATATCGCATTTAATACACAAACAGAATCACAAGGCAAGCACAACAAAAGAAATGAATGAAATTTAATAAAGTAGTAAAGGGTGTTTCAAAAAGGATAGGCTTATGATAAAAATGTTTACTGTGCCATCAACGATGTGGAACATTGCTCACTGGTGTTCGAACTATATCATCATTTTTCGAAAGATCATTGAAAACAGAATACAAGACTGGTAAACCATTTGACTTAAATATGGCATCAATGACCATTTAAAATGCTCCCTTCAAGTGTCCTTGCTAATACAGACATCTACATTTTAAACTTTTAGTTTTTGAAAGTGCCGTTGGATTTTGTAGTTTGCAATGGGTATTTTTCTTTATAATAGAGTATCAGGAAATATTTCTAGAAATTTGGACGTATTTCTTGGTCTGCATGTTGATTCATGTTGAATAATTGAATTATTTCTCGGTCTGAATGTCATCCACATTAACATCATCCAATTTAGGCAAGAGGAACTCCGTTATCAAGTCGCGCTGTTGAGCACTTGATTAGCCTGACTTGCAAAAAAATATTGTTCAAAGAACATTCCATCACAAATTTCCAATCGTACGGTGAAACTTTATAAATGAAGTTGATGACATGACATCACATGGATTTTCTGAATCCAAAATTCATGAGAATTAGTAAAGTTATCAAGGTGAAAATGTGTTTTATCTTTCAAAGAAATTTTTTTGTTGTAAGTTTTAATTAGAGGCAGATACAAATTGAATTAAATTATTAATTGATTTAAATATTTACTTAATTGGAAGATAGTTTTGTTCTTTCTGAATTATGAATATGATTGATTCAATTAAAAATTAATAACATTTGTATCTGAAACTAATAAATACCATTAATTGATGCACAAATATTTTTCTATGCTTAGGATAAGTTTTTTCCAAAAAAAATGATCGTCAAACTTTTATTATTAAACTATGACAGCCCGATGTTTACCAACTTTAAATTGTTAGTTTGCTAGTTGTTGTTAGGTTTGCAAACAGATTGATGAAAATACGGCACCTAATTCCAATCTTACATAAATTTCGGCACACATTTTTCTACTGTCCGTCTGATCTTTCTACAATTTTTACTATCTATATTTAACTGAGTATAGAATAGAACTCTTTTGGAAGAATCATTACTTTAAAAATCTTTTCGGGGTTACTCAAAGAAGTTTAGTTTTTCATATAATCGATAAATCTAGCTCAAAATTAATGTCATCAAGATCTCATTTTTGTGTATGTGTTCGTTTGGTTAGTAAATTGCACAACATATTATATAGAATACTCTTTATTTAACCGTGCTATTATTTTGTGGAAAAGCCTTTGTGTAGATAAATTTTCTGTAATTTTTAATGTAGAAGAGATTAATCGGAATCCGATTTCCGCAAACACCAAAATTAATGCATTCACCGAGAGTCACAGTTTTCAGCGGATTATGAAGTGATGGCATCGTTGGACCATTTTTTAGAAATTTCTGCTGGAAACGCCATTTTAGACAATGCTACAGAGCCAATAGGATATTACCAAAACAATATTGTATTTACAATCATAATATATTATAAGTAAACAATTTATGATTAGTTTGCTCTTATGTAACCAGAGTATAACTAAACAAACAAATAAAATTTGGTTTTTAAATCTTGTATTTAATTTTTCTGTAGGAGAATACCAAAACAGACCACTAACTACATGGGTCCATTTTCGACCCCCTTCGTTCCTCAATGATTTCTGGTATTCGATTGGAAATATGCTAATACCTTACTTTCAGTGAGTCTCGTGTTGTCTAGCCTTTTACTCTCGACTGCAGTGATTTTAGACTGGCGGCTCATACATGTTGATATTCACCTCATCATTGAACCGATGTCAATTGCTAACATTTGTTTAAGACTAAGGTCTCTACAGCATCTCAAAAGTCTATATTATGTTAGCCTATTTCCAGGCACAGTCTACAAGTAAGGTCTTATCTCGATAATATTTGACAGTACGTGACCTGTCTCTAACGCAGTTAGTCATTTGTAGGTATCCAGATTATATCCAAGCTCCTTCTTGGTCCACCTGCCAACTTGTAGTGAAAAATTGGTGGTTATCGAAGGCATAGCTCCGGACTAATAGATTAACACACTACCTACTAGTCCAACGAGGTATCCTTTGGTTTTTTTAATTTTTAGTTTAGTTTTAATTTTTTTTAATTATTTGAATCTTATTTTACGGCTTATGTTTCGAAAAATAATAATTTATGAAATGAGCCATTTCTCATATCGAGCGCTTAAAAAGTAAATTAATAAGTAATTATGTCTTTTATTATAAAAAATGTTTATATTAACAAATAAGGTATGTTTTTCTAAATAGATATCTCACTATATTTATTTAATTTAGTTCATTATAAAATAAAATGTCATTATAAAATGATCATAAATGATCAAATGATCATTTACAGTGTTTTTTTTAAGTTAAACAATAATATGGTTCTAACCTAACAATATTAATATTATGTTAATAATAATTTGTTTTGACTACAACCATATAATTCAATCATAATATGTTGCTCTTTGATTATGGTAACCTCAACCCTATTTTTTTATTTGCGTGTATGAACTGGATGATTTTTGGTTTAGCAGAATTGTGTACCATGTCATACAGCCCATCAAACAGTAGATCTTTTATGCTCTAAATTGGTTAATAGTGTGAATGGGATGCCTTCAAGCAGCGATTTGTTCTCTTTACACTTTTTCTTGTGATGCTATACGAATAATCAAAAAAAAAAAAAAAAAACGATCCACACCGTCCGCTCAAGCTATTCGTAAGTAAAATAGAACCAGAAATGTTTTGGGAAATTCGACTGAAAAGATACCCTAAGCAGAATTTTACTAAGGCATCTTTGCCGCTGCATTAACATGAACGAAACCGCGTTCCATAAATAGTAAAAATACCTGTTAATTGTAACAAAGCCATAACATGACAAGTTTTTAAATTTTTTTTAATTTTAAAATTATACTTGGATACGAGTCAACCTTTGGACAACACAGTTCAGACTATAGTCAAAAATTGCGAAAATCTTTCCTCCATTGAAAAAGTTAAAATTAATAAAAATTTACCTTTTATCATTTATTCAATTTAACTTTTTGTGATTTCCTTTATGTGACACCCTTGTTATGCCATTCCCTTCACACACTATCAAACCCCCCACATCCTCTTAAATGGCGGCATAATTGTATGATGTCATTACTTTTAAAAACGCCTTTGGCAATGCTATTTTACCCAATAAAAAATTAAAACAATTTATATAAATATTATGTGCAGCAAATAAAAAAAAAGAAAGCAAGTGATTTTAATACTCAACAACAATTTAAAACAATAAAATATTTGCGATTTAAAATAATTTTAAACTGACCATCATTTTTGCTTAAATTAATTTAAATGTGCAGGTTAATTAAATTGGGAGGTTTCACCTTTTTTATAATAGTGAACGTTAATTACGCCATTTCTGCACATATTATATAATTATGTTTAATGACTATTTTTTAGTGGCGTTAATTAATTTTATATGCATCAAATGCTGCTAACAAAGAACCTCAAAAGATAACTTGTATTTTTTGAATTTTTTATTGTTCACAAACACAATCCCTAACAATACCATCCTTCGTTTTTCTTGCCTAAAATGAGTAAAGATTATTCGTATCATCTATAAACTGCAGCAATTTGCAGACAATAATTCCCAAAAATAATTTTTTTTAAGTTTTTATATAATGCAATGATGAAGCATTAGCTTAGGAGCTTACCGGCTGCATAGAAATAAAAGTACTTTACAAGAAATACTTTATTTAAATAAATTTTTTTACTCAATAAGGAGGAACTTACTGAAGCTTCCTCCATGGTATTTTGAAATAAATAATAGCCAATAGCCTGAGTTTAAATTCTAACATTTCTAAACTACTGTTGCCGTCTCTTATCCCTTTATATTTCATGTCTTATATTTCATATAATAACTAGAACCATACTAAATGAATCAATAATTAGCAATACTAAATTAGGAAAATAATATCGTACTTAATAAAATAAATTGTAAAACAAAACAAGTAAAAGTGCTATATTTGGCCGTGCCGAATCTTCTATACCCTTCACCACGGTGATTTTATTTATACAGACATGTACAGCATTATCCATATTGTTCATTTAACTCATTATTCATGAGTTAAAGAATTAGAAGACAAATGAAAACAAATTCCGTTTGCTACAATTGTCGCCGTGTTGTCAACTACTTAATGATATTGAAGCCGACAGCTATATCGTAAACTCAGCTTTCGTAAAATTTTATTCGAAAATTTTTTGAAAAATTTTTAAAAAAAACTTTTTCGAATATTTTTCTGTAAAATATCTTTTTGAAAATGTTTTGTAAATTTTTTTGTAAAAAATTTTCCAAAAAATTTTATTGAAATTTTTTGTTAAATTTAGGACCTTTCTGCAATCTATATTGAGTTAGAATGGCAAAAAGCAAAAAGAAATCCTTAAAAAAAAATTTCCTCGTATTGACACATGGCGGGTCCTTTTAACTGCTCCTATTTATCAGTGGGTACCCTGTGAGTCCATTGGCTACCTTTATGTGTATTGATTTCTATTAAAGTCTCTAATACAAGTCAAAGCAAAAAAACCCTACCAATCTAAAAACAAACAAAAATCGCCCCTCGCAGGGGGTTGTTGATCCCCCGAGATCTGTATGCACTCTTTGCGATCTACCTGTCGGAGTCTAATATTTATTTGACAAAAAAGGCAAAACAGAATCATTAAAGCCGAAACAAATTAAAAAAAAACGTGAAAAAAATATAGGTGGGCGTGGTTTTTGGCCCGTCGCCTCCAAAGGAATGATTCGATGTTGCTGAATTGCAATACCAAAATTTTCGAAACTATTCCTTGACGGATTGGTGTGTTTAAATTTTTTGTATCTCTTCTGGTGCCTTGGTAAATGACATTACGACACTAACACGGACAGACGGACATCGCTTAATCAACTTCTCTATGTATAAGGATCCAGAATATATATACTTTATGGGGTCTGAAATGAATATTGTAGAAATTACACACGGAATGACAAACTTAGATATACCCTTTCCACCCGTGGTGAAGGGTATAAAAATATTGTAGGGCTATTTAGGGTAGCTTTCTATCTTTAGGCAAGAGTGAGCGAATAGACCTGTGATTATTGATTTTTTGTGAGCTTTGGTGGATGGTATTTCAAACTTTAAATGAATCATAAAACTTGTTTGTCTGTTAAAAAATCATTTTAATTCATACAACACACACCCATTGTGAGGCAGTGTTTTAATTTTATTCACTAGGAAATCTTCAAAAAAAAAAATCAGTTTATAAAAAAACTATCCATCAATTGTCTAAGTTTGGCCCAAAATCCAAGAATATCACATAACAACACACAAGTTACATAATTGTTTCAAACTTCACTCTGCACATGTATCAAAACAAAAATATTCTAGTTATCAGTAGAACTTTTCTTAAATCTACGAGTATAATAGGATTTATGATTGATACGTAGCTAAAAATATAGCAAACACATGCTTGCTGCCTGTTTAATTTTACAGAAGAGAACAAATATTTAGAATTATGCTTAACAAGCAACTTCCAAGTTGCTTGCAAGCAACCGAAATTTGGAAATTACAGAACTGAGAAAAAATTGAATGCCTCAGTTTTGCTCAAATTAAAAATAAATAAATTTCATTTAAAATCGCAAATACACACAAAAAAAAAATAAATATTAAAACAATAAATTTAATTTACTTTTACCCAAATTATTATAAATTTGATAAAAGAATTATTATTAATTTAAAATTACGGGGTAGGCTAATTTCTATGGGCATTTCAAAAATTTTTCAAAAATAAGAAACAAATTCTTCAAAAAAAATATTTTTACCACCCCACATTTTTTGGGGCTATAGTGATCAGCTCAAATAAAAGATTAAAACTTTTAAAAACCGAACTCTTATTATATTAAAATACTCCGGCTACCGCTTGTTAACCTTTGGGTGCTGCGGAATTTCATTGGTCCTAAAAAATGGTATTTTATGTGTGACCATAATCGCAGCATAAAAAGGCATAAAACCAGAATAAAACGAATCCAGTATTGTCCTACTGAAATCATTCACCAAAAGGGCCAGACCTAAGCAAAATGAAAAGATAAAACCTAAGAAAAACGAACTCAATAGTAAGCCCAAGCAACCACCTTCCCCGAAAAGGGCCCATCACCCTCCCCCTGGGTACCACAGGACCGTTCTTTAATCCATATTACCTTAGACTAAAGGAGAAACACCTTTAACAAAAATTTTTACCAATATTTCCAGTGGCCATCCTGTTGGTAAATTGGCCACGTCGATTATTATAAAGGTCTTTAATACATATCAAGGCAAAAAAACCATACCAACCTAAAAACAAACAAAAATTGCCCCTCGCATGGGGCTATTAATCTCCCGAGATCTGTATGCACTCTTTGCGATCTACCTGTCGCGGTCTTATATTTATTTGATAAACAAAGCAAGAGAGAATCATTAATGCCGAAAAAAATATAAAACATAGGTGGGCGTGGTTTTTACCCCCCAGCCTCCAAAGTAACAATTCGATGTTGCTGAATTGCAATACCAAAATTTTTGAAACTATTGCTAACACATTATTGTGCTTAAGTTTGTTGTGTCTCTTCTGGTGCCTTGACAAATGACATTATTGCCCGAACATTATTGCCTTTATCGGTTGTGGGCAATCAGGACATCCTTCTTTACCGGCCTTGTAGTTATTTACTTTTCACTCTAACATTGTGGCCATTCCATAACCATATTTTTTCTGTGCATGTTTCTGGCAGGAAATTTGCTTCATTTGGATCCTTTTTGGGTTTTTAATATATTAAAATTTCAGTTTTTTCATGGCTGATGTGAACCACACCTAAACGTCGCTTATTTTCTGTATTTAATTTGACATTTATCAATTTCAGATTAACTCAATTTGAACCATGGAAAGGTACACAATCGAGTAATGGTCAGAATGGTGGCATAAAACGGCAACAGTGGATGATCAATTTTCGAAGAAAATTATCTTCAGTGAAGAGTCACATTTTCATCTCCGTGGATGCGTCAATAAGCAGAATTGCCGCATTTGGGTGAATGATTATCCAAGAGTGACCAGAGTGAAAACCAATGCACCCACAAAGTGTGACTGTTTGTTGCGGCTTATGGGCTGGCGGCATCATCGGGCCGTATTTTTTTCAAAATGAGGCCGGTCAGGCAGTTACCGTGAATGGTGTTCGCTATCGTGAGATGATAACGAACTTTTTATGGCCCGAATTGGAAGATATGGATGTGGTCGATATGTGGTTTCAACAGGACGGTGCCACTTGCTACACAGCTAACGAAACAATAGCTCTTTTGCGCAACAAATTCAATAGCCGTGATATCTCGCATAGTGGCGATTTCAATTGGCCGCCAAGATCAAGTGATCTGACTTTCTTTGGGGTTATTTGAAAGAAAGGGTGTACGTCGATAAGCCAGCAACAATTCAAAAGCTAAAGGATGAGATAATTCGGCACATTAACAGCATAAAATTATGCCTCAGGGTCGTCGGAACTTTGGAGCATCGGATGGAGGTGTGGCGCCGATGTCGCTGCGGCTATTTTGCCCATATTTTGTTCCACATATAATTGAACCATACCAATATTATCAAAATGAAAAGAAATGACAATAATTTCCTAAATAATTTGTCTTTTATTCAAAATCAACATCGGCCCTTACAAATACAACCACCCTTAATAATGACATGATTTTTTTGCAAGACCAGTGATGGCTTTTTTGGCATCACTCTAAGGCTATGTTGATGGTTATTATGAAAAAAAAACGCATCCCTATTAGACATAACGAATAGTTAGGCTAGTATAAATTAAGCCTTGTTCAGAAGACATTAGCTTTGTTCATATTCTTGTATCAAATGTGATAGGCTATTCATTGAAGATAATGTCAAATATTTCCCTGCCCTGCTACTTAAGTATTCACATCTGCTGGCAATTTTCAGCAAATAAATCAATGAGTAGTATGAATGACTGTTATACATCAGCAATCATGTTTGCAACAGCACTAGCAACAGCAATAACAGCATAATATTACTGCAATATGAATTTTTGTATATTGGTATGTAGTATGTTGTATGTCTGTATGATGTAAAGAATAATAAGCTTTAAATCATTATTCCCAGGATAAGGTGCGCCAATTCCTTTTGTGTTTGTGCTTGGTTTTTTTGTTTTTTTTTTTTGCTCTTATAGAGAGAATGTAATTTTTATTTTATTTTTTGCTTTATTCCAAGTTGTAATTCGTAACAATATATGACCTCTTAAATATGCCGGAGGCAACAAGTTACTAGGTTTCATGCAAAGAATTTCAAGTGTATATCTGCTTGGGTTATTGTAACGCCTTGTTAGTTTTTAATTTTTTTCTTTATTATATATAATTTTGTTTGTTGTTGTTTTTAGGTTTTCAGTGTTGTTGCCAAGATTTATATTTGCAAACATTTTTTGTACAGCTAATGAAAACCGTTAGCAATTTTTTTTTTTTTTTTTTGGTATTGTTTTGTTAAATATTGTAGGAAGACATAAGGAAAACAAAAAAAGATAAAAAAGAAAAGCAATGGTATGGAATTGTTACGGATTATTAATATTGTTTAAGGTTTATCGTATTCATTGTATTCAGAAATGAATGTATGGGATTGGTTGTATGAATGGTGCTCTAGTAGCCTAATAAAGGTGTTCAATATGCGAAATAAAAAACTGAATATTAACTTTTATTTAAATTTTTAAAAAAAGTGTTGTTAATTATGTTTAGAACCGTTAAGTAAATACACAGTAGAGAGACATAAGGCCTCTTGCATTAAACTGACGGGTAACAGCAGGATATACGACTACAAATGCCACTGCTTGCAATTGTCGCCGTGTAGCCTACTTTTTAAATTTATTAAAAACAACAGCCAAATTAAAAGGTCTGATATTGCTGCAGAAATACATATTCAATGTTGTCGTGAAACAGCTCTAGATCTGCTCAATGTCGCTTAAAAAATAGTAATTGGGCTAAGTTGGCTGCAGCCACAACGGTGGTCGTGCAGCTATGTTGCAAAAATAATCGTCTTATTATAAATGGCCGTAGTTTAGGGTGCTGTCATCTATGTGTTTAATGAGTTGTACCAGTTTACCGCTTTTTCATATCACAGAACAGCTGGTATTGCACTGACGTTACAATCAGTAATATCAAATTCCTTTTCTTTGTGTTTCTAAATGCACTTTCTCTAATTTCTCAGTCTATAATTATCTTTGTTTTCTATCTTCTCTGTCCATCCCTCCTCTTATCTGTAGGTACCACAAAGGGACCAACATAATGGACCCAAGTGAGCTATTTTATTCCACTTCTCTTTCTCCTCCTCTATACAAGCTGCCTGCTTAACCTAACCTAAATGCATTAATAAAAAATGCCCGTTTTAAATATTACTTTTGTATTAACGCAAAATTTTAATATTAAAAAAAAAAATCACCTCTTGTCTGTAGAACAGATTTAATGTAAAAATAAAAAATTTCTTGACTCGACGGAAAATTTTGATTTGATAGAAGTGTTGGAAAGGATGTGTTGTCCAAAGTCAAAGTTACGAGTATGTTCGCTTGGGTATGTTTAAGTATATTTCGCATGCTATTGCTCTAGCCACTTTTAGCAGAAATAGTTTTGCTTGCTTCAGAAATCTACTTGAATTGTGGTCCTAGATCGATCGACAAATTTTCTACTTAGGTGCCTAGAACTTTTTACAACAGCATTACCATAGTTGCTGAGGATGAAAAGGAGACAGTCTTTCGTAATCTCTACAAATGCTCTGCAATTCGCTTTTAGGGACGTACTTTTTTAGGGTAAAGTTAAGATAAGACATAAAGGATAAGTTTAGGCGACCTCGTTAGATATGTCAATGCGTTTAGATGGCTCTGGTATTATTCGTTGTGGTCCTCACTTGGATTGATCTATTCTTTGGACGAGAGAGAGAGAGATTGATGTGTAGAACGAATAGGTACTACTTTTTAGCTTACGAATACAAAGCCAAAAACCTACTAAACAGGCTAAAGACGATGTACTCTGTCCGTAGAGACCTCTCATATAGCAATAGTTTTACAGCTTTGCCTCTACCATTTTTATATTTATTTCTATTACGGAAATTAAATATTTTCAGACCCCAGATTTTCTAAGACGCAAGTTCCTGTTTCTTTTAAAATAAACTCCTTATCCCGTCTACATTAGATATAAAAGTAAAATATGTATTTATATCATAATAACATCATATTAGTGTTAAGTGTAGACTGCCCAAGTTAATGCTTTTTATACGTCTTAATATTGTTGTTAAAACTTTTGTTATAAAAGCTCTTTTATAAAATGACAATAATGTTGTTGTTTTATTTTTGTTATATTTTCAATAAAATCTGAAGTAGTCATATTGAGTGCCTTCTTGGTTTGACGTTAAATTGCCATATATGATGATGACTTGTGAATACGGGCTTTCATGTTGTGGGTAGTTTTGTCACATCAGTAATTCCGGTGATATAATCTTTTTTGCGAGAGAAAGAGAGAGAGAGAGAGATAAATGTGGTTGATCCACTTCAATTAATATCAAATATTGATTGTATGGAGAAATATTTATGTTTTAAAGAATTTATTCTAAATAAGTTAACCACTTCAGTAGTGCGATTCACTATTCAATTTTAACTATTCTTGACTCGTTAAAAAAATTTAACAACAAAACGAAAGACTTTGCTATTCAGAAATGCTTTTTAATAACATTTGATGCTGTTATAAATCAGCTGTTTTTCTTAACAAGTCGAGTATTGTTAATTTAACTGCAACTATTTTTGTGTCGTTTACTTTATCAAAATATCGAAAGATAAATTAGATGTATAATGTAAAATATAAAATATTCTAACCCCCATATTTATAAAAAATAAAATATATTTGAAATCTATTTTAGAACTAATTTTTCATACAAAAGTTATTTTAAAATACATTTCAAATAAGTTTTATTTTTTATAAATATGGGGGTAAATAATTAATATTTATAATTAAAACACATACATATGTATTTTACCTACCTCATAAAAATTAATTTAAACAATTTTTTAGAAATAAAATTAAAAAAGAATAAAAAATGAAGCACTTTTGTTTATTATTTTTCATTCCTCTTTGTTCTTTTCGCTATTTTGCCATTTTGTTTAGCAGCGTTGCCATTTATTTTTGTTTGTATTTTTCATAAGTTACCATAGGTTAGTGAATCGCAAATGCGTTAGTGCAAGTAAAAAACATGTTGATATATTCAACAAGTGTTAGATCGTTAAAAGTTAGTGAATTGCACTACTGGTAGCCTTATACATATTTTAAACTGTAAAGAGTATTTGTTTTTGAAAATGAACAAAGCTAGTAAGTAATTTCAAACTTTATCCCGATTTTAAATGTAAAATTAGGACATGTTTTAGGAGCTTAAAATTATTCAAAGGCACCATTTGTGAGCCGCCATGCGAAAAAGTGATATTTCACTATACGCTATATAGTGATATTCTAGCATAAACAAGTTGTCTTCTATGTTGCGTTCGTAAAGAATAAATTTGATATTTAAAGTTTTGTTCCACCAACTCTCTGTACTAAATAAAAGTAAGAAGGACTGAACGTTTCGTAGATTACTTCAAATGATGAGAGATACCTTTGTTGTAACATGGCAAGAAAGTAATGGAAGCTAATGAAAAATAGTTTGGATCATATCAAAATGGCAAGTTTTTATAATATTTTTAAATGCAATCACAATAAAAAATATTAATTAAAAACTGCTTATATTCATAAAAATTATTGAATTAGCCTTAGAAGCAAATAATTATCTTCGACAAAGATTTTTGGCGAATATTCGAAAATATTCGAAATCTATTTTAGTACAAGAATAACCATCATTATTATTTAATTAAGAGTAATATCTATATAATTCAAATATGGAAATATAATTGCTTAAACTTAAGTGAAATTTTATTTCAATTTTCATTTATTACTTAAGTGCCCGGGCTCTTGATCTGAGTTCTATTGATTCAATTTCCTTTAGAATTAATGCTTTGCTATTTTTTCCAATTTCTAAATATAATTTCACAGACATTTATTTAATTGTTATTACGTTTTATTACTTTTGTCAACTTTTCACACAAGTTCGTTAACAATCATAAAAATTTATAACTTCTAAAGCTGTTAGTTCAACAAAAACAAACAAACAAAAAAACACACGTTCACATAGAAAGACTTTATTGTGAATATCATCTTTCACTAGGTGAATATTTTAATATGCACCCAATTTGTAATATCGCATATTTTAACGATATAAAATGATGTCTTTTTTGCTGTTAACCAGCTTTAGCAATTATTACCATAATCATAAAACATTATCGCTTATTTATCAAAAATAAAAAGAAAATGAAGAGAAGAGAAGAGAAGAGAAGAGAAGAGAAGAGAAGAGAAGAGAAGAGAAGAGAAGAGAAGAGAAGAGAAGAGAAGAGAAGAGAAGAGAAGAGAAGAGAAGAAGAAGGTAAAACGAGTAAAATACAAATGACTTTTAAAGTTTAAACATTGACCACAACATTGAGACAAACGCATAAAAAGATTGCAGTCAGGAAAACAGATAGACAAATATACAGGCAAGCAGACAGACAGACAGACAGATGGATGAACATACAAGTGTATGACTGAATAGTAAAAACCTTGCTTAAGATACATGGCAAAAAGCTTTTATTTTTAACAATAAATAGTTTTCAAGAAAACAACAGCTATAACAACACTGTGTCCAAAATTATTTTACAAAAATACATGTGTTTTCTAGAAATACATACTATGATTCGTAGTGTTCTAGTCTATCAGTCTGTGGGTTGTGGGATCGACTCCCATTAAAGTTTCTTGGTGTTTTCTACAGTTAAGCAAAAAGTTTCGCAGGTAGTGTTTGCTTTAAAAAATCAATAGTTCCAATGGATTTTAATGCAATCGATCCCCAAAAATAATTACTGACAAAGGCAATCTCCAATTTAATCAACGTCCATCAGAAAAAGTACTAACTTCCACGTGTGAAATTTAAGTACCATCAGACTTTAGACATAAAATGATTAACATTAACACTAACATCATGTTAGTGTTAAGTGTAGACTGCCAAATTTAATGTTTTCGAAGTCTTAACATGGGTTTTGAAATGTTTGTTATAAAAGCCTTTTTATAACATGATAATGACGTTGTTGTATTTTAGTTTGACAGTATTACCTGCAAACAGCGCCATCTGTTGCTCAACCATACTACTACTTTTTGCTGCGCAATAAGCATTCAAACAACATTGTTGGAAAACAGAAAATTATGTTCCAACAGAAAATTACATAAACACTTCTTCACCACCTACATATAACAACATGCACGAATTAATTCTGTTGCTCTGTCGGCGTCATGTTTATGTTTTGCTAAAATGTATGGCCAGTTAAGACGGCCTCTTAAGAATTACAGGTGACAATTGAAGTGTAACAATTCTTATAAAAAAGAAAAAATCTAAATGTTGTGTTAATAAAGCATGGCTTTTTGACGTGAAAAAAAAAACTGTTCAAACAAAGCAATGGTGTTTTGAATATGATATGAAAACCTATCTTTCAGGTCTCAAGAGTAATTTTGTATGTCCGCTTTCTTCCGAATGAAACCTCCTCCCTCAGCATTACTTCCTGAGGTGGCCTGCCACTATCCCCGTCTGCATTAGGCATAAAATAATAATTATTAACACTAAAATCATGTTAGTATTAAGTGTAGACTGCTTATGTTAATGTTTTTTTTTGTTCATGTCTTAGGATTGTTGCTAAAACATTTGTTATAAAAGATGTGTTATAACATGACAATGGCGTTGTTGTTGTGGTTTAGTTTGACAGTATTAGTTGCAGTATTATTTGCTTATTGCTGTGCAATAACCATTCAAACAACATTGTTGGAATATAGAAAATTATGTTCAAACAGAATATGTCAAAAACAAGTATTCGCCACCTATAACAACGAGAACACATTATACCGTTGCTCTGCCGGCATTATGTTTATGTCTTGCTCAAATCGATGACTACTGGCTACGGGCATTAAAGAATTACAGAGCAGAGAATAAGACCGAAATAGAGGAAGTGACTGATATGGTATTTACACTGTTACTGTCCATGTTCCATCTTTAGCTTGGTTACTTTGACAGTCCCTTGTTGCCATTTATTCACATATTTTACTTATAGCTAAACAGTTGCATAAAACAGTTTTTTGTTGTCTAGAGGTGTAGAGAGGTAAGGAAAAACAAAGAAATTCAGAAGAGAATTAAAAAATTTTCATGAAACAATTTGCACGGTTACGCAACAGATGGCGCTATTTTAAAATAATGCCAAATGGCCAATTGAATAAAATTTGTATTTGCTTTACAATAATTTTTAGAATTTTAGAATTTTACCCAGGTATGGGTACCTTTGTATAAAATAAAGTACGTAGGAGTCTTATAATTTGGTGTAGATTACTTTCAAAGCAAAATCGGACAAAATATTACCAGGACGCACACAATGTATGTGGGCGCAGCTAGTTAATAAGATATTGTTGCCGCCGGTGATTAGTGCATAGCAAGTTTAAGATTATGATAGTGATTTGCCAGTAGTATTTTCACTTTATCTTCTTTCATGAACCCTCCTCTCATGGCTTAAAATATTTTACAAATTCCATTAGTACAAAAAACCAATGAGTTTAAAAGCTAATAAACAAACAAAAGCCTTCACGTGATACAACTGTTCTCACCTGTAAAACCACACTTATATGAAAGAATTTACTTTTACAAAAATAATTTTGGCTATGGTGTAATCAAATAATTTTCGTATTTCTTTTTCTAACCATACCAGCCTCAAATACTGGTCAGACATAAATGTGACCAAACAACTGAATGAGAAACAAAATATGAATAAGAAAAAGAGGAAAAAAAACTGATCATATATGGTTAATTCTTAGACATTTTTGTATAATAAACTCATGCTAAAATGTTTATATGGTATGATCACTATGAAAACCATGGTCACAATGCAGTTAAAAACCAGAAGATATTAAAGACATGACAAGGCAACAGCAAATGCTGTTGCAAATACTACCAACAGCAGCAGCAGCAAAAATCCTAGAAGTGATGATGCTGTCCGATGACATTGAATCTTCAGCACTTGTTATTTTAAGTCATTTCTGGACAGCACACATGCCATTTATATAAGAGAAAAGGAAAAAACTTGCATGTACGATATCCTCTAAACATTGTTGCAAAAAGCTAGACAATATTAAAGAAGCAACATTTTCATCACCATCACAATCAACAACATTCAACATTCAGTCCTTAACGTTTTTTTCCTCTTTTTTTTTTTTCTAACTTCTTCATATTCGTCATTCATATAGACAGACACTCACACGTACACTTGTATGATCGTCTAAGAGTGTACTCGTGTTTAAGATCTTCCCTTGTCATGTGCGTAAATCAGCAGATGCGCTTTAAAAGATTAACTGCCGGTTTTAAAATATATTAACCAGCTTTTAAATATATATTTTGAGTTGTTGTTGTAGCATTATATATAATATCAAGTTATTGAATCAAATAAAAATACCCTGTTATGCTTGTTATTGATGTTTTTGAATAAAATGTAATACTTATTTATAATTAGGTTCTGTTTTGTAATATTTGATAAAATCTCAGAACGTGTAACTCTGAAAAAACATTAAAAATTGATTGCAGCTTTTCCTTTTGTTAATAAATTTATAAAATCCTGCACTACTTCATGGACAATTTATAGTTAATTTTTGGAGAGGGGAAAAATTTAGATATTATTTAAGGGGCTTACAGCATATAACTAACAATTTGTATAAGTAACAATTTGTAAAATATTAAAAAACTAGCTCAAAATTCAACAGCAAGACAAAATGTTGCATGGTGCATTACACCGATTACATAGTTTTTTTTAATACATGAACTTGAAATGCTAGAGATAGTCGCTCGAACTTAGCACCTAATAAGAATTCTACTTTGCGGTCATGTGCTCTAAACTTCTTTGAAATGCATATGATTAGTCCAGAATCGTAAATTTTGAAAAATGCACTTATAAACCTTTTGGCCGGATTTTGTTAAGTTATTAGAATTTTATTATTTTCTTTGAATGTGAACCACACCTAAACGTCAAGATTTTTTCTGCATTTAATTTGACATTTCTCAATTTCACACTAACTCAATTTGAACCGTGGAAAGATATACCAGCGAGCAATGGTCAGAATAGTGGCAAGAAACGGCAACAGTGGATGATCAATTTTCGAAGAAAATCATCTTCAGTGATGAGGCACATTTTCACCTCAGTGGATGCGTCAATAAGTGGAATTGCCACATTTGGGCGAATGATAATTCAAGAGTGATTGTCGAAAAGCCAAAGCACCCACAAAGAGTGACTGTTTGGTGCGGCTTATGAGCTGGCAGCATCATCGGGCCGTATTTTTCCCTAAATGAGGCCGGTCAGGCAGTTACTGTGAATGGTGTTCACTATCGTGACATGATAATGAACTTTTTATGGCCCGATTTGGAAGATATGGACGTGGACGATATGTGGTTTCAATAGGACGGTGCCACTTGCCACACAGCTAACGAAGCAGTGGCTCTTTTGTGCGAAAAATTCAATGGCCGTGTTATCTCACGTGTTGGCGATGTCAATTGGCCGCCAAGATTATGTGATTTAACACCGTTGGTCTTTTTTCTTTGGGGTTATTTGAAAGAAAAGGTGTAGGTCGATAAGCCAGCAAAAATTCAACAGCTAAAGGATGAGATAATTCGCCACATTAACGGCATAGAACCTCAATTATGCCTCAGCGTCAGCGAAAATTTGGAGCATTGGAGGGATGTGTACGGCCGAGGTCGCGATATTTTGTTCTATACATAATTGAATCATACCAATATTATCAAAATACAAAGAAATGACAATAATTTTCTAAATAATTTGTGTTTTATTCAAAATCAACATCGGCCCCTTAAACTTTAACCACCCTTTATAACGTGTACGTGTCCGCAATCAACAATGTTTTATGTAGCGTATACGTATACTTCCATACAGACATAAGTATACTAGAGAGTAAAAAAAAAAATAATTTTATTAACTTGACCCCATCATTTGAATCTTTTTAAAACCCAAAAATCAAGATTTCGACATAAAATTGCAATTTCACCATTAATCGAAATATCACTGAAAAAAATTGTGATTTCATATCATATTTCATATTCATATTCAGTTAAAGGAATTTTTTTTTTTAAGCAATTTGTTTTTCAATGTACTGTGGCCTTTCTACATCCCTTACGTACTATTAAAGTCTTAGCTGCCATAAATTTTTATTAAAGAATTATTAAGTAAAATTTTTCTGCAACTTAATTGTACATTTATGCAATCAGTGCCTTTGTCCCGAATGATTATTGCACGGAGAACCGCTCAATTGGGGGCATCAGTAGAGTTGACTATTAAGGAAAAACTCAGCCTATGTGAATTTTATTCTCTTTGCTTGATGGTGCACATATAATGACTGGTAAACATAAAGGATTTATAGGCCAGTTGAAAAATCATGGTTTTTATGTTGATTCTTTTTATTGTGTTATTCACCAGGCTGCTCTATCCTCAAAATTTATTACTGATTGTCCGACAATGAAGATTTCGGAACGAATAATCAATAGAATTCGAGGGGGTCATCATTCGCTTATGCATAGAAAATTGGTATGCTTCCTAAAATCCAAAAATGCTTTATACCATAATTTAAAAATATTTACCGAGGTTCGGTGGCTAAGTAGAGGACAATGTCTTAACAGACTGTTTAATTTAAGAAAAGAAGATCTTGAGTTTATGGAGATGGAAAAAATTGATAAATGCTTATCAGAGTATCTTAAAAATGATCAGTTTATTTCTGAATTAGCATTTTTGTCAGAATTACAGGGCAAGGAAAATAATATATTCGATTTGTCCATAAAAATTTTCAATTTCAAAACTAAATTATATTTGTTGTTATCACAAATTAAGTTAGGCGATTTAAGAGAATTTCCGATAACTTCCCTAATTATGAATCAGCAGAGAAAGGTTAGAATCCTTGATTATATTATGATATTTGAAACCCTTTTTTTAATTTTGAAGATAAGTTTCAAGACATAAATAATATAAAACCACTTCTTGAACTTTTGAGAACCCATTTAATGTTGACATTAGTAAATATGAATACAAAATACAAATAGAACTTATTATATTACGTATAATATACGTAATATATAAGAAATAGACAGGGTATTATTTTGGAAAACTTTGGATAACTCGGCCTATCCTGAACTCCAAAAAAATTCTTTAATTTTTCCCGTCCACATACTTATGTGAAAAAATTTTTTTGGATTCAAAATTCATTTCATTCATACTAAACAACGTAATAAAATTGGTTCTACGTCTTTGAAACATTTATTGGTTTTACAAAACTGTCATAACAGCATTAATGCTTTGATTTAATTTGATTTGATTTTTCAACGAAAATCTTTGCGGTTACTTTTGCTTATCACGGTATTTTAAAATTGCTCTCAAATTCTCACAAATACTAGAACAAAATAAATTTGTGCATCACTGTTCTAATGTATCTTAGTATCTTGATTTACTATGCTATAGATTGTAGCCCAACCCGTATTGAAAATGATAACTGTTTCGAAAAAAGCGAAACTATACAGAACCGCAATGGTTATCTTCGGTTTCACATTGTTAAAGACTCGTTCTATAGCTGTAATGGCAATCAAAGCGTTGTTTTTTTGAAAACTTTCTAGATTTGTTTGAAAAAAAAGCGGCTCAGTAAAGTTTTTGCTATTTTTGTTTCTTTAAATTTTTAAAAACAAAAAAAAATTTTACACAGAAAAATATATTTTTACCAATTAAAGATTTAATTGATTTCAGATTAAAATTTAATTAAATAAACAATATATTCAATTATTTTTTTTAATTTTGTTCTGTTTTAAACAAATATATATTAGAATCAATTAAAAAATTAATCGAACTTTAATTTAAAACTAACTAAAACCTTTAGTTGGCGCAAACATTTTTTATATGTTAATTCGTAAAAATGGCTGGCCTGTAGCTATTGCCAATTAACCAGATTGTACTGTACCAAAGTTTTATATAATACTTTTTACTCATGCTATACTAAATCTATGATGGCCACTCATAGCGACTGGATGCCGAAGGTAACTGATTTATTACTGATACATATGTATTTTATACACACATGTGTATACATATATTCATGCCTAAGAAAATCATTATTTCATTTAAAGATCGCCAATACATTCACCCTTTAATAATTCTCTTTTAATGCCGCTCGTTGTCCTTAACACACTTACCACTTTACTCCATCCAATGCAACGCAACTTGTGTATATATATGAGGGCCTTAAAAACCAGCAGTTAATGCTTAAGCTTGTAGCCTTGTCTTTAAATTGATTGCCTTTCATGATTGTCTTAGATTTTATTGATTTGGACATGCGTGAGTTTTGGACTTCGCTTTCCTTAAAAATCGTACGTCTACATTAGCAATGGGCCATGTGCACATAATACTGCTGTGTGATGCTTTGCATTAGGTATATATTTTTTTTTTGTTTTTTTCTAAGCGCTGTCATTTTAGGTTTGTGTTTAAATTTTCAAAGATTTGTTTCAATTTATTTTTAATCTTAAGTTTGTTGTAGTTGGCTGATGAAACTAACTTCTAGTCTGAAGTTTAATTAAAATGTCAGAACTGGTTTAATGGCGTTAATGACCGACACTTTTTCGCATACGCTTTTGTTTTTGTTTTTGTTTTTGCATTTGCCTTGTCTTGTCTTGTCTTGGCGTAGGACTGTGTTAGTCTATTAATGTTCTACATACTCTTACATTTTTATTTTGTTGTTTTTTTCTTTAGTTTATAGAGCGGCCGAAGACTTAAATAACTATAGAGGAGAACAAAAGAAAAAAGCTAAAATCTTTATTTTGTTAAGATCGTTGTGTCAGCCTTCCAACAACCATTTAGACATTCAGTAATCGTATTGTCATCACTGCATATCATGAATTCCCTTTGAGATTCTTTTGTGGTTTTATGATCATGTCTGTAATAAAAATCAAGCTTTAATTTGCACATGCTTACGTCTAGTTAGTCTACAATGTACATGTTTTGCAATTGGACTGGGTTTATTTTTATTTTTATTTTATAATTTTTTTCTTTTCCTTCTTTTGTTTTTTGTTCCTCTTCACTAATGAAGGTATAAACGGCAAGGAAACTATTTAAGATATTTCTTGGATGCTTCTGTACTTGTATAGCAGACTACAACTTAATTCAGAGTGACAAAAATAGGAACTGACTACATATTTTTGATTACTAATCAAGCTGAATTCGGAATGTTGTGCCTCGTTTTCCTTGAGAATAATTTTTTTGTTATGTTTGTTTTAGATGCAAAAAAAAACAAAAAATGAAATAAATAAAATTTTTGTGATCTAGATAAAGACCATCTACCAAAGACTTCTTCTACCCAACAGTCACAACAATGTTAGACAAAAACTAACACCACAATTAAAATCTTTCAACTTTGAAGCACTTTTTATAGTCAAAAGGCTTTTTAGAAGAACTAACTTAAATAACTGCTTAGACAGGCTACTTATTTTAAAGTGTATTTTGTAGCAGACTGTCAGTTATCTATTTACATATTTGGCCCGCCCTCTAGTAAATTAACTGTTGCGATTACTAGGCGATGGGGACAGCTGACAGTTCTTAAAAAATGCTTACTATTTCAAATAACCGATATGAAAAGCTTTTTTAAATATAAAGTATTAAATTTCATAAGAAACAAGAGATATACCAATTAATCTGACAAATATTTTTATAACAAATTGTCTCTCCTAATAAACAAATATCTAAACAACCTAGAATAGAATGAATATTAAATTTTCCAACGGATTACAAGATTCTAGCCGTTCAGTTGGTAGGGAGCAGGTTGTAAAAAATTAGTCCGGTAAACAACTTCTTTCCTTTTAATTCCTATAAAGCTTCAGAGGTAAGTACTTCCAATATATGTGGGTATATAAGCCCTAGTATGCCGTACTACGTCGGCATACCAATACTTTCCGTACTACCCAATGATGCTCTCATTTGCGAAACATTTACATTCACTGAATCGAATTGGAGACCTCTGCAGAATAAAATTTATGTAAATACTTAAGATGAGGCTTATATATTTTAAGAAATATTTTTATTTTAAATTCTTAGCACTCACTCGTGATTTTTTTTATTTAAACCGACGAAGGATGACCCCTACTGATACACATCTTTGTGCCGGAAACAGGAATTTGGTTATGGGCATGAATAGAGGGAGTAGTGTTTGTGGACATTTGACTTGAACTTTCATATATTGAAGTTAACATCCGCAGAAACATTATTCCACATATGAATTGTTCGGGCAAAAGAAGAATTTTCCCAATAACACGTGAATCGCACTTACTGGCAATTCGACCACAAAATGAATGGGCTCTTAATGATAAACCTGTGGTAAGCAAAAATAAGTGGTTATCGGTAAAAAATTCTTTGATTTCAACAGAGCACATTCCATTGTAGTAACATTAAAACAGCAAAACACATACCACATTTCGTCGATGTTCCAATGTGTCAATTAAGTTCGATACTCTACTGTCACCAATCAACTTCCTCGTCCTCTCCAAAATACACTCTGGTGCGACAGCCCATACATGAGTGTCGTATTCCATTTTAGACCGGATGTGGATGATAAGTAAGAAGTTCTAAAAAGAACAGATGGACCGATGTATCTTTTACACCGTTTTAAAAAAAACGAGGCACTTGAAAGCTTCTTTTGAGACTTAAAAAATGTGTTTAGATAGTCCATGGGGCATCGCACTGGATTTTCATTCCAAGAATTTCATGAGCTGCTGATTTCTTAATATCTACATCACCTATAGCTACAGATGAAACATCATTTTCGAACGCACATCTATGCGTAAGCATACAATATTGATTCCTACTAGCATTACATTCGATTTTAATCGCATGAACCTAATCAGAAATTGTAAGAAGATCATGATTAAGCTTATCATTCTCTTGGCTGCAATCTCCAACTAGCTCCACCTATTATTGAATGAATATCAATGACAAATGCTGCTATCAACTGCAAAAGAGAAGAAAGGTTAGGAACTTTGAGAAGGAAGGTCATTTAGAAAAAGAAAAAATAGGGTAGGGGAAAGAACGGAGTCTTGCCTGAATTAATCTTGAACTTATTTGATGCAGTTCCATCTATAACAACTCATATCGTGCGATCCCTGAGGAAGATCGATATAAATCGAGAACCAAAAGCAATAAGTTTGGAAAGAAGAATGTTACACTCCATCAAAAGCCTTGGTGTATCGAGTGACACCATTTTTCAGAAAGGAAAGCTAGTAAGTCACCTATAGAGCGACCTTCCTACGGAAACCACACTAGCGGTCACTTAAACGACTGTTAGACTCCAAATACTTCACAAAATGAAAATTTACCATAATTTTCATTACTTTAGATAGCGCAGAACAGATTGCAATTGGGCGATAATTATCAGGGTTGTTGGCCTTACCCTTTTTGGGGATTGGCGTTACATTAGCAACCTTCCAACATATTTGAAATTTAATTAATTTTGCCTTATTTTGACAATGCAATGAGCAGAAATGGTAGATAGTGAAGCAGAGTAATAGCAGAGCTTCATTTTAGAGTAGTGTTGAAGAAAGACTGTTGATAGGTAGGTGCCTTGTTTTTAAACCAGTATAGCCGTTTCATTTACCATTTTACTTCACCGAATAATACTGATGACGAAAGGCGCTATAATGTGAGACTATTCTAAAGTTTTTTTTTTTTTTTTTTGAACGAAAATTAACCATAAGACATTTGGTATTAAGTGGCACGATAGACCGATTGGTAGCGCCCTAGCCTATCAGTCTGTAGATTGTGGGTTCTATTCCCTCCAAAGACTCTGGGTTTTTCTGCAGACAAGCAAAAAGCTACGCAGAGGTAGTGTTGTCTTCATAAAATTGGATTTGTTCCATCAGTAAATGAAATACTAGTGAAGAATATCGTTAATGGCTGTATATTTGTTACGGTTGGCGAGCGCTTTCGATGTGAGCACATCCTTATGCGGACACGTCTTTGACAGTACTACCTGAGACTTGATATTTATGTTTTCACATCGAAAGTTTGTTAGAGTAAATTATATAGTTGCATGAGCACGACCATCTAATGGATGTGCTTATAATCGAACACAAAATAGCTTACTGAACACATACCTACTCATACCATGTTATTAGTGAGCAAACCTTTGTTTGTATCATAAACCCAATGAGCTGAACGAGTAAAACGAAGTTTCTATAATATTGAGCGCTGAGTTCACTCGTCTTATATTCGAAACATTGGGTTTTGTTCAGTAGTTGTGTAGAACATTTGGATAAGGCTTAGTGCATTTTGCTTTCACTAGTGAATTTTTGTTGTCTGTATTTCTTAAAAAATAAAAACCTGAACGTTAGTAATGTTGTTAAAAAATTCTTTGATTTCTGTTTGTAAACTCAAACTGTGTTCGTCTTTCACTCAAAATATAAAACTGCATGAACTCGCTTAAGTTTACTATGATGCTCAACAATTACGCATAAATATTCACAGTTGCTTGTAGAAACTCTGCAAGCTCATCGCATTTAACTCGCTGGTCTTTGCTGTTTGTTATTGGACAGTGATCGTTAATCGTGTGCAATGAAGAGACATGAAGTAAATGAAATATTTTAATGAGCATATGATGAGCTTTTATAAAAAATGTATGATTTAAAGTATTTTTCGAATACTTTTATTTATTTTGAAATATTTATTTAAATTATACAAATTGCTTTAAAATTTAAATTCTTAAACATACAATCCTCCTCTAAACGCACTCAAAGACTTCACATCAAACACTAAATATCTCTATAACAACCTACAACTTCATACAAATTACTGCTTAGACCCTGCACACCATTGACATTTGCTTAAGACGAAAAAAAAAGAAAAAGAAAAGAAATATGATTTTTTTTTCTCAGTACTTTGTAGTTTATCAATGTTTGACTACAAATTTAACACACATTTATATTCCTGTCGCCCACTTAATTACAAACTTCTAAACACATTTCATGTTTAGTTCAGTTTTGTATTACTTTTTCCATTATTTTTTTTCTTGTTGCAATTGCTATAAGCCTTCTATTCATGCAACTTGTGGCAAAGAAAAACTATTATAACTATATTTTGTAAGAACATGTGTAACTATGTTATAGCAAGTTGTAAGTTTTATATAGAGAAGGCAAGGATGCAAAAGTTTTCTTTTTTTTTAAGACTCATGCTAAAATGGATAAAATGGCAACGTCACCGTCACCGTCACCATTACCGTCACCACTACCATTACCATCACCGCCAAATAAACCATTTCATTGGCATCAGTGTCATCAGTCGCTTACTAACCACCACCATAATCTACACTACTACCACCACCACCATTACCGCCATTACCATCCAACATCTCAATGACAAGTGTATACAAGTTTTCTTTGCATAAGTAAGTTCTTTATTAAATAATGAACAGAAAATACTCGCACTTGTACATAAACAAACTGTCGTATACATTCGTAAAATAAACAGCAAACTTTCAGTGTCGATTTGTCTATCCGTCCGTGCCCGTGTCCATGTCCGTTCATCCTTCCATCTATCTATCTGTCTGTCTGTCCGTCCATTTTTAGCCATTTGCAACATGGTTCATGAAAACTTCATATTTGTCTTGTGTCGTTGTTGATAATTTTTCCAACTCTAAAATCCTGAACTATTTTTTTTGCGTTTTTTTTTTTTTTGTTTAATTTATTTGGTATGAAAACTTGTCTAGAAATATTTTTAAACAAATTATTCAACACTTTGCATTTGCAGTTTTTACACTTGGCAGTGTAAAGTGTAAAATATGTAGAAGACATTTCAGAGTGTTTTATTGTAATTCTGTGCTTTATTTAGTATTTTCAAGCTTTTCTTTAGCAAATTAGTATTTGCAGGGCTGGATAATTATACACCATTGCCAATCAAACTTATTAAGAAAACTAACTATGCCCGCCATGTGGTGGGCGTCCTGACAATATTTTGCTCGATTTTGCTTTGAAAGTATCCCACACCAATTGTAAGAATCTTACTTTTATAGTGTTTGAGTTGAGGTTTAGTATTTACTTAATAAAATTTTAAAATTCTAAAAATTATTATAAGTGTTTAAAATATTTAAATAACAATGTAATTTCATAAAGTAAAATTACAAATTTTATTCAATTGGCGCCATCTGTTACGCAAAATTGTTTTAAATATCCCACTTTGAAAAATAAAAGGTGGTCAGCCGTGTTTCAAATATCCCAATTTTTAACCGACAACTGCAGTACCTTTAAATCGAAAATTGCATACTTTTACTTGTTTTTTCCACTTTCTCTTAGAAATAAGACATTTTTGTACAACATTTAATCTTCATTCATGTATGACGAGGTTGACTGTTGCCCATTAAAAATTACATTAAAAATAATAAAAAAAGTTTTACTTTGTTTTTGTTTTAAATGTAATTGTGCGAACGAACGAATTCTAGCGACACCGAAGCACAGAGTCCCCAACGGAAGCTCTATTGGCAATCGCTGAATAAACTGTTAGACTCTAAAAAAATTCTTCAACAGTTAACAATTTGTGGGATGTTCCTTAAAAAAAAAAACCACTAACGAAACCACTGCCATCAAACTTTTTGAATCCTTAATGATGTCTGATTTCAATACTTTTCTGTTCATTTAAATTAGATTTTCTCATTGTGTTTAGTGTATAATTATAAGCTTTAATAAATTTTTTTTTTTGAAAACAAGCTTTTAAAATAAGCTCTTAGTAAAAACTTTAATTAAAAATCTCTTATAGAGAAAGCTATTCTTTTAAAAGTTTTTAAATTAAAAGCTTTTAATGAAAACAGCTTTAAATTAAAAAGCTTTTTGTAAAAAAAAACTTTTATTGAATAAAACCGTTAAAAAAAATTTTACCTGAAATTGGTATATATTTTTTTTGTTAATAAAAAACTTGGCCAAGGAAAAGCCTGTAATTATTACGATGTTATGAAAATATTTTCAATTAAAATCAATAATAAGTGGCATCTGTTGTAGAAGCTTTTAATAAAAATTTATATTTTCGAAAAGCTTTTAAAGTTAAGTTAACAAAGTTCAAAAAAGTTAGGTTAGGAAAATGATACTTCCATTCGGAAAGCTAGACGTCATTCGAATATCTTATTCCTACTCGCTCCATTTGTTTTCTTTTACCCAAATCCTACCCACCTGATTCTCCTAAAGATAATGGCTTAGCTTATTATCAAACCTTTTATTTGGCCAACTAAGCAAGTGGCCTTGTAATACCGGTAACACATAACTTGCTCAATAGTTTATATTTTCTCTTGGTCTTCGCTGCTTATTCTACAGACATCTTCCATTAACAATCTACGAATGGTACAGTAGATCACAACTTCAATAAACAGAGTCTTTAGTGGGAATCGAACTCGAAACCTACATGCTATTTTATTAACATACCAACTACTAGCCTAAACGAGTGCCTTGAGCTAAGTAGCTGTAAATAAAAACTAACAACTTTCACTACTAAATTATCCATCTCTGTTTGTCTTAAGTTTTTTAACCAGTTGTTGTTTACAACACGTTCGCAATTTTGACGCTGTTTATAGAAATTTATATCGTTCTTGTTGTTATTATTGCTAATCGTCGGTTGGTGGCAAAGAAGGCAAAGAGTCGGTTGGAAGAAAAAATTCTTTAAAATGATACGCGTAGAGGTAAAGCATGAAATTAATTCTGCCGTAATTCCCATACCCACTAACGTCACCAGCATTAACAGCAAAATACAGCAACAACAACAACAACACTGTCTCCTCGTCAGCATCATCATCATCACCATCAAGTAGACTTTTAAACGGACAGACAAACGACAGCATTATACATATTCATTCTCATTCCTTAACACCACATACAAACCTACATACATACAGCAAGACATTATTGTTGCCATGTCTCTGTATGTCGTCTGTCTGTGTTGTTTTGTCAGCAATTGTGTGTAACGCCGCCAACTCGTTATGTTACGGATTTTTGTTTAACATGTGTTGCTGTTCATGTTGTTGGGTTTTGGTGTGATTAAAGACACATTTAAGTTGCATACTCCATTCAGACTGCAACGCCATCAACATCATTTCTTTACTCTTCCGCACTCTTTGTTAGTCAATCTTTTCTCTATGAAACTTACACTGCTTACACTTTTTCCCTTATTTCTTCACTGGTGGTTGTTATTTTATTTGTTTTCTTAATACTTACAGGTTGTTCCTTTTTTTTTTCTCTTCAATTTCTATTGTAGGTTTGTGTTTTTACCTTGCTATTTGTTACAGGTTGACAAGTTCTGTTGCACTTCGAAATTTTTCATGTGCAATTTAAAGACACAAATACACACACACACGCAAATACCAATTCAAAGTTTTATTTCTTCTTCCTTCCATCTGTCAAAATGTATACTTGGCTCTTTCTCTGCATGTCTATTTGACTGCTTATCTTCCTGTGTGTTTATCGGTGTGTGGCTTTCGCTGATTTGTGTACAACAATTCAAAATGCGAGGTGTCATTTGACTAGTGTTTTAATTAAAGCTCGTTTGTGTGTTTTATTAAAAATTTTTCAATTTGGCAAATATTTTCCTTTCTATCAAGGTGTGAGAAAGGTTCCATATAATTATTATACTTAAAATCTTGAGGACTTCCTCTTATCCTTAGAAATATTTATTAATTTTGCTTTCTATCAAATCTAGCAATGAAACTATCCTAACCACCCTATGGAAAGTCTTCTGTGAATATCCTTATATTTTCTTTTGGACACAGTAAAAGAGAAAGAAATACTATCTCGTGGCGTCCTTCCTTTGATGTACATTGATGCTTCATTAATAATGACTATTTACTTATTTATTAAAAATATTTTTTTCTACATAAAATCAATAAAACCAGAGAGCATACATAGCCTTATGAGCTCACCCTCGTACATATCTTACTTCATACACATGTGTTCAGTTTTCTTCATCGTAAATCATCGCCAATTTAAATGAATCTAGATTTAAGTTGATTTTTTACCTTGTGAAAGATGTTGTTAGATATTCAAAATATCATACAAGAACAATAACAACAACAACAACAGCGGTATTAGTTGCTGCAGCAACAGCAGTAACAGCAACAACAACCATAAAACACACAAGACCATAGCATACAACAAAATGTTGGTGTTTATATTCATCATTCACACATGTTGCATTTATTTTGCAATTTATTACAATTCATGGTGATTTTGTTGTTTGTGTTAAAATTAATCGTTATAAAGTAAAATATAGTTTTATTTCATCTTGAAGTCTTTTTTTCCATAAAATTGTTAAATAAATTGCTGTCTTGTTATAAGAAATATATTAAAGTTGAATTATTAGAATCAAAGAGGTTTATTTATATTTATATTTTTTTGTGGTTTTTTTTTTTTTGGAGAAAGGTGTGTGGCAAGGGGAGCTCTTTTATTTGATATGGTTTTTATAATCGTTTTTCATTATTAAGGGTTTTCTACTTCAGAGGTTTAGGTATTAAAATTTATGAAATTCACATATTGTTTTATTCCATTTGAAGTAAGAAATAGGACTTCGTTCGGCCTCATTGGGTATTTTTATTAATGTAGGGGGAATAACGAAGCAGACCACTTCAATATTGGGTCCCTTTTCGACCCCCTTCCGTCCTCTATGATTACAGGCAACCGAAATGTAATTTACGACTACCTACTTACATTGAGTCATGTTCTACAACCATCCCTTAATCTTGACTTTAGTGATTTCAGACTGTCGACTGGTAACTGTCGGCCTTCTTTTTCATCACGCAGTCTCTAGTGATTGCTAGCATTTGTTCGAGGCTCAGGTCCCCCATGACATCCACATTTAACAAGCTTCTACTAGTAATCCTGAGTCTTATGCTAGCCAGTGCTGGACATTCACCCACAATGTGCGCTGCCGTTTCAGTCTCTTTCAGGCATAGTCTGCAAGTATCATCTTCGATTTTCATCTTGGCTAGATGATACTTAAAGTTTCTATGTCCTGTCACCAACGCAGTTATCCAGCTTAAGGTACTTCTATTATAGCTGAGCACCTTACTTGCCTTCCTGCTCACGAGCTCTTTGAGTACCATTCGAGCCTGCCTACACGTAGTGGCCCCCGTCCACCTTTTCAGGTTTACTGAGTTCCCTCATTGTAGAACTTTACCCAGTGATCCCCCTTTATTGTATTTACAACCATAATATATTATAAGTATACAAATTATAAAACAGTTTGTTCGAATGTAACCACAGTATGACCAAAAAAAAAACTAATATTGGAGATTTTTGAATTTCTTTGTTAGATTGTTAAAAATTATTATAACCTAATTTAACAAGTTTCTTTCAAAAAAATAAAAAATAAATAATAATTAGGAATTAGTCGTTTTCCCTATTTTTTTTTTTTTTCGTTTATAATAGTTTACAGTGTTTTGTAATGGATTCAGACGAAGAGGTTTTCATGTCAATTAATACTTTTTATGCATTTTCTGTTAAGAAGAAGAAAGGAATTCATCGCAAAAATAAAAGACGATCAGAAAATAGCGAGTTCCACAATTTGATCAGTGAACTGAGGAATTATCCTGGAAAATTTTTAATTGTGCAAGAATGTCAACAGGAACTTTCTATTATATTTCAAATTTTTTGGAGGCTCAGTCTATAAATATTAACTTCTATATATCTAGATTTTATTTAAGTTGTATTGCCTTGCCTCCAGCATAAATATACGACTGAGTAATTCTCCTCTTTACTATCCAACATATTCCAGCGTTTAAGCTTGCTGTCCCCTACCACTTTTTCAGATTGTTACACACCAATATCATCCCTTTATCCGACGCACGATGTTTCGTTGTAGAAACTGACAGCTGCCGGGCAAACTGACAGTTGCTGAGCAAATTCGGTTCCTCGTCAAACAGTAAAACTTTTTAAATGTCTTGAAAGAATTTACATGTAATAAGAATAAAAGTTAATGAGGATTTTCTTTACCTTTTCTGGCATAACCGCTGCTAAGCTACAACAATGGGTAGGCTCTCCTTGATTTTAGAGTGTTAAGGCTGAAATTTTTAAAAGAAAACTACATCATTTACATTTATGCCAAACGATTTTGCTAATTCTGTAATCATCTTTGTACTTTGGCTACAATTCAATAATTTAAAGGAACTTTGTTCTTTAATAATTTTCCATCAATTTTAAATTTTTTTTAGTATAAACTACTTCTAAGACCCACTCACAATTTTATAGTCATTTGCATAAAATCAGCCTCAGCCTAACCCTACGTTAATAATACGGCATGTATTTGATCCACATACATACTCTTAAAATAACTCATAAGTAAACGGAGCAACATTCATACTCATATAATCACATCACTTAACATAAGCAATATATCACTTAAATAATGTGGCAAATGACTTTAAAACCTCTAAAAAAAAACAAGAATATAATATTTATGACTATTTTAATAACTTCAATATCATCGTATGCAAGCATTAACTCTTACTACTAAACCGCCACCAAAAACTTAAGCGAAAGACAGACCGTTTGTCGGACTGGACTTGCAGCATAAACTATACGATAAACTTTAACAAATAGTCGTAAAAGGATAATAAAGGCTGTTTTGTTGCATTAGAAACTAAGAACTCATGACAAATAAAAATGAAAAAAAGAAGGAAATAAAGAAAAAAAACCTTTTATAAATATGAAAAGTAACCTACAAATACGTAAAATATTGAAACGTATGCTTTGAAACGTAAGCATCCTCTTAATGCTTTTCGTTGGTTTCTTTTGCCTGAAAAAAAAAACGTTTCGCGTAATGAGCAAATTTATGGGCAATTGATAATTTAGTGGCATTCGGAAACATCAATTATTATTTTTTTTTCGGCTGTAGCTTGTTTCATCTTCCAATTGGTAATTTTTTGTTATTGGTTTTTTCGTCATCTCTTGCACCAGCTCAATTTTAGGCGGCAGATTGTTAAAAGAATTTAATCTTGAGTTTCTATAAATTTTTTTTCACCTCAGCTAAAAATATCACATTTTTATAATTTTTATGACAGGTGGAAAATGTAATTGTTAATTAGTTATTCCATTTGTAAACTTGATTGATCATTTGCGATCCCATATAACGGTGGGACAACACGTATAAATAATATTTATAAAAATTAAATAAAGACAAACTAAACTTAATTTCTTCTTTTCTATTATGACTGTACAAGAAATGAGGAATATAACAATTATTTACGGAACACGATTTAATTCGCTTAATTCGTAGCTATTCGAAAATTTTGCTGATTCTATCTCGTTGTTGTAGATCGTTTATAAATTATTCTAATAGCTTTGGTATTTAAAGACATACCACCAAAAATTATAAAGGAATCAAATCGCAGCTCGGAGACGGCCAACTGACTTCATCTAGGCAGGTCATAACACGATTACCAAACTTAGTTCACAAAGTATCGACGGTTTGACAAGTCATAAAAGTTCATAAGCATGGCTTTGTAGCGCTTGCCGTTGACCGAAATAGAGCACTATTAAAAAAAAAATTTACATAATAATGCCGAAATCTGCCCCAAAAGGACACTCTATGGATGTAGTGGCTTCTTGACAATGACGTGCAGGTATTCCCACGCCGGATTTAGCAATTATGTTTTTTGAAATAGCCGCCGAGATGAAATTGCGCCTTTTCCTATATTTGATGTACGCGTGAAGCTTCTATAAGGCCCAAACTCAAAAGCTGTAATGAAATGGATAGTCATTTGCCGAAAATTACACCGTATTGCTCAAGCCATACTAAACCACCAGTGCAACCATAATATTTAGCGAAAAATATTTGCATATTTTTATATGGAGTTTTACAGTAGTAATTAATTTTGAGGCGATAGAAAATGATTTATGTAGGAAATTATTGTCATTTCTTTTTTATTAGAAAGGAAATACTTACAGATTGGTCCCATTCAGAATTTTGAAAATTAAAGGGTGTCCCCATACAACATACGTGTTTTTTACGTGTATTATGAACCGTAAAGGGCACCCTTTTAAAATTTTAAAAAACTGCATATCACTATAGCTGCCAATAACAGAAATTAATAAAAAAAATAAACTTAAAAATTAAAGGGTGTTTCCATATGTGACGTCAATTTTAATATATGAACCATTTGAACCATTGTAGACAATCACTTGAAAATTGGACAGAATGTCTAATATTTATAATCAGCAATTAAATATTTATAACTAAAGGGTGTCCCAATAGTTGATGTAATTTGATGTATATTGCAAAACTTTTGAACCATAACAGAGAGACGGTTGAAATTTACAAAGAACCTGTAATTCTAAGTCCTTTATAACATCAAATGTAAAATTTAAATTTGGAAACTAAAGGGTGTCCCCATAATTGATATAATTTTGCCTATCTAGCCCTATCTTTTGAACCGTTATAGACAAACACTTAAAAATTCGACAGAATCTTCACTACTATGTCCCGTATAATAACATTTATAAATATTTAAAATTTTAAAGGGTGTCTCAATAGTTAATGTAAATTTATGCATACGACCAAACTTTTGAACCGTTTTATACGGACATTTGAAATTTAAAAAGAATTTCTCCTTTAAAATAAGTGCTTAATTTAAAATTGCACATTAAAGGGTGTCCCTAGGTGATATTGTTTAACCTATATGGCCATATCTTTGGAACCGTTACTTTTTATTGCTGTGTCAGTAATAATAAGTGTAAAAAAATAAAGGGTATCCTCATTTCTTAGTATATGACTTTATCTGCTGAACCGTTATGGATAAACATTTGAATGTACAGAACGTATATTACTGTGTCCGTTAGAGCAACAAGTATAAAAGTACTTGATTTGAGTACTATTTCTTACAGATTACTTCCTTTTAAATTTTTAGTTAAGAATTGATGTACATATATTTGTTTTGTAGTCGGTTTTTTTTTGCAAGAATTATTATTTTGTTATTGGTATTTTTCAATTTTTATATTGGTATGGTTCAATTATGTATAGAAAAAAAATATCGGTCAAATGGCCGCCGCACACCTCCATCCGATGCTCCAAATTATCGTTAGCTGTGTGGCAAGTGGCACTGTCCTGTTGAAAACACATATCGTCCACTACCATATCTTCCAATTCGGACCATAAAAAATAGCGAACACCATTCACTGTGACTGGCTGTCAGGCCTCATTGTGGAAAAAATACGGCCCGATAATGCCGCCAGCCCATAAGCCGCATCAAACAGTCGCTCTTTGTGGGTGCATTGGTTTTTTGACAATAACTCTTGGATTATCATTCGCCCAAATGCGGCAATTCTGCTTATTGACAAATCCATTGAGGTGAAAATGTGCCTCATCACTGAAGATGATTTCTTTCGAAAATTGATCATCCGACGTTCGTGCTCGCTTGTGTATCTTTCCACGGTTCAAATTGAAATAGACTGAAATTAAGAAATGTCAAATGAAATGCAGAAAAAACTTGACGTTTAGATGTGGTTCACATTTAACATCGGCCCTTATATAAAAATTTTAAACAATTTTCCCTAAGTAATTTAAATCCGCCTTGCGCTGCCACCTGGTTTAATATACCTTGTTATTGCTGGTGGGTAAAATGCCGCACTATTGAGATCATTTTTTTTATGAAAATTTACCAAAGCTTAATGTTAACTGCAAAAATCTAAGGAATTTTTGATTGCTGAAAAATAACGTTTTGTCGTAGACTATTAAGGATTAAAATTAAACCTTCTCACTAAATAACAGTATGTTCACTATTTCCAATGAATTCATTCGCAGTTAACTCTGAATTTAATAAAAATGTGTACACTTTCATAGAACGAAACACATGTACGAGAATGAGTGTAGTCTGGTATGATGTTTAATCAGTTTTCTTTTAGATGTTGGCATACATACATACGTACGTTTTCTTAGTGGTGCATGCAACATTTTGATATCATTTTTGCTTTTTCAATAGCTGTTGTTGCTGAAGCGTTTTTTGTTTTGTAGCATGAAGGTTATGAATCCTTATGTATGAAGTGGAAGTAGAAAATATGTGCAGCATAAATGTATGTGCTTCATTTAAAATGAAGAATTGTTATTGAGACCAATGAGGCACAAATTGTGCAAAATGTTTGGCATTTCGTTTCAGTTCTTTGTTTCTTTTTTTTTTTCTTCTTTTGCTTTAATAAATAGTTTTTTTTTTTTAACAGCCTTAAATGTTTGATTCATCTCCCTCTCCAATTGAAGGCATAGCACTCACTGACAGTATAAGTATGAGAAATAAAGAAGAAAAAAAGGAAGAGCACTGCCAGTTGTGTTTAAATGTGGAGTGTGTTGTATATGAGTTTAGTTTAATATTATTTGTTGCATATATGTCTTGCCGAGTGTGTGTGTGTGTGTGTGCGTTCGTTCGTTCGTTGAGCTTAAATTGTCATGAATTATAGTTATGGTGGCATCATTAGCTTTTTTTCACCAATGACCATTAAATAATTTATTTAATTTTTGAACGTGGCAGATGAATTCGAAATTAAATAAAAAGAATATTATCTTTGGGTATACAAACGCACACACACACACATACTCACATTTTTCACACGTATAAAACAATTATTTATGTATGAATTTTGGTAAGCATGTGAGCAAAGAATTTTTGATGTCCACCATATGGTTTGTGGAATGTATTTTTTGTTTTATATGAATTATTGAATAAAATATAACTTATCAAAAGGATCTATCTATATTGTGTACAAAAAAGCAAATGATATTTATCACCATGTTCAATTAACATTAGGGTAAAGGAAATACCACAATTACCAAAATAAATGCCAAAAATCCCAAAAGTGGAATTTTTAGTCTTTTGCCCATAATGTTCACATATGGACTAGGGCTTATAAAATACTTTCAGCAATAATTGGGAGTATATATAGCTTTATTACTGCAAACTTATATTTGCGATCCCAACTTTGGGATTTTAGAACATATAGGCTAAAGTCAAAATTTTGAAGTAAAATAGGTCATTTATGCATGAAATTTGTGGTTTAAACTTGCACACATATAGTTATCTTGCACAGAACTATGAAATGTTTGTATATTCCTTAAGAGGGCAAAAACAGTATGACTGACTGGACTATCGACATAGTGTGAGATGTGTTTCGCTGTTTTACCATTACTGCAGTGGAACTTATTCTAATGAAATCAGGGAACCCATACATTTTTACGTACAATACGCTTTTTATTAAGAGCCCATATATTTGTGATCGTTTTTCCCATGAAGTGAACTGCGCATTATAAGGGAAATCAGTTGTTGCCCGAACAATTTGTATATGAAATAAACTGCGGATGTCTTTCCTACCAATTTTAAAATTGATTCAAGCCAAAAATCCAAAAAATACCACTTCCTCTTTTCTCCCTTCCATAACCAAACTTTTTAATTCCGTCACCATGCATTGTGTTAGTAGGGGTCATGCTCTGAGAGCTGATAAAAAAAAGAAATATATATATACCAAAGAGTGCGAACGTACCAGCAAAGCCGTGGGGGATACTTGAATATACTTGATAATTTATACCAATTGAAACTAAAAATAAAAAAGCAATTACCTTGTAAACAAATTTTATTTTTAAAAATTGATCTTTAGACTTATGGTTTATAGTTTTTTTGGACTTCCTAGTGGTTCATCCAAAAGCCCTCGAGGCCATCATTATTCTGACTATACTTTGTTGGAACTTGCCCTTTGCTTTGAAAGTAATCCAAACGAAATTCTAAGATTTTACTTTAATAGTGCTGTATACAGGGTTTATATATTTACATTCTGCAGAAATACCCGTCTCTGAGTAATTACAAAACTCTATTATTTCAGGATTTTTTAAATAGCTTCTACAATTCCCCGTTTACCAAAAAAAAAAAAAAAAAAAAAAACGGTGCAGACAAGTCATTCAAATCGGCAAAATTATATACATTTGGGTTTATATGTCTATTTTCTTTTGGAAATGGGTACTAAGGTACCTTCCCATAAATTTTATTAAAATTCATCCAGTGAATGATGTGGACTCAGATAGGCAGGCAGACGGAAAAACGACAAAATTGATGTTTTTCTTTCCACATCGCCCAGTGTCGTGACTTCATATAACGAGTGGCCATAAATAGAAAAAGTTATTGTAAAGAACTGAAATTTGCACATATATTTAGGTTGGCAAAACGTAACAAAACTAAAAATTTTAAAAAATTCGGAGCAAGGATTCGTGTCCTTCCGGTATTTATACGTGTCATAAAAGTTAGAAAAAATGCTACGATTCGCTTAAACTATACATATCTTCACTATGCAGTAATACAATTTCAAAAGATATATTTTCTATATTATCATCCTCCACATTTTCTTGATATTTATTTTTCCAAATCCATTTTTTGTTACTTAAAAATTGTGAAAAAATTATCAAAATAAAGCCGTGTAACTTTTTATAGGTTTAACGCACATGAAAAACCAAACCACCTCTGGAATCGTGGGAGTCTCAGCTTTAATCCCATATGTGTTTTATTGATAAATTTGAAAGTTTTTTTTTATTTTTTTTCCACTAGAAAGTTTACTGTGCGACTTTAAAAAAATAACAATTATTTAAATTGGCGCACTTAAGCGCAGCTAAATTTTTATTTTTATAAATTAATATACTTTTTGTTATAAAATGAAAGAAAAAATATCCCGGAAATGTTTGGAAATTTTTTTTTTCTATTATTAGTTTGGTTATCACAACAAGTTATGTTTTGTTTTATTAATATCATTCTTATAACGACATATGTAGTTTAAAATACCGTTTATATTCTTAAAACATAATACAACCACTAATCTAGTACAAATTTGGTTTATTTGCCAACTAAATTCAATTATTTAACCCTAGGAAGTACATGCTCATTTTTATTCCTTTTTTATACAAAATTGCAGTTATTTCAAACAACAATTTTGGAGAGCCATATCTTTGAAAAAAATATTATTTTAATCTAATTTTTTACGCTTATTAGTAAAAGTATCTTTTATTAAATAGCATTAGCCATTTTTTTAATTTCCATAATTAGATTTTTCTATACATGGCCAGGCTCACAACGCTGTGCATCGTTTTCAATCTGCACTAACAAGAAAATTTTAGTTCTATTATATGTAAAGAAATATAATTTGATAAAATTCAATTTTTGTTAATTTATTAAAATAATTTGTTAAGAGAAATTCTGCAAGACATCGCAAAAAGTTTTCTTTTCCATAACACCTGCAAAGGACTCATTTATACTAACACATGATGTGCCCAGCCATCAGCCACCAGCAACCAGCCGCTACCATATAAATTCAGTTCATAGACAAGATAATTATATTAAACGAATGCCAATTTTATACTCGTAGTTAAAGTCGCAGCCGCTTATTTTGTTCATGCCATAATGCATAAACAATCTTTAGAATCTTTTCTTTTTAAATCTTTATCAAATATAAATAAATAAATAAAATGACCAACAACTTTTCCTTTATTTGTAGAAGACCAACAATATTTTACCTTTTTTATATGCACAACAAAATGCTTTGAAAAAATGTTTAATAAAGAGACAAAACAAAAAACTTTATTAAAAAGCTGCTGCCTCAACCATATTTGTATTGTGACATCTATAAAACTTTTATAAAGATGTTGTAATTAGACATTCTTGACTAGTGATTTTAACCTTATTACATGTATGGCATACTATATGGGCTTCCATAGATTTCATAGAACATTTTTCTTAATATATTACCATTAGTTTTTTGCTCCAAACTAAAGAATGCATTTATTGAGCTTTTTTTTTAAACATTCTAGAACAAAAAAAGAAGATATATATTAAATTAAAATTTATAAAAGTATGGAAGCAAAAAGGAATATATAAACAGCATAAATATTATTTAGTTTTTGCCTGCTTCTAGTATTGAACAATAAACAAAGGAAACTTACGATAAGAATTCTTAAACTGGCCCGCCGCACAGTGGTCAATTTCGCGAGATAGCGGTCAAAACTCTATAACTTTAGACCGGATTGGTATTTTTTTACGCAATTTGTTTTGTTCAATAGGAGGGACTTTAAGCTTCAATTTGCGTGTTCAAACGTAAAAATCGACTGATAGGCACGTAAGTAATGTGGAGTTAAAAATGCATTTTAATTTTTTGTTGAGTTTCCATGTAAAAGTTGAATATTTTAACATTTTAAATAAGTATTTTTTTTATAATTTCTTATTTTCTTCAATCGTATTTCACTACCAATACTTATTTATTATTCCTAAACTTAATTTTGGTCAGAAAATGCCAACATTTGGCCCCTGACATTTATTTAGTCTCAATATTCACAGCGGCCAAAGGTTGTTTTTTTTTGGAAGAAAGCTAATTCTTGTGAGGATTAAACTGAAAAATAACACTGAAATTCCCAACAATATCAATACCATTTGGGTATATTATATACAGAACACAACATCGATAAAATTTTAAGTAAACTTTTACTATTGATTTAAAGTGCACATATATTTGATTTAAATGTATTAATAAAAATTTATACTAAAATTAGAAACAAATTATAATCTTTAAACTAGTATTAATTAAACAATATTAGTAAAAATTTCTTCCAAATAGCTTTGATTTTCATTTTGCAGTAGTTGTTTAGCTTCTTCATCTAACTCTAATGAGGTTGATTTCCATTTTTGTCGAATACTGGACATATATGGGTCTGATGTGCACAACAAAATATTAATAAGATCTTCATTAGTACAATATCTGGAAATTTTTCTTGTATTGTGCTCGCGAAAGAATCTGTAGTCTTTGTTCCTTTTTTCTTGCGCTTCTTCTGAGAGATCTCCAATTGGAAGCATATTGTGCTGAATTATTTGTTCCTCATGGAACAAAATTTTGTGAACTGTGGTTGGCATATGTCTCCAAGAATATTTTTGGTTATAAAGGGTTGCTGTCTCATTAGCATACTGGCCAAATTTTTTTGCATCTATCTTTTTGCTACATGTTATAACTTCTAATATGATTTGGAATCGTCATATTAAATCATAATCTACTCCAGTTATAGAAGCTGCAGTTTCTGGATCGGAAAAAAATCTCCTTGCTGTGTTTCCATCATTAGAATTTCCTTCTCCTTGTTTTGGCTGGTCCAAGGCCTATCTCACGGTATTTTTCTTGAATATCTTTTTTTTTTGTTTTCTTTGTTGTTTCTCACTGTTTCGCCTAACGGGCCAAATTCCAAATCGTATCCCAATTTAAGAATATGCTCCATAAAACGAATTCTAGCATGAAGAAGTGACATTCCAAATTCATATGCTTCATTAAAACTATCGTCTTGTGTTGGTGGTTGGCTCAATTGGCTTGATGTTTTTTGTATCTTGTATCTTGTATCGGTTAAAGCTTGTGCAACTTTTCCATCGATCATTGTAAGTGACATTTTAAAGTTAACTTCGATGCATTGGTCATTAAATTCAAATATCACTGGTTGAAGTTCTTTAATTTCATCTCTTATTTTGCCAACTTCTTCAGTTATGACATCTTTAGTTTCTTTTTTGTAAGCAAACTTTATTGGTGTACAAAATTTTGTTGACGAGTGAATTTCATTCTTCCATCTATCTATCTCTGCAGCTCTACTAGTTGACGGCTCTGAACCAATATAAGTTTTTGTTAAACGTAATGGAACGAAAGAAATCATGAATAAATTGGCATCTTATGAATTTTCCGTATTACATTGTTTGTATTGTTTCTGGCCAGAGAACCCATCACATCCCCATTTAGAAATTAAAGTCATGCTGCAATTTTTAAACTTCTTTAAATAGTCAGCATCAAATGTCTTTAATAATCGTTCTGCAGTGTGTTCAAGAAGATCCTGCAATTTTATTTCTGCTAAACTTGAAGTTACTCTAATAGCAGTTGGTGAAGTTAACCAATCTTTTTTGGCAGAAACTATATCTCGATATGATGGAAAAATTCCACAATTTTTTTCATTGGTTCGCCTCCGCAATTCTGTATATTGGTTTTTAGTCATTTTCAAATCCAAAAATAGTGCAAATGCTTCTTCTGGAGTAAATTTATTTTCTTCAGTTGGTGTCGGCATACTTTCTAAAATCCTTTTTGTGCGTCTGGGGCTTGCTTCCACTATTTTTTCAATGATAGCAATTTTACTCTTTTTAGTTTTCGATGGTTGAATTTGATGCAGAAATGAATCCTTTATGATGCTACAAGAAACTTCTTCATTGATATGTTTAAGCTTGCGTCTTCGTGATCTTTCACTACAATTATCAATTGGCTTTGCTGGTCGACCACCTTTTCCAGTTTCCGTGGTAGTTACTGATGGCTTTTTAAAAATAAGTTTATTTCTTAGCCATTCTTGGTTGCGTGAGTAAAACAATTTCTTGTTTCTGGAACATTGATTGTACCGTGTTCTTAAAGTATTTAAAAAGTTTTTTATTTTTAAGTTATGAATTTTAATTTCTTTTTTGTCGCATATTTTGAAGAATGGATTATTCATTGTATGTAAAATAATGTCGTTTTCATCTTTCCGTTCAAAATATATATCAAATAGAACACTATAACTGAATTTAGCCATTGTTTAAACAATAATGAAGAAAAAAATGAATGCATGGATTAATATACTATTGCTCGAAGTTTCAACATGATCTTTTTTACCTCTTTGAAACATAATATAACTTACTTGGTTTTACCAGTTATTTCCATTGGTTTTAAATTTATTTGTAATTTTCAGGTATTTAGGTTATGTAATATTAGATGGCAATAAAATCATTTTTTATCTTTTCCAAATGAATTGCCAGATACCACATAATTTGAGAGTTCTATTGTCATTTTTGTCAATATTTTGATACACCCTTCTATGTGGACTAGGTCCAAATATGGGCCAACTTCTCCTAATTCAACAGAATTATTTTTTGGGTCAATAAGAACTCTTGTACAAAATTTCATAAAAATATATGCATAATAGCCACTTTTACATACAAATAACTTCTCAAAAAATATGACGTGCATTTGTACCGGATATCTTACCTTAGGTCAGAAAAATTGGTGTAGCTCAAAAAGTGCAGTCCCGATGCATGGAGATGTATATATAGGTATGTAGGGGAGAGTTAGGACTACAAAATAGTAAATTTGTGTTTTGACTCAGCTTGACTCACAGGAGTTGTGCTCTATGAAGTAGGAGATTTCCGAGAAATTTGACCTTTTTTAAAAAAAATATTTAAATTGTTCTGAAAACAGTAGAGCTTAAATTTGTTTACCAGTAATAGGAAATAAGTTAAGTTGCAACACAAAATTTATTTCGTCCAAAAATCTTGAAAAACAAAAAAGTTATGATCATTTAAACTTTAAAAATTAACTAAAAATATCATAAATTTACTAAATTCTGAAAAAGCCCATTTTGGACCACCCTGTTCTTAGTGAAATAGTTGAAATAGAGTTCTAATTTTTTGGCTCCCGAGGTTTACTACTGTCTACTTTCATATGAGTCTAATAACTTTAAAATCGGAGAACAAAAACCAAAAGGAGTTTTGGCCGCTATCTCAAAATATTGACCACAGTGCGCCGCGCATTTAGTATGGTTCATTTTTTTATTTATTCTTTTTTGAGTTTGGAAATCTTATGAGTTTGTTTGGAAACAACCTGACCAAGTGTAAGCTTAAGCAATGTCTTGGCTAATAAAGTCAAACATAAGTTAAGGAGACGTTGTTGGGAAATAAAAACAATACCTGCCAACCAGCTTTACTAGAATAGCAGCAACATCATCAGCAGCATTAGCAACGGAGGAATAAGTATCAAAAATTTACAACAATAACTATATAACTTTACCTATAGTTATAACTCTTAACATGTACTTTAGTTGAGCTAATAACCCAGCGAACAAATTTTGTAATGTTTTTGAACGGAATGTAAGTTTTTCATTCCGTGCATTATTTCTACAATAGTCATTTACTACCCCATAAGCTATATATACGTTCTGGAGCCTTATACATACACAAATTGATTAAGCGATGTCCGTTTGTTCGTCTGTGTTCGGGTTGAAGTCAACTTTGCGAAAGCACCAGAAGAGATAAAGTTAATTTAAACCTATCAATCTGCCAGGCATAGTTTTGGAAATTTTACTTATGTAATTCATTCCATTCGAGACTGTGGACAAAAAACCATGATACAATTTTTACAAAAAAATTATCGATAAATTTTTTTTTAATAAAAATTTTCGATAAAATTTTTAATGAAAATTTTCGATAAAATTTTTAATGAAAATTTTCAATAAAATTTTTAATGAAAATTTTTGATAAAATTTTTAATGAAAATTTTCGATAACATTTTTAATGAAAACTTTCGATAACATTTTTAATGAAAACTTTCGATAACATTTTTAATGAAAATTTTCGATAACATTTTTAATGAAAATTTTCGATAAAATTTTTAATGAAAATTTTCGATAACATTTTTAATGAAAATTTTCGATAACATTTTTAATGAAAATTTTCGATAACATTTTTAATGAAAATTTTCGATAACATTTTTAATGAAAATTTTCGATAACATTTTTAATGAAAATTTTCGATAACATTTTTAATGAAAATTTTCGATAAAATTTTTAATGAAAATTTTCGATAAAATTTTTAATGAAAATTTTCGATAAAATTTTTAATGAAAATTTTCGATAAAATTTTTAATGAAAATTTTCGATAAAATTTTTAATGAAAATTTTCGATAAAATTTTTAATGAAAATTTTCGATAAAATTTTTAATGAAAATTTTCGATAAAATTTTTAACGAAAATTTTCGATAAAATTTTTAACGAAAATTTTCGATAAAATTTTTAACGAAAATTTTCGATAAAATTTTTAACGAAAATTTTCGATAAAATTTTTAACGAAAATTTTCGATAAAATTTTTAACGAAAATTTTCGATAAAATTTTTAACGAAAATTTTCGATAAAATTTTTAATGAATATTTTCGATAAAATTTTTAATGAAAATTTTCGATAAAATTTTTAATAATAATTTTCGATAAAATTTTTAATAATAATTTTCGATAAAATTTTTAATAATAATTTTCGATAAAATTTTTAATAATAATTTTCGATAAAATTTTTAATAATAATTTTCGATAAAATTTTTAATAATAATTTTCGATAAAATTTTTAATAATAATTTTCGATAAAATTTTTAATAATAATTTTCGATAAAATATTTAATAATAATTTTCGATAATTTTTTTTACAAATTTTCCATAAAATTTTTATAAAAAATTGTCGATAATATTTTTATAAAAAAATTTCGATAAAATATTTACAAACAATTTTTGATAAATTTCTTACAAAAAATTTTATATAACATTTTTACAAAATATTTTCGATAAAATTTTTACAAAGTATATTCGATAAAATTTTTACAAAAAATTTTCGATAAAATTATTACAAAAACTTTTCGATAAAATTTTACAAAAAATTTTCGATATGATTTTACAAAAAATTTTTATAAATTTTACAAAAAATTTGCCGTCCTAACATGTCCTAGGAAACTTCGACAGGCCAACTTGTCTGTAACAAGGTAAATATACAAAATTTCTATATACATAATAAAACAGTAACAGGACCATTTCTTTACAAAAATATTTTTCTAAATTTTTTTACTGGTGCAATTGGTATTTGAAATGGAATACAAATAAGCAATTTTTAGAATTTTTGTCTGTCTGTATTTCTTTCTGTCTATTTGTGAGGAAGTATAAGATACTTTCAGTATATTGATTCAAAGATAGGGTATGTTTTCCGCAAAAATATCTCACTTCCAAGAGAAAATAGAGAAAAATTAGTGAAAGTACTCAATTTTACCGGTTAATTCAAGTTGCAAACTTGACAGCACCTATTATTTTTAAAAGCACTACCTATACTCGTATGTAAAGAAAAGGATCTTAAAATTTGGTGTGGATTACTTTCAAATTTTTTTCACCAATTAAGTGTTCTAATAAGTTTTTAATTAAAGTTCAATTATTCTTTTAATTGATTCAAATATATATTTGTTTAAAACAGGCCAAAAAATCCTAATTAAACAATTTATTAAATCAATTAAATATTTAATTGAACTTAAATCTGTAACCAATTAAAACCTTTAATTGGTGAAAATGATTTTGTCTGTGTATGTTAACAAAATTACATCGACAACTAACATACAACAAAATGTGCGTAATCTATTCCCAAGTAACTCCAAAATGTTCGCTGGATCATGTGTGAGAGCCTATATATTCTACTGCCTACATATAAACACAATTTAAGTCACTAATTGAACGCTTTACTTGACACATCAAATAAATCACACAATTTCTTGTAGCAACCCAAAAAAGCACACATAAAGAGAAGGCATGAAAAAAGACCTTTATTTTAATACAACAAAGAGTAGCAACGAACATAAAAATGAAGCTGCAGCTCTAGAATAACGTTAAGAAATAATACAAGGTTATATTTCTGCTAAAGCACTTACTGTTTAAATATTGGCAAACATCATCAGCACCCAATATGCCAGAATAAAAAGCTACAAAAATACAACCAAAAAAAAAAACGTTTAACTATACCAACTGAAAACCACCAGCCAGTCGTCAACCAGTCAGCCCAACAAAGCCAAACCAGTAAGCTAGTCATGTAGCAGTCATCGTAAGAGTAAAGCTGAAGCTAACATTCAGCCATCATAGTGGCAAAGGTAGCATGCTGGGTGTATGTCAATTTTTATGTGAGCACAGAAGATGTCTTCTTCTCTCTTACCTTTGCCTCCTGTTTCCTACGTAAAAATTCCAATTTTTGTTTTCTTTTTGTTGCTGCAAACAAAAGACGTTAGTGAAGCGAAAAACGCTCTTTGAAAATCATGACATTATTGTAAAGAATGATGCTGTTTTCTAAACCAAAAAAAAAAAGTAAAAGCCAGCACAAAAAACAATTGATAATGTTAACAATGAATGCAAGGTGCATCTTTAAAATGCAGCCAGCTACACTTTTTTGTTCCTGAAGTTCTTTCCAACATTTGCCAGTTGTACATATACCTACTATATACACATTATGCCAATAATATCCCATAAAATATCGGAAATTCACAATAGTCCAAGCCATTCAATATCTTTTGTTTTTGCTGCCTATTTATTCGCCAACGAACGAAAAAAAAAATAAAAATAAATAAAACGCATTCAAATCCAGCAGATGATGAGTTTTTATATGGATCTACCAATATTTATGACCATTTGACGAAAAGCCAAAGTTTGTAAATTTGAGACGCAACAAAAAAGGTTGAGGAGAATCCTATTTGGGAATAAAAAAAGAAACTAAAAAATTATGAAGCTGATGATCGTCATCTGAATGGTTGGAAATAGAAAACAACATGAAAAAGTGTTTGAATTTACTAAAAATGGTTTGGTTTTATTACTTAACGTTTTCCATAAAACTTAAGTAGACAATGTGATTTAAAAACTTATGAATTTTGACTATTTGGTCATAGCAAGTGACAAGTGGATTAATGGGTTTTGCTAAATGGAAGAAGGGTAAGAGAGTAATGTTCTACATTATTTGATAATTTTAAAATATAAGGTTTATGTTGGAAATTATAAGGGAATACAGTGGAAACAATTTTTTTTGTAAAATTTAAATTGAACATTTTTTGCAAATACTTTATCTAAATATTTTTGCGAAAATTTTTTGGAAAAATTATGTTAAAAATTTTTGCTAAAATTTTTTGTAAAATTTTATCAAACATATTTTGTAAAAATGTTATCGAAATTTTTTTGTAAACATTTTATTGAAAATCTTTCGTAAAATTATATAAAAAGTTTTTTTTTTAAATTTTATTAATAATATTTAGTAAAATTTTATTGAAAATTTTTTGTAAAAATTTTAATGAAAATTTTTTGTAAGAATTTTAACTAATTTTTTTTTAAATTTTATCGAAAAAATTTTTTTAAAGATTTTATTCAAAATTTTTTTTAAAAATTATATTGAACATTTTTTGTAAAAATTATATTTGTAAAAACTTTATAGAAAATTTTTTTGTAAAATTTAAATCGAATATTTTTTGTAAATACTTTATCGAAAAATTTTTGCGAAAAATTTTGAAAAAATTATATCAAAAATTTTTGCTAAAATTTTTTCGAAAATTTTTTGTAAAATTTTATCAAACATATTTTGTAAAAATTTTATTGAAATTTTTTTGTAAACATTTTATTGAAAATCTTTCATAAAATTTTATAAAATGATTTTGTAAAATTTTATTAATAATATTTTGTAAAATTTTATTAAAAATTTGAATGAAAATTTTTTGTAAAAATTTTATCGAATTTTTTTTTAAATTTAATCGAAACATTTTTTTAAAGATTTTATTCAAAATGTTTTTTTTTTAAATTATATTGAAAATTTTTTGTAAAAATTATATCTAGAAATTTTTGTAAAAATTTATTGAAATTTTTTGTAAAAAATTGTTGTAAATTTTTTATAAAATATTCTATCGAAAAATTTTTGTAAATCATTTTATCGAAAAATTTGTGTAAAACATTTTATCGGAAAAATTAATACAAATAGAAATTTTTGGAAACATTTTGTCGAAAATTTTTTGTAAAATTTTTATCGCAAATTTTTTGGTACGGAGCTCATATTGACGCCCCCAAATGCTCCTATTGACCGCTTCTGGTTACCAGTAAGCACCCACGCGTCTATCAGCTACCTCTATGTGTATTGCTTTCTATAAAGGCCTTTTATACAAATCAAAGCAAAAAGACCCTACCAAACTAAAAACAAATTAAAATTGCCCCTCGCAGGGCGTTATTGATATCTCGGGATCTATATGCATGTGAGCTACTGGTCGCGGTCTAATATTTATTTAACAGAAAAAAAAGCAAAAGGTAATCATTACAATCGAAAAATATAAAACAGTTTGAAAAAATATAAAAAATATAAAAAATATAAAAAATATAAAAATATATATAAATAAGGTGGGCGTGGTTTTTTGCCTGCAGCCTCGAAGAGAATGGTCTGTTGTTGCTGTATTGCATAACTAAAAAAATTAGTGCCTTGGCAATGTTGATTTCAACCCGAACACAGACGGAGATGGCTTAATCTATTTCTCTATGTATAAGGATCCGGAATATATATACATCTCGTATATACTTTATGGGGTCGGTCCCACAGAATTGCATGTTAAAAGTAATTATCTCTAAAAGGTTTTAAGTAATAAATTGGCTGACCCCGTGAGGTAGTAGGTCTAATCTAAAAGTCAGGTCTTGTCTCGCTAAAGAACTAAATAGTCAAGTTAAGGAGAACAACTATGCACTGGCGAAAATATGACTCGGTGGGCTAGTAAATAGTGTGATATTTTATTCCTCCTTTCGGTCTAATGAATGTATTTTAAGTTCACTTAGACACATTAAAAAAAACTAAGGCGATGTGGGTTGTTGTTGGGTTGAAGTTTAGCAAAAATTGTATAGTTAAAACCAACCATGTTGGATTTTTTGTGCGCAGTGTCCATTTAATGATAAAATTACAGAGAACAAAATATGGTTCTTGTGAAAATATCACAACCATGGTTTTTCTCTGCGTGTTTATATCCTGTTTTTATTAAAAGTCACTTATTTTAACGTCATTTTAGTGTTGTTTTTTAAGCCTTAAAAATATTGTGCAACATTTTTTTCCATCACATCATTTAGTCATATAATCTCGGTTGCGGTTGGCTGTTGTTTTGTTTATGCTTGTTTAGATAATGTCAAGATTAATTATCTTTCCGTTAAAAGGTATTGTCTTGTCAATAATTGTCTTCCTTTAAAACACCACATATATTTATTGACATACTTTTTTCTTGTTTTTATTTTTTTTTATTTTTGCAAAAGCATTCTCTCACCATGTACTCATATGCTGTTGTTATGGCCTATGTTGTTTCCATATTTCGTGTACAGATTTAGTAAAAATAATAAAACAAAAACAATCAAATGTTACATGTATGTACATGTACATGTAAACTTTGAGTAGGTTCTTGTAAATGTATTTCGCAAAACCTTTGATAGATACTTAAAGCAGAAAAATATTACTAAAAAAATCCTGAAATTTTTTAACTGTAAACAGGGCTTAAGGTTAATTAGAAATTGTTTGTATGCAAAATAATCTGCCGTTGAGAAAATATTGCAAATCAAAAATTCTTGTTAAATGTCAATTAACTAATTTATTTGTTAACCTGCACTTCTGTGAAGATAAACATGTTTTTAGTTTTTATTGATATTAAAAAGAGACAGTGTTAGAAAAAATTTAAATAAACGTAGCTGAGAATCCACGTTATATTTTACCTTTAAACATGTAAGGATTATTACATTACTTGTTAATCTGTACATAAAATAAAACAATGACTCATTTCCTGTCTCTCATTTTCTGTCAGTCTTTCTGCATGTGTTCGCATCACGTAAAAACTACTGGATGGATTTTAACAAAATTTTGTGAGGAGGTACCATGCTTATTTTCCTCAATAGAAAGTGGAGAAAACCAGTGAAAGTACGCCAATTTTTTACCGATTTAAAGCTACTGCATACTTTAAGGCATCCTTTCTTTTTGGAAACGGGATATTTTAAACACTTTTGTGCAACAGATGGCGCTGTTTTAAAATAATGCCAAAATATAAATCGAAATCGGTATATTTTAAACACTGTTGGGCAACAGATGGCGCTGTTTTAAAATAAGAAAAATATATGAATTACTTACTGCCAAATAGCCAATTGAACGAAATTTGTATTTGATTAGTATTTTTACTTTATGGAATTACACTGTTATTAAAATATTTTAAACACCTTTTACAAAGCCTTAAAATAATTTTTAGAATTTTATATAAATTTTAGAATTTTATCCAGGAATGGGTACCTTTATATAAAGTAATTTCGTAAGAGTCTTAAAATTTGATATGGATTACTTCCAAAGCAAAATCGAATGATATATTGTCAGGACGCACACAACGTGTATGGGCACAACTAGTTTTTAATAAAATGTTTATATCATCATGTAAACTACTTTAAAAATATATCCAATTATTATATTATTTTTTGAACCAAAGCTTTGATAATCCAAACAGTCAGGCTTACCTTATTTAAATTCATACAACCAATTAATTGCTTCAACAAAAAAATAAATAAATAAAAAAATATCCCTACGACTCATATGTACATACCCTCAAAATCCATTTATAAAGTTCAAAAGTTGTTTTCACATGTTTGATTGTTAATTACATTTTGTTCCGATTTATAGTCTTTGTTGCTTTTATGTTCTTTGTATTTCAATTTTAATAATTTCATGTATTTTTACTCATGTTGAATGCAGGCAGGCAGCATATATATGTATGAAGTTGTGATTTATGAAGGCAATGATCCAATTTTATTTCAGATTTCTGCATGATTTTATTTGAACTTTTTATATTTTATATTTTATATTATTTAATTTTTTATTATTCGTGGCGGCGGTATTAAAAAAACGCATAAATGAAATCAAATTGCAATTGGTCTTTAAATAAACGTGCGTATGACCAGTTTATTTTTGAATCGATACAATCAAGAATACAATCAACAAAATGCATACATGCAGATGGCTGAATTAAGGATAGGGGAAGAAATTACAGTGAAGTGCCGAGAAAAACAATAATAAAGTAATTGAGAGGCTGAAATGAAAGGGGTTCCAAGTAAGTAAATTTAAAAAAATTTTATGGTATCATTAAATAATAATAATTAGGGCCGAGCCATCAGCATATAAGTAGTTATTTAATATATGTATATCACTGTACTAAAGTTACACCTGTATGATGACCACAAACTGTCCTTTACTGGCCAAAAGTTTTGCTTAAATTTACACACGAAGACAAAAAACATGATTGTGGTGAGGTTACAAGAACCAATTTATGTTCTCTGTGATAACATATGGTTGCGTTGAAAATATTATTGTTGTTTTTACTATTACTATGTTCTCTTCGATCCTATAAGGAGTATAATTCCTCAATAAATTGTTTGTGCTAACGCTCTTACTTCGCTTTAGCTTTTACCGATTCCCAATACTTCTGCATCAATTTGCCTCCTCTATGTATAGGTTCGGTGTCTCCTACTTTTCCTGGCTTTACTTTTCCTGTGATGTACTTCGTGAACTTCTCCAATTATTATGGCCAATCTACGGCCATTTTTATTTCTGTCGTTGTTTGCGTTGTTACTAAAGCCTAATATTGGATATTATCCTTGGCCAGGATATTTGAAATTTTTATTTACAAGTACCTGGAACTTCTGCATATCTCGTGGGGCACCGTGTCATGACTCAAAACCGTAAATGATAGTAGTTTTGATATTTGCGTTTAAGATGCTTAACGTTGTACATTTCGAAAAAGAGGACGAGTTCCAAATGCGTCTTAAACAACCCGCTTTCTGAATGTGTTTGTCTATATCATATCATATATCTTTCGATGCGCCGTTTTTAGAAATTGTATTCCCAAGATATTTTATTATTTCTTACTAACTGAGCCCACGCACGTTGTGTGCATCCTAACAATATTTTCTTCGATTTTGCTTTGAAAATAATCTACATCAAATTTTAAAACTCTTACGTATTTACTTTATATAAAGGTACCTATCCCTGGATAAAATTCTAAAATTTACATAGAATTCTAAAAATAATTGTAAAGCTCTGTAAAAGGTGTTTGAAATATTTTAATAACAATGTAATTCCACAAAGTAAAAATACAAACCAAATAAAAACAGTGCCATCTGTTGCGCAACCATGTTTAAAATATCCCGCCTTCAATTCATGTTTTGTCATTATTTTAAAACAACGCCATCTGTTGCGCAACAATGTTTAAAATATATCGATTTTAAAAATAAAAGATACCTTAAAGTATGCAGTACCTTTAAATCCGTAAAACAAATAGGCGTATTTTCACTGCTTTTTCTCCACCTTCACTTGGAAATAGACATTTTGCGGAAAAATAGTATCCTATATTGAAATCAGGATACTAAGATACCTCCTAACAAAATTTTTTTAAAATCCATTCAGCAGTTTTGACGTGATGCGAACAGACAGACATACGGACAGGAAATGAGTTACTGTTTTATTGTATGTATAGATTAGATATAATAGATGTTAATGCGTTCCATATCAAACAATGATTTATTTTTTTTAGGATTTTTTTAGTCTATAAAAAACATATGTATAGAGTGGTATTTGACATTCCACAGATTGCTGTACGATAACATGAGAAGTGTTTGTTTGTATGGTCCACAGTGGATTTGTGGGATCTGAATTTTGCCTGTTTTTGCTTCAATGCTGATGTCAACCTAACGGTGATTCTTTTGTAAGATCTCTATTCTGTGGAATATAAATTATTACTGTGGCATCAGTAAACAAATTATTATTAATATTTGATCATTCAATGTTTAATTCAACCAAAATTGAAACATATACCAGCCATGTTTCAATTTTGGTTATATTTTTTATTGATTAATTATTTTTTCGAAATAAAATAATATTTGCAACCATAATATATTACAAAATACATAGGATACTAAAGTGCTACTAAACATTCGCGAATAACAATTTATATTTTGGGTATTAAAATTCCTTTAATTTTAATTTAATTAATTCTCTAATTTAATTCTTTGACTTAACTCTCATTTTGTCAAGGACATTTTTAACATAGAAGGTATATTTAGCTTCCCATAAATTTGAGTAAAGGTTTCCTGATGAGCTAAGTTAAGCACATCGAGAAATGGCTACAGAAACTAGCTTACCTCGTTATAATTTTTGGTGTATTTATAATTTGGGTTAATATAGCACGCTTTTAATTAAATTAAAAAATAAGCAAATAATATTTGTTCTCAAAAAAATATTTTGGTTTAGTTAAAATATTTTTAAATTTTAATTTTTTTTCTATTTATTTTTTTTTTTTTTTTGAAAATCATTATAATCTGATTTTACAGATTTTGTGTTTCAAAAGCTAATAATTTCTGTATTAGGTTGGGAAAAAAGAAATCCATTAATTTTTGCGTGAAATTCATGACTTTATTTAACATGTTTCGCATTATCCGATTTAGTTCAAATATGTAGCGTTTTTTTTTTTTTTTTTTTTTTTTTTGTATAATTTGTGCACATTTAAAGATAGATTTCATAATGCCTCTCTCATAGCTGTCTTGAACATTATTGGCGAAAAACTCTAGTTATCGTTTTTTACAAACTTGTTTTGATCCCAATTTTTGATCACTCAGGAAGTTTTTCAATGCGAGCAAAAGGTGGTAGTCATTTGCTGGCAGGTCCGGAATATAGGGTGGATTCATCAGAACTTCCCAACCAAGCTCCCTGAAATTTTGAATTTAGTGTTTGGCTAAACGGAAGCAACTCATAGTAAATGATTTCCTTCTAGTCCTATCAAATACACAGTAGAACCTTCCTGGTCATTAGTCCTGGTTTAGCAATAGTTTGTGCTCCTTCACCGCGCTTTGATCACGATCGTTGCCTCACAATATTGTCGTATTTGCTCCATTTCTTATTCCAAGTTACCGTTCGTTTAAGAAATTGGTCGATTTCATTCCGCGTGGCCAAGGTTTCGCAGACGGAAATTCGATCCATCATGTTTTTTTTTTTGTGTTAATTGGTGTGGCACGCAAAAATAGAGCTTCTTTTTAAAACCAACTTTGCGCAAATAGTTTAAAATTTTCTACTAATATAAAGATCAACTACGATTATTTCTATGATTTGAGCGAAATTTTCGATGATTGGCCTGCCTGTGCAAGGTGCAGCGTTAACATAAAAAAAACCTGAAGGGAATCGACGAAACCAAAATTGCACGTAATTAGTTGTTACAGTATCGACACTATAAAAACCATTCACAATTTCAGCCGCCTGACTTGCATTTTCACCTTTATCAAAGAAGAAACTGTAAAATGTACCGAATTTTTTTCTTTGTTGACTTCCATTTTTAATACTCTGAACTCACAACTGAATGGACCAAACAACACGTAGAAGAACTTTTTAAGTGTGATATATCACCTTGACAACCAACATAAATTTGAAATTGTTTGATCGATACTTTACCAGATATCGATCACTAAGCCATCTACCAAAAAAATAAATGGATTTCTTTTTCCCCAACCTATTATTAAGTCATTTTCTGTATCGAATCGTAGACGTATAATTTCGCCCATTTTGTGTATCATGTATGACATTTTGTAATCATATTACATTATAATATGTTTAGATTTAAACAATTTTATGGTTATATTTTACAATATTATTATTAAGCTAGACAAAAAAGTGGTTGTAACATAACAATTTTACTATAACCATATTTAGATTTAGTTAAATGATTTAATTATTTGAATCATAGTTGGGGTGTTCAAACGATGTCTTATCGAGTCATATTGTCATAATGTCATAATATTTTAAAACAGTTTTAAAAATTGTTGTTGGTTTGTGTGTAAAAAAGTCATAAAAATTTGTCATAAATTGGCAAAAGAATTTTGAGTTAAGTGGTTAAAGCTATTAAGTTAAGCTGGCGATGGTAAAAACAAGCTGCCGCAAAAAAAATCGAAATGCAGAAATTATAATTAAAAATAAATAAATTAATTAAAAATAACACATCAGTCATATTTTTTCGTTTTACTACATATGTTATGTCATATGTCATTTAGAACGACCGTTTGAATACCCCAAGTATGCTTCTCTTAGATTATGGTTACCTCAACAATGTTTTTTTTCGCATTTTTTTATTTATTGTATCTTCAATATAATTGAACTATCAATAATTACTCATATCTTAAGTCTAAAAATATACTTGTTAAGTCCAACCAGTGCTGGACAAAAAAAAAAATGTATGTTTCACGGATACTGTAATTTGTGGGTTATCCCTCTGATGTACGGATAAGAGAAGCAGTGTCCCTCCTTCTTAGTCGAATGTAACCAGGTTCAGTTAGTATGTTACGGGCCAGTGGATTCAGATGAGTTTCAAGCTTCTTTAAATACCTTATGGCAAGTTTCGCTATTTCTGCTTTAACTGATGGCACGTTTAGATCTTTATGGATGTTCGAATTTTTTATATACCAGGGAGCAGATGTAATAATACGTAGAATCTTATTTTGGCGCCTTTGAATTTTTTCTACATTGGTAGCTGAGGCAGTGCCCCATAATTGAATGCCATAACACCATATTGGTTTTAGAATGTTAATGTTAAATAAAAATGTTAATGTTAAATTATTTATTTATTATTTTCATTCCTTTTCCTTTCCTCCTTATATTCTTGTATTTTTTGTGATATCTTCGTTTGCAAAATTTACCTTCCTTTGTCAAAATGAGATTTAAAAAATATTTTGTCAACATTTTGATCTTCACTGTCATTAATATCCATTTACAGAGTCAAGTTACTTGTAGACTTAATAAATTATGAAATTTATATTTTCATTTCATATTTATAACCATAAACCAAAAGACAAACAAAACTTTTGATCAAATATTTTTTTGACATATTGAAAATATATCTGTTACTCTTTTAGATGTTGCTTTTTCTTTTTCAAGTCATAGATAGATTAGCTTTCCTTTACTCTTCTTTATTTTCTTCTCATTACCATGCAATTATTTCGTATTTCAGTATTTGTAATACAAAGATTTTGCTTTCCTGTTGGCTTTTACCTCTTTCAATGCCTTAATTTGTTGGCTTTGAAGAAAAATGTATGTAAATAGTTTTTTTGTTAAGGTGTTTCTCCGGCTACTTTCTACAAACTTGTTGGTTTCGCAGATGATGTGGCTTGTGTTTAGATGCTTTTTGTTTTTGCTTGTCGCTTATTTAGCTTATTTTGCTTCTGGTCCTCGTTGCCTGTTTACCTTTATATGGTAAATTGTTTCTAATATGCTTTTTGTTGCTGCTGTTGTCTTTTATATTATTTTTTTTTTTTTTGTCAATTCACCTGGTTGTTTGCTTATCTAAATAAGGTATTGATTCTATAAATAATAGCACCTATTTTATTTATTTTATTTTAACTTGGGTTGCATTCAATTCTTGCCAATAGCAATGGCATATAACGAGATGAAAAAAGTGATGCGTGAGACCACAGCTGTTTGCATAATAGACAAAGTCAATAACAAAAAAAAAAAAAAAAAAAGAAGACTGAAAAAATGGAATGATCTTAGCAGAAGCTTTCACATTTTCAATTGCAATAATTTGCAATTATAATTCTGTCTGATATTTTTTATTTCAATAAAACAAACAATTGGTTTGAGAATTGTTACTTGTGTTGCAGAGAAATTTGTTTAAATGGAAGAAAAGCAGTGATAAATACATATTTACGGTTTATTGGATGCTTCGTTATTTGTTTTAATAGCAGAGCTAGCAAGATTAAATATCATAGAACTTAAATATACTACGATACTGTATTGTAAATTCTTATAAACTCAAAATCATCATTACAAGTATTAGCAATTAAAAATTATGCATTTTGTCGTCTCAGAAGCTTTTAACGCATTCATTGTCGTATGATTTTGATCGAAATTCCACTTATTGGGATGTTATGGCCAACAAAAAAACTGAATAATTATCAAGTAACATGGCTGATAATGATGACCTGACATTGAAAGTATTCGCCGACCTTGTAGAAAACAAACAGCCACTGACGACTCTAATGTTATTTCAAAACCATCTTAAGTTCCCATTTAGTTTTATTACAGTTTAATAAACTTCAAAGCTTTTATGTTTTTTGAAACACAGAATTTTAAGTACCTAACAATTCAGTGCAGCAATTGAAAGTCTTAATATTTGATTTGCTTATTCATTACTTCAACATGAATTTGTAAGGAATTTAGTAAAAAAAAAAATAATTAAATGAAGTAATTACGACCAGCATTATACATAACTCTAAGAAACTCTTAACGCTTGAATAGTTTACCCTGGCAAGGATTACAAATATTTCATAAATACTTTGACTGGAAGCAACTTACTTACAAAGGTATTTTACATTACTGTGATGGCTCTTGTGCTGTAATCGTGCTTAAGTTATTTAAATGGAAAATATTTAATTTAAATGTGCCACATTACAGTCAATGCTTTATATTGTTGCTGGCTACTTTTGTTGTCGCTGCTAACAATTTAGAATAAAACGGAAGTTGCCATTACATAGCGGAAATATAAAATTAAATTTTATAAAATATAAAACCTAAAATTTTGTTTGGAAAAAAAAGGAAAACCCGACCTTTTTTTATTAGCAAAAAGGATGGCATAACTGAAAATATATTGACAGGATGTATGGTATTGAAATTCAGTTGTGTATAAAAAGCCATTATACCTATTAATATTAAAAAAAAAAAAAAAATTAATTTAAATCCGCATTTCTAAAAATTAATTTAATGTTAAATAATCTTTTTTTTTTATTTCGCTTAAAAATTTTATAACCTTTAAATTTCATTTTGATATAAAATTTTTCAATCATGTTTTAACTAATGCCAACGTGACTATCTTTAAGTTCTTACTGTTTGTTTTTACACTTCTTTTATATTTCTTCTTGGCTGTTGAACCTTTATCTGTATATTTTTCTTAAGAAAATCTTTCAAGGCGCTTAAAGTTTCCTTATGTCAGACAATAGCCATAGTATAAGTTGTCTTTGTTGTACATATTTTGTTAATTTGTAGCAACTAGATGACTGTTGTTTAGATGAAGGATATGACAGGATTTCCTTTATACTTATGAGTCTATTATGTGCGTATTACATAGAAAACAATTCACGCCACAAAAGCTTGCACTTTAACTTGGGACGGAAAAATTACAAAACAAAGCCTGGCAATAATTTAAAGAAAATTATATGAACAAGAAATTCAATACAATGTTGTTTTTATTACACAAAAAAAAAATACTAAGAAAATGTATAGTAATAATTTAATTTTTAAGGAACAGGATGAGTCAAATGAATAAAAAAAATTTTTGTAAATAATGATTGTATGATTGTATTTTCATTGAATTTTATTTTAAAATTAATTTACAACATCCTTTGAAGCACTAGATACCCTAAAACACGGAATTATTGTATTATTGGGTCAGCTTCAAATATATTATTAACACCAGCTGTACCCACACACGTTGTGTACGTCTTGACAATATTTTGTTCGCTTTTGCTTTTAAACTATTCCACACCAAATTTTAAGACTTATTTACTTTATATAAAGGTACCCATCCCTGGATAAAATTCTAAAATTTATATAAAATTCTAAAAATTATTGTAAAGCTCTGTAAAAAGTGTTTAAAATATTTTAAAAACAATGTAATTCGACAAATTAAAAATACAAATTAGATACAAATTTTATTCAATTAGCTATTTGAAAGTAAGTAGTTCATATTTTGTCATTAATTTAAAACAGCACCATCTTTTGCGTAGCCGTGTTTAAAATATACTGCTTTCAAAAACAGAAGATGCCTTAAAGTATGCAGTACCTTTATGGTTAAAAAAATTGGGGTACTTTTACAGCTTTTTCTCCGCTTTCTCTTGAAAATAATATATTTTTTTTTTTTTTTAGAAAAAATTATCCTATATTGGATCCAGGATACAAAGGTACATCCTTGTCAGAAATGTGATTTTGTAAACTGAACGAATTTTACTGCGTAAAATAGTAAGCAGTCTCCTAACCTATATTTCAAACTCAGCAATGTGATTTTTGTACACTGACAGAATTTTATTGTATAAATCTAATTATAAAACTTTTTTGTTAATCTAATGAAATTTTCCCAAATAAAACTGTTTGTGATAGAGCTGAAAAACATTAAATTAAAAGAAATTAGAGAAAAATCTTTGTAATATCCATCCATTTTCTGTTAATATATATGTACATCTATATCCATCATAATCAATTTAGCCTGATCTATAAGAGTCATAAAAAATCGAACTTCTTAAATGTAGACTACGGATTTCACTCTAGTTTCTAGTTTTACTTGAAATAAATCCATACATCTATACATGAAATAAAACTGTTCGCATCAAACGAAAACTTCTGCATGAATTTTAGTAAAATTTTATGAGGAGATAGCCTGTTATCACCTTAGTGCAAATATAGGGTAAATTTTATCGCATAAAAATATCTTATTTCCAAGAGAAAGTAGAGAAAAAGCAGTGAAAGTACGCCGATTTTTTACCAAATTAAATGTACTGCATACTTTAAGGCATCTTTTATTTTTAAACACTATTTATAGAACTCCACAGAAACTTTAGAATTTTATATAAATTTTAGAATTTTATATCAAGCCAATGTTCCTGAGTAGTCATGGGTACCCTTATGTAAAATAAATACATAGACCATATCTGAAGCACTATAAAGGTAAGTGTCTTAAAATATGGTGTGGATTAGTCATAAAGGAAAGTGGAACAAGATATGATAAGGATTCTGACGAAGTGGCAGGTACAGCTAGAGCTTAAATACGATTTCGATTATATAGCTGCCAAGACTGGAATGCACATTCGTGATACAGATTAACGGCAATACCTGGCCGTGTTGGCCCTCACCCGACGACGGTCTTACCACCGAGTGAAATTTAAGCTTAGACTAGTGCCCCCATTGTGTAGTATAACAACACTTTACGACTGCCACCAATCGCAATTTGTGTGTGATACAGTCACAATGAGTACCAATTTATACAATATGACAAGCCTTATCCAAGGCATCCATATTATAGCCCCTTGATTAGGGGTTAGGAGACTATCCAAACTCCTCCTGTTGAGAGTGCAACAGCACACTTGATCGACCTTGCACCATAACTACATAAATCGATCTTAAACCACAACCACCACGTGTTCCCCCGAAGGTGACCTCACCAACAACCGGTCACAGAGAGGATCTCTGTGGGGCTACCGATTCCCGTGGTACCAGTCTTTTGGGCACTGGTCGAGCCTCGAAAAGGACCCGTATGTTTTAACACACAGACCTTTTCTTCCAGATTTATGCTCTAGGAACCCTAGCGTCTGGTGCAGCTATTTTCCCCGAGTGAACCGCGTCAAAGCATTTGAGAATGTACTGCAATGACAATTGGAAACCCCCGGGGGGACTGGAATGAACATGGCGTAACCTACAATTCCAACTGACACGCAGGATACGCTTGATCGTTCCTAGTCCATCGTCATAAACCTGGGACTTCAAATATCCGCAGACAAAATAATGCTTAAATCACATAAATGAGCTTCGCACCTAACAAATTAAATTCTAGACATTATTCGTTCTCTCAAAAAATTTATGGTCTGATAAGTGGCACTTCGGGCAGCCCTGCTGCAACAGGCTTTGAACGAACCGAGCATTAACTTGATAGGAATGTTGTTTGTCACCTTAAAATAGAGTAATTGCTCTGGCTTAGACATTTCGTTCGAAAGAAAGGGAAGGCTTTAGCCAGAAAAGCTTTTTTTCATAAAATATATTTTTTTTTTGTAAAATCTAATTTGTTATTTTATTTAGTATCTCCGGCTTCTGTAGTGAAATATGTAGATTAAAACAGATTTTCAACAACGAGAGCAGTTATTTTTCGTGCTTTTTTAGGATTTATAATTTTTGAGAAATATTCAGCTAAGAATATCCGTATTAATCTAATTTTTTAAAATTTAACTTCAATTCTGAATAAGTGTATATGTGTGTAAAAAAAAACTCACACATGTCCACATATTTGTTTTATATCACAGTGTTTAGAAACAATTTTAGCTTTTTTTGCCATCAAAAAATATTTGAAATTTTTGCTATGAAATGGTCAGGGGAAAAATATTTTAACAAAAAACCAAAAAAAAAAAGCAGATAAAAATGCTTTTGTAGATACAAAATAAAAACTGACAGTTTAAAATGCTGTATGGTCAGTGTGGTTAAACATACTTCAAAGGGAGAGTGTGTGCGTGTGTGTTTAACAATACAAAAGGACTCTTGTAACACATAAACAAAGAAAAGCAGGAGTCAGAGTAGTTTTTGTGTGACTTAAGAGTATGTGTGTATATGTTTGTGTGTGTGTGTGTGTGTGTGTGTGACTTAAACAGTCTATTGTTACTGTTTAAATATTTGCTGTGTCTTTCTAATACGAGAAGTTTTTTTGCTCTTGTTATTTTGTATTGCTGCTTAAATGTTTATAAAGATATTTGTCATATAGACAAGTAGCAATAGCGATGTTTAAAAGCATTTTTAAAATAAAGATATTTTTATAACAAACATAAAAAATGCTGATACTGATGATCCCAAGCGTAAACAATAATTTTTTTTTTCTAGTTTATTTCTTACACATTTTTTTAAGTACTTGTTTTTGCAGCATCTTTTTTTTTTTTTGTAATATTTTTTTTTTAAAGTGACTTGTCTTAAGAGTGTCATAATACATTTAGTTGTTTTTATGAGAGAAAAAAGTACAAAAAAAAAAAAAACAAAATATAACTTAAGGGCATAAGTTAAAAAATGAAAATACTTGAAATGAAATATATGACAGAAATGCTATAGAAATTTGTTGTCCTTCCATAAAATATTTTTTAAAATGTTACAAATTTGTTTAGTTTTTATTACATTTCAAAAAAAGACAATGTCAAACAATTCAACATTGTACAAAAGTTTATTTGGCTTTCAAAATGAAAAAAGGTTGTTAATTTAAAAAATATTTCTGGTAGTGGGATTTGGAGGAATTTCGTTACTTTTAGATAATTTTCAAATTTTAGATTCATATTACAAAGATAAAGTATCAAGCTTGACTATAAGATGTGGCGATTTCTGGCTGTCGACTGGTAGTTTTTGATCCACTTGTTTATTACTGAGAAGCTAGCATTTACTTAAGACTGACACAAAAGATTCAGTTTATCGCTAGCTTTGGTCATCGATCTAATTCCAACCACTACTTTAAGGGAAATTTGATAATTCATTGACTTTTTATATAAAAGATATTTCAGAGTCTCCTTAAAGCGTTAAATATTTTATCCAGCATCTTTCATGTTTTATAATTCGCTCCCAATAACAAGTTGTCTCAAGGCCCTCAAATTAGGCGTTTCTTTTGCCAATGGCTTTCTCTTACTACACAGTTATTTCATCAATTTTGGAAACAGGAAATATAGACTATATATTGTGTAATGAACTGTTTTGGGCAACCTGAAGGTATTGTGCTGGTACGATCACCACGCACTTATAACGAACTTTTAACCATTAAAAATTTTTAGGGACACCCCTTTAGTCTATATTCAGTCCTCTTTTTTTCGTGGTGTTTTTTTTTCGTAAGAATAATGGACCGATGATGCCATTGTCTGACAAATCAAATAAAATAGTAAATGATTGTGTATGAAAAAGTATCTAATTTTTATCCCTGGTATTTGTATCACTACATTCGGCAATTTTGCTTATTGACGCATCTACTTAACCAAAAAGGAGTCCCAACATTAAACGAGAATTTCGGTAAAAAATTTAGATCAATTTTAAATTTTTACGATCGAGTGACTTGATAAACCGATTGGTAGCGCGCTAGACTATCAGTTTAGAGGCTGAGGGTTTGATTCCCGACGAAGACCATGGGTGTTTTCTGCGGATAAGCAAAAAGCTTCGGAAATAACAAAAAATTGTTCTTGACACCAATCAGCAAACCTTCGATATAATTGATGATCATTTGGTTTCAATCCGTAAACAGTCGGAAGCATGTATAAATGCAGTAGAAAATTGCAGTCATACTCTTATGACTGCGATCTGCAGAAGCTATGGTATCTTCGGTACAACTGTTTCTTTATCTCATTGATTATATACACCGTAAGTTCGTCGGTTTATTGGATTGTGGTGATTTGCCAGAACTTACTGAAAATAGTCGTAGACAAAACCTTAGAGAAAGAGAGAACTAAGAAATCAATTGACACGCCACTAGTTCTTTAGTGATAGGGATCGGTTGAACACTTTCTAACACTTTCCAAGAAATGTACCTGTACATGAGAATGACCTAGGAAGGGACAACTGACACATACGATATTCTGTGAAAGGCATTAAAACCAACTTTATCGTGCTTGTTCAGTAATAATTACTATAATATTAACTTAACTCTAAGTAAGGTATCTTTCTCTAATACTTCCAAATCTGTTTATTTGCCAGTCATATAACCCAATCATCTTCTGCCACTTATAACACAGTGCAAGAGTGAAAAAAGTACAAGGAAGTGACAGCATAGGTTCGATCCTACTATCAAAGGGTAGTAAAATCCTTTACTGAGTTTGGCGAAATTGGTGAACAATATTTATTTATGGGCCTCCAAAGATTCTGAAATCAGTGGGTACTTGAAAAAAATAGGTGTCATCAGTTTTCCTCTAATACCTCATTCACAGTAGGTGATAGCGCTTAACCTTGTTCGGCAATAATATAAGCTGAGGATTCCTTGAAAAAATTCTATTGATATTTTACGCCAACAAAATAATTTTTTACTACAGTTTTTTTGAATAAGAAAATTAAAATATATATTTTTTTACTTTTTCCATATATGCATATACATAACTTACAGGGAATCTTAAATTTTCATTAACAATATATAGAAAAATGGTAGCCACTGTAAAATTGAACATACCAATACAATCTGAATAATAAATTGCTCATTAACGGAATACAAAAACGAAATTTCTAGTCTATGTTCGCGTCACGTAGAAACTACTAGATGAGGAGGTACCTTAGTATAACGTTTCCAATATAGGAACCTTTTTTTTCGCAAAAATATCTAATTCCCAAAAGAAAATAGGGAAAACGTATTGATAGTACTAAGTAATTACCCAGGGATGGGTACGGGTACCTCTATATAAGGTAAATACATAAATCCTAACTAAAGCACTACAAAAGAAAGAGTCTTAAAATTTGGTGTGGATTACTTTCCAGGCAAAATCGAACAAAATATGCTCAGGAAGCCTACGATGTCACGGGCACAGTCTAGCATATATTTCTTTAATCTATGCATTGCTTGCTAATTTTATTTCTATTTGTACTTATTGCTTTTAGTATTTACTGCTTAGACCGAAAGAAAAACAATGATGCATTTTGTTTACAGCTAACCTCGTTCAGTATTTATTTTAAACTATATAGCATTAGTTCGAATTATATCAAATTATTAAGTACAAAAAATACTTATACTCGTATACATAGAAATATTTTTACTCTACAGTATAATTACCATTTGATTTGTATACTTCTTATCATTAAGTCTTCAGTCTTAGAAATACACAGTATTTAATATCATCATAATGTATGACGTTATTAACAATATTATGACTAGAATGTTAATTTGATTGCATAATCAAATGTGGAATTTTAATTAAGTTTTTTATCATGAGAATTTCTGCACTTGTATGTTAATAAATGCATAAAATTGTTTGGTATTTAAACTAAAACATTTAAGCAAATTTGTTATGAAACAGCAAACGTTAACCCATTAAATGAAATTTTTTTAGAGCAGACTTAACAAAAATTTAATTTCTAGCTTCATTACCACCACTTAAAATTATTTAATTGAGGTCGTGCTTATTGGCTGATATTAAGGTATTTATTTGTAAGCTGATTTTTAGAACAAAGGATTTTTAAGACTTGTTAATTACAAAGATATTTTTGAGACATAATAATGATATTTATTTGTTTGCCGCCTGACAGCTATATACATTTATATAGTCACACTATACAGCCAAAAGTGCGTCGTATATCTCTCCATAGTGCTTCAGCTAGGTAAGCAACTAGTAGATATTCTGATTTATTTAATCGAATATAGAAAAAATCCTTAAATAAAATAACTAAATGTCTGCTGGAATGGAAGAAAATGACTAAGCAGATTCTAGCTGCTAATGTGTGGACTGCATAACAGTAGTGCTTAAGGCGTTATTCAGACGAAATTGTTTTTTCTTTCACAAGTTATTCTGAATAACTAAACTAAACCAATAACTACTAAACAAGACGGTCACCAAAGTCTAGCAGTTTTCGGTGAAGATACCTGCTTCCTAGGTAAAGAGACTGTCTAATAAATTAATTATGTTGAGTTTTCACATGACAGTTGTAAATCTCTTCTCTGGCATTTTGCTGTACTGCAGACTTCTAGCATCTTGACGCAAATGCTCCCAGGGTATATGGGGACACTAGTCCCCGAGGCTAACAGGGACCGGAAACTGGTATATAAAATCATTTGACGTCTTACCAATGTTTAAATGACTGGTGCCACGGAAATCGTTAGCCGCACAGAGATATCCCCAAATTTCTGGGACCGGTTATTTGTGCGGACCTTCTGAAAGTAATGTGATGGCTGTGGTTGGGACCTAAATCATAGGATAGGCGTTTTAGACCGGTATGGTGTACTCTCTAAACAGAGGCACCAATATCGTATCTGGATTATATTAGATAGAATTCAACTCTTAAACAAGAAGTATGAGCATGGTCCTGCCAGCTGAAATTGCTCTTTATTATGCTGCTATGGGCAACAATGGCGTTGTGGCGCATTGACGGCGCATTGTTTTCACCCAGTAGTACGTTCATCGTCAGGTAAAGACAATACACCAGGTACTGACATAAACCTCTATTACATGACAGTGATAAACATTGTTCAGAAAGTAATGTATGCATCATTTACCTTTAGATACCTTTGCTTAACATAATCGACCTTATGAATGAACAAACTGGATAGCAAACTTTGAACAAACTGTGTTAATATATAAAATGGAGAAATCTTAGATGACGTAAAGATGTGGAAAGGTATATCGATTCCTCATTAATCGCGGCAATCTGTTTGACATACAATAGCAACAAATAAGCTTCTGTGCACCAAATTTTCAAACCGCATATATTTTTATTTTTTTTTTTGTTTGCAAGACAACACTACCTGCTAATCTTTGTTGTGAATCAAACCCACAACCTCCAACTGATACATAAGTGCCCTACTAATCAGTATACCGTAGCATTTCTTTCATAATTCAGAAACGTTAATATTCTTTTGAGATATGATGTGACTTACAACCTCTCGATTTCTTAATTTCGGGCATTATAAAGCATAGGCTCTATAAGTTCCTACCGCAAAAAAAATTGAAGAACAGCACCTGTCTGTTATGAAAAATAATCAATGACAATAAAGCGTGAAATCTAAACTAAAGTTTTGACTAGGTGGCCGTAAAGCTGATATGATCTCTCAAGCATAAAGGTTTTACCCTTTAGAACAAAATTTTTTTGGAAGATAGTTTTTGCTAAGCAAGTTAGTTGTGAGCCAAGACTACCCAGAAATGCAAGTTTTTACCCCAGAAATTATTGCATTATTTCTCTTGGCGAAATAAAAATAATAAAATTTGGCCATGATGTGAATTTAGGCTACTTTTTGAAACCACATTTTCACAATTAAATTCCTAAAAGTGTTAATTACTGTTCTTTCATTACTTAGTGTTCTGTGTGAAAATATGTAAACATTAAATAAAATTTACTAGAATCGACCACAAAACTAGTATCTTTTTGGTCATACAACTTCTAATGTTGTCTGTTGATATTAGTTTTTGTTTATGTTGTTTCTAACAAAACTTTATGATGCATTAAAAAGTTAAATGCTAATTACTCTCTAACCGATTCTAATGTACGAGTATCCTGCCATCATTGCCAATTCAACTCATGCAATGTTTTATACAATGACAACAAACAGACAACCAACCAACCAACCAACCAACAACTCGTACTATGAGACCCAAACGATATCTCATGACTGTGAGTCAGCATAAAAATTTATTAAATGTTAAGTACAATTGCAAATGGACCTGGAGTTTTGTTATTAACATCCTGTGCAGTTTTGTGGTTGTTGAGTTAAAAGTAAATATTATTAGCATATTGTTTGTTATTATAGGTTCTTCCGCCAGTTTAAAACAAAATATTGTTATATGCATGGCTTTCGTAGAAATCCGAGATAAATGAGCAGAAGAAATAAAAGCAAATCATAAGAATTTTTATTAATATGCCTGAAACAATATTTGAAATAGCATCTTGCTATTCAAATTAAAAGCTAACTGATGCAGAAATCTTATGCAAGTGCAGCCTTAGAGTATGCTTTACGTGACCTTTTCATTATAAGATTTGCTTTAATTTAACAGTAAAGCACTTAGATAGCCAAATAAATGTACTTGAGTGGCAATTATATCTTAACATTTTATTTTATTAATTTTTAAAAGCTGGTTTTAATTTATTTATTCTTTTTATTTTTGTCTTTAATTTTTTAAGCATTTTAACATCATTTTCTATTCATTTGCTTGTTTCTAACAAGGACTTAGCCTAAAAGCATGCTCTTAAATTGCTTGTTTTTTTTTTTGTTGCTTATCTATTGAAGTGTTTCAAGGCTATTTTATATATATTTATTACGTTAGAAAATGCTTTTAATGCTTAGTTTTAAAATAAGCTTAAGGCTGTAGGTTAAATGCATTCTATTAGATTTAAACTCATTTAAACCGTATTTTTATCCAAAATTGCATATTTTTGGGATGATTGAAAATGAATTGTTATTAATATGTTTATGTTGGTTGTTTTCAAAAAATTTATGTAAGACAATCAAATATTCTTTTTCCATTTACAAACACAACAAACTCAAGACAGTTTGAAAAGTCATTTACTTACACTCATCCCGTGTAACATTTTTAATATGAATAAAGAAATTATTCTTTTAAGGTTTTATCAAAAATTCAAAAACAAAACAAAATTCCAAAAACTATAATACTCAAAAATTCTAAATAAAATAAATAAAAATAAATTTAAAAAAATTATACAAATTTCACCAAAACTTAAAATCCAAAATCACTAAAGGTTTAAAAATTTCTCAAGTACAGAGAAAAATTATTTTGCTGCATTAAAGGTTTTTATGTGTTTTAAACTAATATTCAATAAATTTTTTAATTGATTCAAATACATATTTGTTTAAAACAGAAGAAAAAATCCTAATTAAGCAAATAATTGAACTAATTAATCATTTAATTAAATTTTCAGCTAAAACCAATTTATAAAAAATAAAAATTTCACCATAACTCAAAATCACTAAAGGTTTAAAAATTTTTGAAGTACAGAGAAAAATTTTTTGCCGCATTAAAGGTTTTAATTTGATTTAAATTAAAATTCAATAAATTTCTAAATTGATTCAAATATATGTATATTTATTTAAAATATAACAAAAAAAAATTATTAAACAAATAAGCGAACTAATTAATTATTTAATTAAATTTTAATCTGAAACCAATTAAAACCTTTAATTGGTAAAAAAAAACATTTTTTCGGTGTATCAAAAAATTACAAAAATTAAAAAAAATATTTTTATTTATTAAAGATTTTTTTGCTAGTAAAGGTATATAAAATAGAAAATATTTTTTATGTATATGTAAAAATCTATAAAAAAATATCGAAATAAATAAATAAATTAAATAAATTTCACAAAACTTTGATAGTTAGTAAAATATCTAATTTAATAAAAAAAAAATACAGTAACAAGCTTTAATTCCCTAAAAGACGAAATTTTACTTGACAACTGAAACTTCTCCCAAAAAGGGAGAAGTTGAATGGTTTTTTGCCAAAAATAATTAAAAAATATTAAAAAAAATATTAAAATATTAATTAAAAAAAAAAATTAACCTAAAACTAAACAAATTTTCTACAAAATATTTAAATTTTTGTAAAATTTGGATATTTTTTAAATTTAAGTTTACCAAAATTTGGAAATTTTTTTTAAAAATCTAAAATATTTAAAATTAAAATAAATAAAAAATTATATAGTTTACAAAAATAAAACCGAGTTTCTACAAAAAAGTAAAGCTTATGTGAAATTCGAATATTTTTTAAATTTAAGTTTCACCAAAATTATCATCGAAAAAATTAAAATTAAAAATATAAATGCAAGCAAAAAAATCTGAAATTTCACTCATCTAAATTTCGATAAAAACGATAATTTTCCATAAAGCTAAAATATTATTGAAAATTTTAAAATAAACAAAACCCAAAAAATTTATTTTTTTCATTAAAAAATTAAAATTAATAAAATCTAAGTTTGAAAGAAATTTTTAAGTTTTACTCAATTATAAAAAGTATACATATACAATACGAATGGAAATAAAGGCAAATAGTAAAATTTTCATGAAAAATATATATTAATACTAAATAATACAAAATCGATAATTTAAAATTTTTATAAAATTTTGATATTTAAAAAATACTGGCTGGCATGGTAATTTTATAAGCGATGTCCATCTATCGGTCTGTCTGTCTGTCCGTCTGCCCTACTGAGTTCGGGTTGAAATCAACTTTGTCAAGGCACCAGAAGAAATACAGAACATCTAAGCCCACCGCTCTGCCAGGCATATTCTCAAAAATTTCATTTTTAAAACCACATTTCCTAATTTTTGCAAAAAAAAAAAAAATTCAAAAACATTTTTAACAAAAATTTTTACATAAAATTTTCAAACAATTTTAACCAAACATTTTTAAAACCAAATTTCAGAAAAAATTTTTACTAAAAAATTTTTAAATATTTTCCAAAAATTTTTTCACAAAAAAGTTTAAAAAGTTTTTACATAAAATACTAAAAAAAATCCAAGACATTTTTTATAAACTTTTTTCACGCAATTTTGTTTTTATACATTTGAATTCTGTTTTTTATCAAGCACAAGGTCTTTTTTATATAAAAATCTTTTAACAATTTTTATTTACAATATTTCGCTACACCATTGGGTAGCATCTTCAGGAAATAAAAATAATATTGTAAATAAAAATTGTTAAAAGATTTTTATATAAAAAGGAATTCTGTTTTTTATATAATATAAAAAAAGGTCAAAAACTACAATAATTGTTTTTATACATTTTTTACAAAGATTTTCTATAAAAGTTTTCAAAAAATTTTCAATAAAATTTTGACAAAATAGTTTTAATAAAATTTTTACACAAAATTTTCCATAAAATTTTTAAACATTTTCTATAAAATTTTTACAAATATATTTTCTATAAAATTTTTACAAAAATATTTTCTATAAAATTTTTACAAAAGTATTTTCTATAAAATTAAAAAAAAATTACAAAAAACTTAAAAAATATTACAAAAAGTTTTCAGAAATTTTTTTCGAAAAAGATAAAAAAAAAATTTACTATAAATATTTTTAAACAAATATTTAAAATGTTTTTAAAAACATTTTCTATAAAAATTATACAAAAAATTTTTCTATAAAATTTATGCAAAAAAAATTTCTATAAAATTTATACAAAAAAATTTTCTATAAAATTTATACAAAAAAATTTTCTATAAAATTTATACAAAAAAATTTCTATAAAATTTATACAAAAAAAAATTTTCTATAAACTTTTCTATAACATTTATACAAAAAAATTTTCTATAAAATTTATACAAAAAAAAATTTTCTATAAAATTTTCTTACAAAAAAATATTCTATAAAATTTTCTTACAAAAAAATATTCTATAAAATTTTCTTACAAGAAAATTTTCTATAACATTTTTACATAGTTAGGCACTACAGGTGGCAATATATACTGTACAAGAAATATTGCTGATTATTATTAATGAAATTATTATTTAATAAAATCATCGTGGTATAGGGTGTAGAAGATTCGGTACGGCCGAATATAGCACTCTTACTTGTTTTTTACAAAAAACTGAAGGCTAAAGAAGGATAGATACTGCCCATTATAATACTCTTATTTTTTTATATATCTGTTATTTTTCTATATATTAATTTTTCTTTTAGATGTAAATTTAAATCGAGTTATTTACCCAAGTATAAAATAATATTTGCCAATTCAATAATATTTAACTTTAAACAAATATTTATTTTTTATAAAGCATACATCTGGGGGTGTGCTGTGTATATTGTAAACAATTGCATACTTTCAGTACATACAAAAAATCAAATGTTTTCAAATTAATATTACAGCATTGAAAGAAATATGTATATACAAATTAAAAAAGATATATATATTAAAGTCCAGTCATTTGGAACATTAAAACACCATATGGCGTTTGTCTGGAAAATTAAACACACCGTTACATACTGGCAACACTCGTCGTACAACACTATAAATGAAAATTATAAAAAAATGAGTTTTTATTAAAGTGTAATTTACTATGAACAAATCATTCATTATATTTTTTATTAAAAAATTTTTTTTTTCTACATAAAAAACTGTCTATCGGTCATGGCATAATGTTACAAATATATATCCCTTAAAATATGCAAATTATTTTTAGATTTTTTAATGTATGTACATGCTACTTTGACTTATGCCTTGTTAAATTGAGAGTATAATAAAATAAAATATTAAAAGACCATGGTTTAATCAACGATTACACTTTCATAACTGAGAAGATTTTAGTGGGCGTTCATAATGATTGATGGTGGGAAAATGTACTTGAATGTAGACGTTTCAAGTAAAAAAAAATTATAAGAAAATATGATCAAGTACCTTGGAAAAAGGTTGTAGTATTTTTTTTTTTTTTGTTTTATCTCATATAAAGGTAAGTATATGTTATTCAGACTATTAACTTAGTTGCTTGTAATAAAACCTTATTAAGATTATTGCAGCAAGATTATTGTTAAAACTAAAGAAGTATTGTTGAAATGGTTTTCTTATGGCATTCTTTTATAAGTTATTGCATTGCATTTAAATCTTTTTTAATGTGTTTTTTCTTAGTTTTATTTCTCCATTGTGTCCACTGATTATAGATGTCAAAACCTTAAACTATACACCTTTCATGTCAAACTGACTAACAGGCAATTACAGACTTCATCAAGGCGAAACGAATGGCAAAAAAATTGCTTACAACAAAAAAAAAAAAAAAATGGTTTATTCCTCCGTATCCACCATACCTTTAAAAACAGCTAGATATGTTAGATCTGCCATTTAACACCACGCATTTACGGCAAACTGACTGGTGGTACTTACATTCATAGAGCAATTTGGTCTTGGTCTGTTTAACTTGCAGAATGGTCGATTGGTATTGGCGGAGTAAAAACAAAAAGAATTTAATAAAATAAAAAAAGAAGCTTGATACCAAAATTGCATTAGGTGCTAATTACATATGGCTTAAATGTAAGGCAAATCGTAATCACAACTTTTTTTTAACAATACGGCATCAGGCAGTTTTAAAGCGGCTACAACAATCATCGTCATCATCAACCACCGCTGCAAATAAGCTCAAGTTTAGTTGTTGAGGCCAAATTACGGAAATAAGACTTGACTTGGCCTATCAAAGTCAATTTGATGTTTAAAGGAAATACTCACACATACACACACACACACACATACTCATACATTTGTAAAAACCTGAATTTGTATATGCATGAAAAAATTAACTTGAAAATTAAATGTTTAAATATGTTGGCAGTTTTTTTTGCAATAAATAAGAACAGCGCCAGAAGTTAAAGAAAACGTAATCGCAATTGAATTTTAGTTTTGTAGCGAAACAAAAACCCTATTTAAAAACCTTTTAAAATTTAAATACTTTTATTGAATTTGTGTATGAATTTAATCGATTGTAATGATGTATAAATTTTGATATTTAAAATTGTTATTGAAAATTTTTATTAATTATAAGCAGATTGATTACCCAGAGCAACAAATGAAAACTTTAGAAAAATACACGGACTTGATAGTAAAAGTTCTATTCTACTAGTAAAGGGTAGTAAAACCCAATGCATATTAAACAAGGTGATAGCGTAAGGGAGAGGAAAAATGAGCAAAAAGTTTTTTGAATTTTTTTTTATATGGATTTTGACAGTAAAATAGATATTATTCTCTCTTAAAAAACCTAATTAATGTCAAACTCCATATAAAAAAAATTCAAAAAATTTCTCTTTAATATTAGCTCCGCCCTGTGCAGTCACCTGCTTAAATATGCCTTGGTAAAACCGTTGGCAAAATTCGTAACCTAGAATAAGTCTAAAAATAAGTAGGCCCTGTAAAAAAGGTGTCATCAGTATTTGTTTAATATGTCATTCATACTAGGTGATAGCGCTTAACCTTGTTCGGAAATAATATAGCTGAGGATTCGTTGAAAAATTCTATTAATATTTTATGCAAAAAAAATAGTTTATAACTTATTTTTTTTTTTTGAATAAAGAAATATCGGGTGGGATAATTATTTTTTTTTTGTCATAAAATATGAATAGCATTTTTTCAACGAATTCGCCAAACCGACTATAGGATTTTACTACACTTTGGTAGTAGAATCGGACATACACTAACATGTCTGTGTATTTTTTTCACTGTTGCACTATGTTATTAATATTTTAGATATAAAAAAAAAAAACTATAAAACACCCTGTAGCATATTTTTAGGGTTTACACCTTGTTCATATTAATACACCTTGTTCATATTAATCTATTGATTTTTTTTGATCTAATGGTTCATATAGCTCTCGATTGAAACAAAAACTATTTATAAGAAGACATGTTTGCAATTTAAATGTTTATGTTTGCTGCTCTTTACGATTCCGCAGCCAAGCAGAAAAACCTAACCTTATTAGTATTATTGCGAGAGAACAGATGCTTTAGTTATAATGTCGCTGAATATATATTGCAGGCAAAAAAAGTTGCAGCCTTTTAGGATGAAATTTTAATGAGAGAGTAAAATTAAAGTGAGTAAATAACATATTTTTAATTTATTATTTTTTACTATATGTTGGGTTTTTATTGATTTTAATTTGATGTGGGTACAAAAAGAAGTGTTGTTGACTACTTAAAACTTAAATAAAAAATTCTAACTATTTATGGAACCTTTAATGTTTTAATTCGAATAGCACTTGGCCGATTTATTACTAAGCAATGGCATTGAAAATGTTACTATCAAAACAGAATAGACCCAATTGCATTAAATTAAAAAGTTGGGCGGCAATCTAGTTACTAAAATGTATGTATATCTATATCTTACTCTCTTTCTCTCTTTCTGAATTCATTGACTATCAACTTATTGGCACTGAAAGGTTGTGGTAAAATTATTAATTTTAATAATAACATAAACATTTCTAATTACGGCAGTTTCATTTAATAGCTTTGTCAAATAATACCTATTTAGGTTTCACAATGTTTCAGTTTTTTTATATTCATGACATACAATTGCACTTATGGTCTTAAGTCTTCATTTGCATAATTCTTTTGAGCAGCCACAAAAGGTTTTTTGTGAAAAGATCAATCATATAAAAATTTTCGTGTAAATTATTATTATTATTTTTTTTAATGTGTAAATTAGTTGGTTCGTTTGTTCGCAAATCAATTTAACAGCTGAACCGATCTGACCGAGAATAGATGTATCCTTATCCAGAAGTGGTCCGAAAAGGGGGAAACGGGAAAATTCATATGTGTGTTCTGCTGCCTTACTGGTTTTAACAGATGCAATCGAATTAAAATGTTGATCTAAACAACTATTTTTTTCTCTCTTAAATATGTAAAATAAATATTTTGAAGTTGAATTGTTTGTTGGTGAGCAAATCAATGCTAAACAGCTGAACCGATTTTACGAGAATTAAAAAAAAAAAAATAATATATAGATCCTTATCTAATCTTTATGTAGAAGTGGCAATGAGCTATACATATATGTTTCTAAAACTCGGTCCCAGAAGGCGAGAAACCGGAAAATTTATACACAGAAACCTTTTTTTCACCAATTAAAGGTTTTAATTAGTTCCTAATTAAAATTCAATTAATTTTTTAATTACAAAAAATTATATTTGGAATCATTTTATATACATTATTTTTTAATCACGCATGAATCCCTTTAAAATTTATTAAATAAATATTTTATGAGTATGAGTATAAAATATTTATTTATAAAATATTTATTTTATGAGTATAAAATATTTATTTCCAAAAATATAATAATCGAAATTGATTACTATGGGGAAAGCATATCTAGATAGCTATTTCGCCAGTGCTCAACTAGCTCATCAGTGGATTTTTCCCAATTTGTCAAAGAAAGCCAAATCTTAATTTCTAAACAAAACAAAAAACCATAGTAACCATTTCGATTTCAAAAAGTTTATTTTATTTTTCTTTCAATTTTCTACATTAAGGGTTTCCATTGGATACCATTCATAATGTATCAAAAAGACTTTTGAAAAACAAAAATACAAATTAAAAAATTTAAAATACGAAAAACGTATTTACTCAGCGTGTGCATGCTGTTATATACAAAAATTATATTTGGAATCGTGTTATATACATTATTCTTTAATCACGCATGATTCCTTTTCAAAATTTATTAAATAAATATTTTATGAGTATAAAATATGGATATGCTTTCCCCATAGTAATCAATTTCGATTATTATATTTTTTTGGAAATAAATATTTTATGCTCATAAAATATTTATTTAATAAATTTTAAAAGGAATCATACGTTATTAAAAAATAATGTATAATTTTTTAATTAATTAAAATATATATTTTTTTAAAATTCCTCATTTAAAAAATAATTGAATCAATTCATTATTTGATTATGGTGAAAATATTTTTTTTCTGTGTATCGATGAATCTATTTTAATGAACTTTAAACGACAGACAGATCGTTTTCCGGACTGTACAGTGGTGCATTTCAACTCGATTTTAATGATTTTTAAAACAACGACAGATCCCTTATAGGTAGAAGTAGTAGGCGAAGCCAGACCAAAAATATGAAGAAGGCTAGAAAGCCGGAACCGCCAACCGGTTTCAATGAATGTATTTCTTTACGAGCCTTTGGTCAAGAAACGGTAGATTATACGCGATAGCTGGCGCCAAAATGGACGGTTATAGTGTTCAATAACACGAGCAAATGAGTGGCAAACTGACGTTACTCGTCTTATATTTAATTTACATGATGTTAATTTTTTTATATAATTACATCAATACCCTTTTGAGCGAATAGCTTAAATACACTTTTTTGATTTAGATTAGAAGATAGAAAGCGCTTAATGAACGAACCATTATAAGTGGCAGCTCTAGTCCTAAACGTTACCGTTGAATAGGCTGCTTTTACAAATTTTATTCATTTTATTATTATGTTTATTTGAATGGCGTTTTAGTAAAATTTTTATGTAAAACTATATTATATTATTACTTTACCACTTTAATGTCGCGATTAATTCTCTTGACAAGAGCATACTTTTAATGCCGATTCTTAAGAAGTTTAAACCAACAGTTTTGAAATTACTTTTTCTATATTTTTCCTGAACATACCATACAGTCATTACAAAAACTTTTATTAATAAAGTTTATCAGGTTTTTTTCTTTTATTTTCTTTTTATATATTTTTTATAACATTTCCACTGCTCAATACCATAGAAAAGTTTACCACAAGTACCACATGCAACATGTAACAAGTTCAACAATTTCAGCCATTAAACTTGTGTACATTTGGATGGATTCAAGAGTAAACATATGAATGTATATTTATATATACATGCATAAGTATATGTAAGTATTAAAACCATAACTGAAGATCAAAAGTTTGTTTAAGTTGAATTTTTTGCAAAGTTTTGTTTTGTTTTTGCTACAATTACATTTTATAATTAAAATTGCATTAAATGTTATGTTGCCCAGGCTTAATAAAGTTGTTTGCAAGAATTTGTGTCTCGTTTTTTGCCCTTAAGTTGTAATTAAAATAAAATAACACATGATCATTTTTTAATGCCACATTTCGTAGTGTTGATAAAAATTAAAAGAAGGTTTTTTTTTTATTATTAGCATACAGCAAGCAGCATTATGTTTTAAATATTTTATTATATATTTTAATTTAAAGCATATTAAAATAAAGCTGCAACATTTGTTTCTCGTTAAAATAAAGTACTTGAAATTGCATTTACTAAGAATAGTTTTAATTAAAAATTTTCATTTTCATATTTGTCACATTGAAAAAAAAAAAAAACAAAATAGAACTTAATGCAATTTTCTAAAGAAAAAGTTGTTTTCATTTATTTCTGTTTTTTTTTTTGCTTTTTTCTTCACTTCAACAAAACTTTGGAAAATTCTATAACTATCATTAACTGCGGCTGGATTTGTTTATACTCAAATATTATGAATGTTTATTAAAAATATGCGCTACAGTAGGAAATAGCATCAGCCGATTAAAGTTTAAGTACTCCAAGTTATTTTACACTAGCAGAGCCAACGACGTCGGCAAAAATCTGAAATTTTTTTTTGAAATTCTGATTATTTCCTTTATAGAAGTACCCATCATCTCTTGGTAATTTTTTAGGATTTCATAAGTTTTATATAAAATTTTATTAGAAGCGAGTTCTCTTAGAGTTATAGAGTTCTGTAAATACTGTCTAAGATTTCCCGTTTATAAAATACAATAAAAGTGCTGCCAAGTTTTCGGTATTTTTAAACCGGTAAAATTATTTTATATATACCGCAACGTTGTCAGCACTCTGATTATAATATTTTTGGTCGGAACTTTGTGACTTTTATCTTTAAAGTGCTGCATTTAAGGTTTGTATAATTATTTTGTATGGAAGTACCCGTCTCTGGATAATTACTTATGACGTCGTTACTTAGGATTTATAAAAAAATTATTATCTTTTATTATTCTAGAGTTCTGTAAACAGTTTCTAAAATTTCCCGTTTACAAAAATTACGTACTTTCACTATTTTATCTCTATTATCTCTTTAAAAGAAGATACTTTTACGGGGAAAAATGTATTCTTTATTTAAACCAAAGTACTAAGGTACCTCCCAACAAAAAAATTTTTTTGTAATTCATCCAGTAGTTTTTACGGCATGGGAATACAGGCAGATAGGTGGGGGAATAGACAGAAAAAATTTCTAAAAATTGTTTTTTTGTATTTCATATTAAACCCATTCATTCTACTCTTACGCAGCTCATAACTTTATATTCCTTTATCACAAAATAAAGAAACTTAAATCAAAAACGCACTACCTACGGGTTACAATATAAATAAATTTCTAAAGGATTCCGAGGTATAGCCTCAGTATGATTGCACGAAGACTGCAAGTCTGCTGAGAGCCACTCGGGGCAGATGGATATAAAATTCTAAAAATTATTCTAAAGCTCTGTGAAAGGTGTTTAAAATATTTTAATAGAAATGTAATTCCACAAAGTAAAAATACAATTTAAATACAAATTTTATTCAATTGCCTACTTGGCAGTAAGTAAATCATATTTTGTCATTATTTTAAAATAGAGCCATCTGTTGAGCAACCATGTTTTAAGGATTCCGCTTTCAATTCATATTTTGTCATTATTTTAAAACAGCGCCATCTGTTGCGCAACCGTGTTTAAAATATACCGCCTTCAAAAATAAAAGATGCTTTAAAGTATGCAGTACCTTTAAATCGGAAACATATCGGCATAGTTTCACTGATATTTTTCACTTTCGTTTGGACATAAGATATTTTTGCGGTAAAGAAGTATCCTATAGTGGAATCAGGATACTAAGGTACCTCCTTACAAAATTTTGTTAAAATCCATCCAGTAGTTTTTACGTGATGAGTTACTGTTTGATTATATGTATAGATTGATAGCTGAGAAAGTAAAATGTTTTGCACATAAATGGAATGAAAAAGTAGTGCGTCTCAACGCCGTTTTATATGATCAGTAGTAAATTTTGTTATGCATTCTTGGCAAGTTCTCCTCCGTATTGGACAAATATAATTTTCTTGTAAACTTTATCCTGTTGTTATATATTTTTTTTGTTATTTTTATCCTGCAAATAACAACAACTTTTAAATATTTTATCAAGAATCTTATACTACGTTCTCTTAGTTTGCGTGATGCACTCGATATTAGAATTTCTTTTATTCTGAATTTTTTCTTTCTTGAATCAAATTTTTTTCATTTTCTTTCCGCTAAGTTGTTCAAGTGATTTCTAGTCCAAGAGTCAAGATTTACCAACACTTGATGGTTTTATTTCGTCTCTCCATTTCTTTCTCGAAAAACAAGTATAATTTTGCATAAAGTCTTATAATATTTGTTGCTGTGGCTGCGGTAGTACAGATATATAAGGGGGGCTGGTCGTATTGCATTTATTAAAAACTGCTTAATAGTGGTCAAAGTAGTGGTAGAGCTGTTGGCATTAATGGTAGTGGAATAGTGGTGTTTATGCTTAATGTTGTAAAGAATCCTTAAGTTTGTAAATAAGAAATAAGATCTCATTAAAAGTTTAACCCACAAAGTTTATTTGCAAATAACAAAACAAAAATTATATAAAAAAATATGTTTTTATTTTTCTTGTTGATAAACACGAGTTTTCTTTAGTTCTCTTCTCTTTATTTTACATTTTGTTTCGATTAATTTTTTTATTTTTTTTTATTTTATATTATTTATAATTTAGACCACTAAAAAGTTTATGGGAGCGTAATAAAGTTATTGAGAAATATTTTTTAATATAAAAAAATATTATTAATATTTGCGAAAACTAAAAATAGTAAAAACCAAAATAAATGAAAATTGAAAAATTTTGCTTAGGGCATGAATATTTTAAAAGGAATTTATTTCGCTTGCAAAGAAAAAGAAATAACATTCATTTCATTTATTATTGAATTTCCTTTGAAAAGAAATATTGTTTAAGTTTCATTAAATGGGAAATAAGAAATTTGTCAAACTTTTTTTTATAAAAATTTTAATTGCCGTGACATAAAAGCAGTCAGTCAGTTTAATATTTTCTTTCCTGCTTTGACGGTGAAAATAAATACAAGGCTGGTACTTAAATGTTTGAATATTAAGTTAAACAAAATAACAGATCAATTTCAAAAACAAAAATTTTATTAATTCATTACAAATTAAATGCGTTAGAAAACCTTATATTAAATTAGACATTGTTCAGTATAATGAAAATCAGACTTGTGAAAAATAAAATTTGTTGAAAATTTTTTTGAAATACTAAAGAATGAGCTTCGTTTCACGCTCATTATATTATCTCATTGAATTAATGTCTGTTAATTGCACACAAATAACGATGAGTTCAAAATAATGTACTTCGAAGACAATGAGGTAAACGCGATGAGGACGTAGAGTTTTCATAAGAAAGTTTGAATAAGTTGCAGTCAGCTCATTGCGTTTACGATATGGATAGAGGTTTGCTTACTAATAATGATGTGAATGGTGTGATTAGGCATGTGTTGATTAAGCTAGCTTGTGTTCGAGTATGTCCATTTGCTCATGAGCGTATGAGCACACCAATTGCTCTTTCAACTGTTTAGTTTGTACATGATCAAAACCAAACCAAATATTTTTTGAATAAAAAAAGCGTTAAATGTCTTTTCATTTATCTGATCCCTTTGACGTCCTAGTGCAATCCTGCAATTGCGTACAAATCAAAAGCAGAAACCTATTTTTTGGAGCTATCGATTTAGTTCGTTCGATGTTAATTTTATTTAAGATATGATTTCTTGAATTGCTTTTTATTTGGTTTTTCTTCTTTTACGGGGTCTGTTCAAAAGAAAAGAACAAATTTTAAATATTCGGGGACTGTGTAAATTAGGTTATCGATTTTTTTTCGTTATGTTGCTACACATGTGTTAGTTAGGATTCGTAATTTTGTTGTTGACAACTGAAAAGGTTAATAACGTTTAGGGGTGTTCTTCGATTTTTGACTTTGAATTCTGGTCGTTTCCATTGGGTTGATTGGGCCTTGGTTTTGACGTCATGACCTGTTATGACCGTTTTGAGCAAATCTAGATCGTCGCTGACGTTATTCAACAACTCCTGAGCGATACTAATTTTATAAAATTTTTTTTAATTAATTCAATTATGTACTTAATTAAGAAAGATCATAATTAACATTTTTTGAATAAATAAATGAATCAATTAAATATCTATGTGCCCCTGTAAGCTTCTAGGTAGTGTGCTAGTCTATCTGTCCGAGTGTTGTGGGTTTGATTCCGAACAAAGGCTCTGGGTTTTTCACTACAACAAGCGAACGTCTTTGTAGCTATGCTCGATAATTTAAGTTATAACATAATTTGTAATTGTATTGTAACATTTCTTAAATAAAAAAATAACATACATTTTTTCTGTGTGGCAACTAAAATATTATAACAAATTTTTTAATATAAATTTAAAGTCACAATAGAGAAAAAAAATGCATTCTGTCAATGTTAAAATGAAAATATTCCCACACTCTTAAAAAAATTTATCACGTAACTTGTAAATATATTAGACAATTGAAACTTAGACTCACACACGTAGGGTTCCGTAATTTTTTTTTTTTTCATGTCTTATGGGGCACCCTTTAATTTTTAATAATTTTTATACTACATCATAGGACAAAATACCCTGAGTAAATATAGAGTATCTACTTATAACATTTAGAAGACAAGGCCAAATTACTTAAATTCGTGACATCTAGGGAACACCCTTTTATTTTTAATAAATTTATTTTCATTACTTGTTGTTACAGTATATATTGTAATATATAATCTGTATATAATTATTGGTTTTATTATTTGTTCTTGGTATAGATGACAAATTTAAACATATTGTGCGAATATTTACCCGTTCCAGTTCAAAAATTAGGCTACATACACACAATTTTTATTTTTTTATATATTTTGCTATAGCAGACATAAATTTACACACGCTATATAAATTTAAATTTAAAAATTTCAAGCCATATTCGCGAAAATTACATAACTATCGGAACGCCCTTTAAATTTTAGTAATGGTTGCTATAGCGGTTATGGTAATACACTTTCTATAAAAATATCACATGATTTCCTATTGTGGTTTAAAAAAGGTAATATACGTGTAAAACAGCCGCTGATGGAACACCCTTTAAGTTTTGGTAGTTTTCATAGCGGCCGTAGAAATACATCTGCTGTACAAATTTTAAGAGTCTACCTATTACGGTTCTTAAAATAAGGCATTATTTTTGCAAATCACGTCACTGTCGGAAAACCCTTTTATTTTTACTATTTTTTGTAGTGCACCACCTATTTTTGAAAAATTTTAGAGTCTACCTATTACGGTTAACAAATTAGGCCATATTCATGCAAATCACGTCTTTATTGGAACACCCTTTAATTTTAAGTTAATTTTTTTTGTACTTGTTTATAAAGCGAACTAAGTTTTAACTAATGCTTTAAATATCTATACATATGATAAAATAGTAACTCACTTCCGTCTGTCTGTCTGCATTTCATTGACGTTCGCACACGTAAAAACTACTGGATGGATTTTAACAACATTTTGCGAGGAGGTATCTAAGTATCCTGGTCCCAATATAGGATACCTTTTTTCCGCAAAAATATCTTAGAAAGTGGAAAAAAGCTTTGAAAGTACGCAGTTGAACTAACCGGATATGAATACTTTATTTTTTATAAAGAAAAAAAAAAATACATAAACTGCTACATAGCATATGTTAAGGCGGAACTAAAAACGCCGGTATTACCACATAGCAATAAATCGCCGGTGTAGTAAAGTAATTATTAATTGGCTATGCTAGCTTCAAACTAATTCGCCTAAAGAACACCAGAAGCTCTTGCAAAGCTTTACTGTCGCACTAACTATCTGTCTTATCTGCTAATATTTACTTTCCTTTCTAAAGGAAAAGTAACACTGTTAATGTAGGCATTAATTGTCTGAGTGCTACTTCTCTGGGACTGAACATAATTGTTATTTTTTTATTTCAGATAAAAAGGTTACGAAAAAATTTATTTTATTTAATATTGGTTATTTTTAACCATTATCATTGCATATATATTATTTTGGTTATGGTAACTAATTAAAGTAAGAAATATTTGTTTTTGATTATAAGTAACCTTTATATCAACAAAAAAAAATTTTATTTAAATAACCATTTCGTCAACAAAAATTTATTTTGGTTAAAAATAACAATTATAAAAATCATTTCTTTGTTTTAGTTATCATTGACAATACAGAAATCAAAAGAAAAAATTACTGATACTGAATTTGTCTCTAGAAAATCAGTAAATGCATATATAAAATGTCTATACTAAGACAAAAATCTTAAGTGTTGCGATTACCCACGAACGACATTTGATTTTATTTATATAGATATGATAACCAAAAAAAAAAAAGAATAACTTATGTAATGGTTATTTTTCACCAAAAAATCTTTTCGGTCGATATAATGGTTATCTGCAACCTAAAAAAATTTTTACTTGATATAATGGTTATTTATAACCAAAAAAAACAAAACTCTCACTAAAATTGGTTGCGATGACCAGAATAACATATATTTTATAGAAATGGTTAATTATAACCATTTTATAAATTTATCAATATTAATGGTTAAAAATGACTTTTTAGTGATTTATCTTATAATTGTTACGTCCCTGTAAAAAACTAAAATCGTAAGGATCTTTGATGTGGATTGCTTTCAAAGCAAAATCGAACAAAATATTGAAGGACGATGAAGAAGTTGCGGGCATAGCTAGTACGTAAATAACACAACTCTAATGGAGCAGCGAAAAAAATAGGGTTACGTTTATACCCTTTGGTACGGAAAAAATATTCTTTCAGCCCTATTGAGTTGTTACCGATAATAAACTAGCGTTATCTTCCTTAAGATGAAATCAAATATTTTCATAAAAGGCATTGTTTTGCAAGTATTTTTATGCACCAAAAACTGCGTTTAACAAATTTGAATCTTTAAACATTTCATTTCAGTTGAAGTTTATACTAGAATTTATGTTAAAATATTGTTTGTATAGAGGGATTATCAATAGAGACCCGTAAATATTAAATACAAAGAAAAATTGGTAGCTTGGTCAATTCCATATTTTGTGTTTTAACACGGTGGCTTTAAAACACAATATATGTATCTTTATAATAACGAACTTAAGCCTGAAAAATTAAATCAATAAATCAATATGATAAAGTAGTTCAAGTATAAAAAATTTTTTTTTAATAAATGAGAATAATTTTGTAATAAAATATCCTTAAAAACATTCCCGCAAATCTTCTGCCTTGCACTTATTATTAATTTGGGGGGATACCGAAGCAGACCAATAATTTAATGGGTCCCTTTTCGACCCTCTTCGCTTCTCAGTGATATCTGGTAACCGACTGGAAATTTACGAATACTTTGCTTTCATTGACTCTCGTGCTGCCACTAGCGTTTTACTCACGACTGTAGTGATTTCAGACTGACGACTGATACATGTCGACAGACTTCTTCATCACATAGTCTATGGGACTACGACGATAACATTCTGTTGCTATTATGTTAACGGAAGTATTGAATATTATTAAGCACCCCATTAAAAAGTGTTAAGTACAGGGTGGGCCAAAAAAAACCAAGGGGTGTAAAAGTTTAATAACTTTTTTGTTTATTAACTTTTTTTTATTTTTTCTTTCAGATTATATAGACAACACTTGGAATTGTATTATTTAAACCAGAGATCAATTATTTTAACGCAAAGAGCATATCGCCGACATTATTGAAAATTTGATTATGAGTGATGAAGCTCATTTTCATTTGAATGGCTTTGTTAATAAGCAGAACTGTAGGTTCTGGGGTTCTGAAAATCCAAGAGCCATTCATCAACGCCAATTGCACCTCATCAGGTGTACAGTATGGTGTGGGATCACATCTGAAAATGTCATTGGGCCCTACTTCTTCGAGAATGAAGATGGAAGTGCTGTAACCGTAAATGGAGAGCGGTATCGGTTTATGATAGAAAATTTTTTACGTCCTGCTCTTGAAAACAGACCTGGTATGTGGTTTCAGCAGGACGGAGCCACTGCCCATACTGCCCGAGACACAATGGCACTTTTAAGACAAATTTTTGGAGAGCCCTTGGTTTCTTTTAGCCCACCCTGTAGTATCTAGCGAATAAAAGTAGTAAAAATTTCTAGCACTATTGGTCATAGATCAATTTTTTGTAGAACCCTACAAAAAATTCCAACAGGGGCATATGACACAGTGTCATTCCCATTCGAATGCTGGCTAATTATTTACAAAAATCTCGAATTGTATTTTGATTTCGATTTTAAATATTGAATAATCAGCAAAAAATTCGTACAATGTTTTCAAGTGTTTGCTTCAAAGGAACTATGACCATTTATCTTGTTTAATGCTGGAAATTACCATGGTAAATTGTGCAGATGAAAAGAGAATTTTACAAAATAGAGCCAAAACTAATTGGCAAAATTTCGTAGTCTGTATCAGAAAACCCTTTACATAATTGTGTAAATGTGTTCCAGCAATTAAAACGTAAATTCCTATAAATTGTCAGTCAAGCCAAGTGCACGAGTATGTGTGAGACTCTTTATTTCCGATTTATGTTGGTGTAAGCATCGCTGAACAAAAATCTCAATTTTTTCAGTATTTATAGTCATACGCATGTACGAGTATATGCATGTATAGGTACATACATCGACAAGTGTGCATGGGTATGTTAATTTGTTATGCGTTTGATGATTTGTTGCTGTGGCAACTCTCACATTAAAAAACAATACATGACACATGTTTTAAATGTGTGCTTTAATATGTGTGAATATTTATATGTGTTTCAAAAATATGTATTTCTGTTATTGTGAATTGTACTCTTCCACCCCCACTGCACTGTTCAAAAATGTGATTGTTCATTTGACTGACCATCACAATAATAAATGTGTAAATGTGGAATTTATGTGTGTGGATGTGTCAGTGTATGTGTAAGTATGTTCATTTGCCTTTGCATGAGCATTTGTATGTGTGCTATGCACTCAGCCATATTAAATGTTACTTGACCATCATGCAATATAATTTAACAAATTTTACAGGAATGCACGTGACTGAACATGTTCAGTCATGTTTGTCTTTATGTAGGATTTTTGTTTTTTTTTTCGATTATCTGTAGAAATTTACATTTAAAACATTCCTGAAATACCTTCATATCTGTTTTTCACCTGCTGATACAATGAGGGAGTATAATTGATTGTTGCTTATATTGGTTACCCAACGATATTTGGATCTTCGATAACAGTATAGAGATATTTTAAGAAAATCGGATAGGTTGAGAACATTGTTTAAAATAAATTTTAATATAGTAAGCAAGCTATTACCAGACACCCTAGTGTCTTTGCTAACACTAGTGTCTTTGCTAATATACTCCGTCATAGGTGTCCATGCGAGGAGATTCAATCTCCCAAAAAATTACTTCTGTGAAAGTTATTAGGACGACAAGGAGAAACAGACAATGAAACACCTCTGCAATTATCCAACCCTCCCTGCGATTCTTGTCCGTCCTTTTGCTTGTAGGATATTTGTGCTTTTTCCTGTAGGACGGAGGCTTAGCTTCCCTAGAAAATGATTTTTTAGTTTTTTATAAAAAGAATCCATTTATTCCATAAGAAGGGTGTTTAGTTTTCCTAGAAAGCGAGTTTTTAGTTCTTCATATAAAAAATCTATTTATTCCATAGGAAACATATTTTCTATGAATTTTATAAACGATCACAGATTTTTATACTTTTGCCTGTAGGACGCTTGGTTTTCGTAGAAAATAAGTTTTTAGTTTTTCATATAAAAAATGCACTTATTCCATAAGAAGGGTGTTTAGATTTCCTAGAAAACGAGTTTTTAGTTCTTCATATAAAAAATCCATTTATTCCATAGGAAATATATTTTTTATGAATCTTATAAACGATCACAGATTTTTGTCCTTTTGCCTGTAGGACGGTTGGTTTTCGTAGAAAATAAGTTTTTAGTCTTCGTATTAAAAAACCGATTTATTCCATAGGAAATTGATTTTTTATGAATTTAGTGATCACAGATTTTTATCCTTTTGCCTGTAGGAAGTTTAGTTTTTCCTAGAAAATTAGTTTTTAGTTTTTACATAAAAAATCGATTTCCTATGGAACTTTATAAGTGATCACAGATTTTTATCCTTGTGAACTTTAGAGCTGACACAGCTCTCTACGATAAATTCATTTATCTGGACTTCAGGTTTTAACACTAGACCAAGTGAAGATATACAGGAACCTTAAGTATCTTCCACATATTCCTCGTTCTTACTAAAACTTTTTAAGATCGCCACAGCTCATTGAAGCCGGAGTTCCCCAAGGTAGTATTTTGGGACCAATTTTATATTTACTGTACACATCAGATATGCCAATTAGAAGCCTAGTCCACACATCAACTTTTGCAGATGACACAGTTTTTTTAAGTATTCATGAAAGTGCCCAAGAAGCATCACAACTTTTACAAAACCACATACTCAATTTGGAAATATGGCTAGAAAAATGGAGAATAAAAGTGAATGAACAAAAATGTACTCACATAACTTTCACACTGCGTAGGGACTCATGCCCTTCTATTCGCATAAATAACCAAATGATACCACAGCCTTCAGACGTTAAATACCTGGGTATACATCTTGACCGTCGCCTTACTTGGAAAAGCCACATTGATTTCAAGTTAACACAAATGAAACTAAAAGCAGTACAACTTAATTGGCTTATTGGCAGAAACTCCACCCTGAGCTTAGATTGTAAACTTCTACTGTACAAGTCGATCCTCAAACCAATTTGGTGTTATGGGATTCAGTTATGGGGCACTGCCTCAGCTAGCAATGTAGAAAAAATTCAAAGGCGCCAAAATAAGATTCTACGTATTATTACATCTGCTCCCTGGTATATAAAAAATTCGAACATCCACAAAGACTTAAACATGTCATCAGTTAAAGAAGAAATAGCGAAACATGCAGTCACATATCTAAAGAGGCTTGAATCTCATCCAAACCCTTTGGCGCGTAACATGCTGAATGAACCTGGTTACATTCGACTAAAAAGAAGTGATACTGCCTTTCTTGGCCGTACATTAGAGGGATGACCCGCAAATTATTGTAAAATCCGTGAAACAAACAGTATTTTTGTCTAGCACTGGCTGGACTTAAAAAGTATATTTTATTTTAGACTTAAGATACGAGTAATTATTGTTAGTTCAAAAATATTGAAGATACAATAAATAAATTATGAAGAAAAAAAAAATATCCCTCGTTTAGGCCTCACAAAGCGAGCATTTGGACCCAAGTCAGCATACAAACGGTAACCCGTGAAACCTAACCTACCAAATGAACATTAAGCACTTAATATTAGCAAGTTGGTGAAACAAGACCGTGTGGCACGTACAAAAAAGCAGCACATCTCTTGTTGTTCCAAGAGAATTATATTATTTTGAGAATTATATTATTTATGAAAAATATTGATTTCCATAGGGCACGTAGGCTCTACTAGTATTATAGAATTTATTTTCTAAATACCAACTTATTTTCAGGTTTCAAGCGTTAACATCCGTTTCCGCTTCTGTAAAAATATCAGCTTATACTTGCAGGTGCATTTTTGTGTAATTGTTCAACATAAATCGTTTTTATGTGAGAGTGTGCATTTTTTTTGTTCTTTTTAATTGTTGTAACCAGTAGTTTTACGTTTATTTTCCTTTTGTTTCTGGTCACATTCAGGAATTGCTTATTTAAGTTAATGGCCATTGTTGTATAGAGTGCCGCATAAATTTTCAAGTCAAATTAATTTTAAATACAAGTGTCTGTATGCGTTAAATGTTATAGGAAAAGTCAAAAAAAAAGAAGAGATAAAAACACAGTTGTTTATGCAGTTTTTGTGCAATTAAAAGGCATGTAACTGCATAAAATTGTTGTAGGTGTTTGAGTCAGGTGTGATTTTGTAAAATTTATGTTAACATTGTTGCATATTTCAATTTTACAAAAGATTTTTTTTTCACCTCAAATTCATTTCTTTACCATGTAAAAGTAATTAAAGTCAAATGAAATTAATTGCCAAAAAATGCAATAATTTTGCAATTTGATACACATTTAATTTATAGAATTCATTAAGTTTTAGCAAATTGAAATATAAATTATTTTGGTTATTATGTAGCATCTGCATGCATGTAAAGGGGGGTTAGAGCTCATAGTGTTGGTATTAAATTTTTTTTTAATTCTATAAAATTTTATTTATTTATCCAACCCACTTCAGAAAAAAATAGGAAGGCTATTAATTAGCATTTCAGAATATCCTCGTTATTATCTGAATTTGATTTTTTTTTTATTTTTAAGGTTACACGAAAAGCAAATACATGATTATAAATCCATAAAATGTGTTTTAAAGTTTATTGAAAATTATATTATTCAATTCAACCGTAATGCACTTTTTGGACGTAAAAACTATTTAATGAGCAAATTGTTTATTGTGACTAAAGTATTATTTAAAATACCTATAGGTTGTTTATTTCAACCATATATTGATACAGGGAATAAAATATGGTTCTTTTGCTGTGCATGCTTACAGTATGTGCTTACTATTGGTTCCATAAATATATATATACGTTTTTATCTTTTTTTCGGTGTTAATAATTCACTTTTGATTTTTTTGTTAAATAAATATTAGACCGCTACCAGTAGAATCCTTAAAGTGCTTACAGATCTCGAGGTATCAATTACCCCCTGCAAGGGGCGATTTTTGTTAGGTTTTTTTAGGTTGGTAGTGTTTTTCTGCTTTGATATGTATTAAAGAGCTTTATAGAAATCAATACACATAGAGGTAGCCGATAGACTCACAGGCCCACTGGGACTGACGAACAGTGCTTCAGTCTCACCATTCTAACGCAATACAGATTGCAGGATTTTACATAAAAATTTCAATAAAATTTTTAAAACAAAATTTTTAATAAAATTTTAACAAAAATTTTTGATAAAATTTTTATAATTCTTTAAAATTAAAAAAAAATTCTATACAATTTTTACAAAAAATTTGATAAAATTTTTACAAAATATTTCAATAAAATTTAAAAAAAATCAATACAAATTTACAAAAAATTTTTAATAAAATTTTCGGTAAAATTTTTACCGATAAAAATTTTTGATAAAATTAAAAAAAATGTTCGATAAAATTTATACACAAAATTTTCTGTAAAATTTTACGAAATATTGTCAATATATTTTTTGATAAAATATTCGATAAAATAAAAAAAAATCAATAAAATTAAAAAAAATCGATAAAATTAAAAAAAAATTTCGACAAAATTTTACCAAAAAATTTTTACAAAAAAATTTCAATAAAATTTTACAAAAAAATTTCAATAAAATTTTTACAAAAAAATTTCAATAGAAATTTTACAAAAAATAATTCAATAAAATTTTACTAAAAAACTTTCGATAAGATTTAAAAAAAAACACTTTCAGCGTTCCATCCTTGTACTAATTTCTACGACGACTTTATATATGAAATTGTATGCACATATATATATATATATATATGTGGCGTACACGATATAACTATAGATTTTTAAAACATCTAGGATCAAATGGAAATTTAAGTATAGAAACTTAATTTTTTATAAAAATTTTTTTGGCATTAAAACCACAAAACAATCTTCCCCACGATATCTAGCAATTTTGGAATTACCATTTTTTATGTTTTATAAGTAAAATCGTCAAATTTGTGGTTGATGGGCCAATAAATCGCAGTAGTTCGAATGTGGAAAAAAATCCTGCACAGGTCTTTCCTATCAATTTCAATGTACAAATATTCAAATCTAATGTTCATATATATTGCTCCCCCTATCCTCTTTCTCAAAACCTAATTTCTGAGTTCCGGCACATTTCCTGGCTGTTGGTCAAAAAAATATATACATATTTGTATTAAATCAAGAAAGAAATTAAAATAAAAGAAGTAAGAGTGCTGTATTGGTCCATGCCGAATCTTATATACCCTTCACCATAGTAATGCTAGCTAGATATTGTGTTTTTTTAATTTTTTTTTTAGTTTTTTTTCAAAATTTGTTGGTAATTTTTTTTATATTTTTAGTAAAAATTTTTCATTTCTTTTTTTAATTTTTTAAAAGTTTTTGTAAAAATTACTAACTTCCTGCAATTTATATTTATATTGCGTTAGAATGGTCAGACTAAAACAAAAAAATTCTTAAAAAAAATTAAATCAAGAAAGAAGTTAAAATATAACAAGTAAGAGAGATATTTTCGTCCATGCTGAATCTTATATACCCTTCACCACAAGCTAGCTAGATATTGTGTAACACTCTTATGTTTCTTTGCAAATTGTTTCGAGAATTTGTTTATACAAATTTTTAATTTTTTAAGTTTTTTTCTGAATTTTTTTTTTAATTTTTTTTTTGTAAAAATTATTTTCAAATTTTGTTCTTAAAATTTTTTTAAAAAATTGTTTTTACAAAATTTTGGAATTTTATTTTTTGTAAATTTTTTTGGAAAGTTTTTTGTAAAAAATTAAAATTTTTTTTTAATTCATAATTTTTTTTTTAATTTTTTTAATGAATGCTCTCGGTTACTAATGAATGGGTACCCTATTGTTCTATTAGCTACCTCTATAAAGACCTTTTGGAATTTTATTTTTTGTAATTTTTTTTTGGAAAGTTTTTTGTAAAAAATTAAAATTTTTTTTTAATTTATAATTTTTTTTTAATTTTTTAATGAATGCTCCCGGTTACTAATGAATGGGTACCCTATTGTTCTATTAGATACCTCTATAAAGACCTTTAATATAAATGAAAACAGAAAAACCTTACCAACCTAAAAATAAACCCAAAATCGGCCCTCGCATGGGGTTATTGATCCCCCGAGATCTATATGCACTTCTTACGATATACCTGTCACTGTCTAATATCTATTTAATGAAAAAAAGCAAAAGAGAATCATTAAATTCGAAAAAAAGGAAAAAAACGTGAAAAAATATAGGTAGGCGTGGTTTTTTGCCTGCAGCCTCCTAAGGAAAGATTTGATGTCGCTAAATTGCAAGTGACATTACTAACCAAACACTATCACCTGTGGTGAAGGGTATAAAAAATACTACAAGAACAATTCTACAATTTACCCGCAAACATAAAAGCGGTAATTAAGGATTACGTTTTACTCTTTCCAAAAAAACAGGAATCACACCAGTTTGCTTCTTATTTTTTTTAATTACCACTTTAAAATTAATATAAAAATCGTGTTTTTCAAATCATATGCGTAATTTCTTCTTAATTCCACGGTTTTGCATTTCAATTTTATTTTATGTTTTTTTTTTTTGTTTTTTTTTGTCTCAAACTGCATTTAAAATAGACAAGAAGGTGACATCATGAAAACGCATGAATATGTTAATGAGAGCACGTTCATTAATTTTGCGTAACTCACAAGCAATTGACTATTTACTAGTGTTACACATGATATTTAGAAGCTGCAGCAACTTATAGCAACAAAAAAAAAAGAAAGAAAGAACATACAAGCAATACACTTTAATAGCAGCAATATCCTCTTCAATTTAAGTAGTATGAATGGCGTGTGTTAGTGTACAAAGTTAATGTTAATGACTACAAGGATAATGATAATGACGCTGATGTTGATGTTGACTCTGAGGCTGCTACACTTTTAGTTTGTTTGCAAAAGTAAAGATGGCTTTGTGATTGTTCGCTTGATGCCATTATTTCTTGTTTTTTTTTTTGGGGTATCTCTTTAAGTGTGTATGGGTTTTTTGCTACATGTTTTTGTTTTTCAGTGTAAAGTATTCTCCGAGGATATTAAAAAGGTGCACTATGTTTTGTAGGATTTTAAGTGTAATAGAGCATGGTTTAGTAATAATATTTTAACCAAGTGGAAAATTTGATGACATTTCTATATAAAAGATATTTGAAAATTCCTCAAACTTTCAATAGACGTTTTAGGTTATATGCTTTAAACACATAGACAACATCAGGCTACCGGCTACAAACTGTCGAAATTAAAATACAAACGTATATAGGAAAACGATTATTTTGACGACATCATAGCGAAATGACTACACGACCACTGTTGTGGCTAACTTTCTATTGTTGTTTGCGACAGTTTTATTTTATACAACAAAAGAAAATGGCACATAAGAAAAATATGTCGTTCTACAACATTTTCAAACCTGAAGCTATGAAACATAATTGAGTAGCTGACTACATGCCGACAATTGTAGCCAACGTCATTTGTAGTCGTGTAGCGGTGTAACCGGTGTCGTCTATGTGTTTTATGCAATACTGGGGATGATTTTCAAGGCGTAGAATTTGGAATTGGTTGCTACGATTTTCTAATAAATCGATTATGAATAGCAACCCATGTGAGGAAAAAATTGGTATTATGTGTGGCAACTTTTTTCAGTTGCCATAAAGTTATCGATAATGCTATTTTGACAGTCTAGCAACTGGCAATAAATGTAAACAATAAAATAGTTTTTAATAAATAGCAAAGAAAATGTAAAAAATATTAGTTTATGTCTACAGATTTGATTATTTTTGAAATTAATATTCAAAGTCAAGGTATTAAATCTAAAAAGAAAACTCCTCATCCATCTAAAGATCCTCCTGTAAATTACACAAGCATGAAGCCTTTGATTTATGTAAGTTTCATACCACCAGCTATTTTTCGAACGTTTTTATCAAAAGTTCAAAAGCTGCGACCAGCTGCTAAGCAAATATGTGTCAACAAAAACAGGGAATATTATTCGTATCATCAATGTGTTCTGCAATGTGTTCTCAAAAATGTAAAAATTTTAAATAAAATGCTTATTCCTTATATGTATTCGTATCATCGTTATTCTTTTGTTGGTTGATTAGGTGAACAACGCAGACAGGAAAGTAAACTTACTTTTCAGTTTTAGTGCAGTTTTTACTTTATAATTTGTGAAAAAATCAACAGCAACCATTTATGGTTACTATTTTGGCAACTAAAATTCACAAGTTTTAGTTGCAAGTTGCCATCCGTAATACAATTCCAGCAACTGACAACGCAACTGCAGTTGTGTTGCCATCCACAATCGACTTATTAGTCAGCAGATTTGACGGTTCTTGGTTGTTTTGAGTTTTTTTTGGCAATTTATCATGACTATCATAGATAGTCAGTTAGTTACAGTCAGTGTTGAGCGGTATAGAAATATGCTTACTAAAAACAGTTCAAGGGCATTAGTTTTACAGACCTGTGATTTCAGCAGAATGTTACGTATGGAAACAATTATCAGCAATCGAATAATTGTAACAATTGTCTCTTTGGGAATATTTAAAGTTCCATGTCGAAGCAGTTAAACCACAAATGATCGAAAACACATATTCGGCATACTATTGCCCAAATGCAGTCTAATTTATTGCGAAGTTAGGGTGTGTGATCGATTTCGTTCTATGAGAACCACATGTTAAAATCACGGGAAATAGCGGGTGTTTTTTTATTTTCGCTATACGAGAACTTAAAATTATAATATAAAACAGAAATATTGTTGGAGGTAATTTTTTACTAAAATCTGGTAGATAAGTTCATGGCATTTATTTTTTAAATATGATTTCCGGCATATGTCTGCCGCGACTACGAGTTAAAATTTTTGACTACTATTTCCAATGAATCTGGCCGTATGGCATCAATGGTGACTTGAATAATGGCTGTCAATGCTTCAAGAGTTGCTGGTTTTTAGCAAAAACCAATGACTTAACATAGCCCCAATAAAAATAATCTAGAGGAGTTAAATATACGAATGAGGGGCCCAGAAAACAGCAACACTCTTTTTTATTTTTAGACTTAAGATGTGAGTAATTATTGGTAGCTCAATTATATTGAAGATACAATAAATAAAAAATTGCGAAAAAAACACTCTTTGATTTTGCAATAAATCGCTCTGTATGGCGTCTTGTTGGTTCCAAACGTCATTTATGTTTAGCTGAGTAATTTTTAAAAACGAACATTTTGTCAGTATGGCTGGATAGTGTTCGCCATTCCCCGCAACAGCAGCTTCTTGCTTATTTCGAAAAAAAAGAGAGCCGATACAAACCGAATAAACCGAAACAATGAATATAATGCTGATTCGATAAATATTGTCTTGACTCCTAATACGACAATTTTGCTTATTGACTTAAACATTTACACAACTAGAAATAAGCTGCATTATGTTAACTGTAATGTAATTGAAAAACCGTGAAACTAACATTATTTTTGTCTAGCACTGGCTGGACTTAAAAAGTATGTATATTTTTTATTTTAGACTTTTTTATTTTAGATATGAGTAATTCGCGAACAGATTTCTTTTTTTTTTCAAAGTAAATTTCAACAATATGGAAGCAATGTTCTGGCGACAAACGATTCATGATGACATGCCAAACCTTACTGAATAGAAGAGATATTAACTGAGTTTGACATTCTTAGCTGTCAAACCATAATTAACGATATTGATAGTTCAGCAATGAATTTCCTAATAATTCGCAGGCTCTTTCTTTCTGGGAAAGATTTGAAAGTGGAAAATTTAATATTGATATCGACCTACCAAGATACTTGTCAAGCTAAGTAGTCTATACAGACTTGAAAATAAAATTTACTTGAAATTTGTATTACAATTTCTTACGGGGTAACTTCTTTATTTAAGTAACCAAACGTTGTTGTTGTAAATATCGCTAGCAGTCTTTGACATCGATGTGGAATTTCATTAAATATTTGTAAATGTTGCTGATGTTATAGTTGTTGTTCTGTAACTCTCCTCAATGTTGTCTAGTTTTTTTCTTTTAATTGATTGTAAGTTATACTTGTGTATATTTTAGAGACTAAATGTTTAAGTACTTAAACGAGGGTGGTTATTAAAAATTTCCTGTATTGTTGCCAGTAGCGTGATTTAAAGATTTATTGTTCAAACTCTGTTTTCAGCATAAGTTTTTACATCACGTCATGGGAATAATTTGATTTAATCTATACATATAAAAAAAACAGTAACTCATTTCCTGCCTGTCTGTCTTTCTGTCTATATTCGAATCACGTAAAAACTACTGGATATTATAAAACAAAATTTTGTGAGGAGGTACCTTAGTATCCTGATTCCAATATAGGATACTTATTTTCAAGAGATTTAAAGATACTGCATACTTTAAGGCATATGTTATTTTTGAAAGCGGGATATTTTAAACACGATTGAGCAACAGTGACGCTGTTTTAAAATAATGATAAAATAAAATTTGTAGTTGATTTGTATTTTTACTTTGTGGAATTACATAGTTTTTAAAATATTTTAATCACCAAAAAGCTAAGAAAAACGTTTTATTTTTCAATACATTCACTTTTAAGCTGAGTACATTTAGTTAAGCATTTTTTATAGTTTTTTTTTTTGCTCTAAATAATAAGATTTCTCAAGGCCATCAAAATAAGCGCTTGTTTTAATAATGACCTCTTCGTTTGACGCAAATCCCTAGCTGCCCATCCATTTCTTCAAATTTGAAAAGAGCAAATAGTCGTACGGATCCAGATCTAGAAAGTATGCAATATTGGATAATTGTTTGTACTTTTAGCATAACCGTAACAACCTGTGCGTTATCCTGATTGCAGTACCCATCGCATAGATAGCTTTATCATTACTTTATCACTCACCGATAGTCAGACCATTATTATTTAATTGATTTAATTAATTATATATTTAACGTGACAACTAGAGCTTTGGCGTCGTTTTAACTGGTACAACTACAATGGAATTTTTTAAACCCCTTTTACACCGTTGAAATTAATGGTGCAGAGCCTCCGTAGTATTTTTCAAGCCTTTCTTTGAAACGTACTTTCTTATATTTTAGACGATACTTTCTGAAAACATCTTTCGCTCACACCATTTTCCTTTCGTATTCTTAATATAAATAATTCTTAACTTATTAGTTAGCCCTCGTATAATTCTTAATAAATTATATTGTCTGTGTGCACGAGTGTTTATATTGAACATATGCGTTGGGAAATCACATAAACGTGTTGAATATTTTCACGCATAAAATATCAAGTGTTTTTAGATTGTGCCTTTTGATTTTATTTTATTTTATTTTTATTCTTTCATATGCCTTTTTGCGATGATAGTTAAGCATTTAATATGCATAAAACATGTAAGAGCATTAATTAGTAATACATCTAAACAAATGAATACATTAGTTTGTTAATTAGTATGAAAAAACTAGAGAAGTTACGAGTGCCAATAAACGCCACCCATAATTATAAATTCTAATAAAAAAAAGAAAGGCTTTTAGAATTTATATTTGAAAAAATATAATTAATAAACTTTAGACTTGAGAGACAAAAATATAGATATTGTTGAATTTTTACTTCTTAGTCCCAATCACTTCATTGTAACAGACTTATCAAACTTATTTCGGCGGGTAAAATATTACTTACCTTAACTCAAAACAAACTTTAGTCTGAACACTCCTTTTATACTAAACCAGCAGTGCACGCCACGACGTGGCCGTCCTGACAATATTTTGCTGGATTTTTCTTTAAAAGTACTCCACACCAATTAAAAGACTTTCTCAGTATTGGTTTATGTATTAACTTTATATGTAGGTACCCATCCCTGGATAAAATTCTAAAATTTATAAAAGATTCTAAAATTCAAAAAATTATTGTAAACCTCTGTAAGAGGTGTTTTAAATATTTTAATAACAATTTAATTCCACAAAGTAAAAATGCAAATTAAATAAAAATTTTATACAACTGGCGCCATCTGTTTCGTAGTAGTTCTTAAAATAATCCACTTTCGAAAATACAAAGGTGAGTTGATAAAATAATCGTGTTGAATATGAACGTGTTGAAAATATCCCAGTTTTAAACCGAAAATTTCAGTACGTTTTAAACCGGTAATTGTGTTTTCAGTGCCTTTTCTCCACTTTCTCTTGGAAATAAGATATTTTTGCGGAAAGAAAGTATCCTATATTGGGACCAGGGTACTAAAGTACATCTTCACAAAATTTTGTTAAAATCCATCCAGTAGTTTTTACGTGATGCGAACACAAACGAAAAGCAGACAGACATACGGAAATGAGTTATTATTTTATTATATGTATAGATGATAATGGTTCTCTAACAAAGGAAAGTGTGGAAAATCCATCTTTTAAGGAAGACTTTCTTTTGTGCAGCTGTTAGATCATTCATAATTTTTTAACCTTGCTATCAGTTGACACAATGATATTTTTCATCATTTCAATTAAGCTGTCGTAGTTTACATTACACTTGTATTCTAGTCTTCACCTTTCCAATCATTCCCTTAACGTTCTTCGATACTACCAGCATCATTATTAAATGAATATGTTGTAGCTACTTTAATTCTCAATAAAGTTCTTGACATGAAAAGTTTATGCATTTTTTTTTAAACCTAAAATATATATTTTTAGTTGTTGTAAATTCGCTGAAAAAAAAGTTTACAAAAGAGTTAACATTATAAAAATTTGTCTTTACAGATTCTAGATCAATATCAGAATTGTTTTAAATGGTAAAAGTTCAATTAAAGTTTATTTTTTAATACTTAAAGCAAAAAAAAAAAACCCGTAAGCGCACCCATTTTGTAATGCCGAATAATTAGTAATTAATCAATCTTTTAGAACCTGGCAAAAGTTTATCTCTACGATTCACGTATCAAAACAAATACAGAAAAATAAAAACAACTTAAGGCACTAATTTATGGGCAACAAGGTTTTCCAATAGCAACATAAAAATAAGTATGATATATTTATAGCTGGAAAAAATGTATTTATGTTAATTTTGTATATTGAATTCTATTAAGATTATATAACGCCGCGTTTCTTCTTAAACCACGTAAGCGTCATTTTTTCGAAATTGACTTTTTAGGTTTTTATGGTAGAAAATACAGTTGCCACCAGACTACATTCTCATCTTAACAAGTTTATATGAAAAATAAAAAAATCCATTTTCAAAACCACGTAAGCACATTACAAATGACATTTGCATGCATAATATAATGGTCAAGTTGGAAATGTTAAGGTCTCAACCACAAAATTTATTGTGTTTGAGATTAAAAAAATCCGGAAAGTTGCAGACCAATTGAAGCATTTTTGGTAAAGTTAATAGTTTTTTTTTTTTTTAATAAATATAAAAATAAACGTTAATTTATACATAGAAATTAGCAACTTGCTGTATGCTCCAAAATTACAAGTAAAAAATTTTTTATTTTATGAATTTCTATATCCTTCAGAGACTTGCACATGTTTTGCAAAAAAAATAAAAAATTGCTTTGAAACCCATATTAGAGAAGTTATTAAGTTTTTTTCGTTTTCTGAGAAACGATTTCTTGGCGCTTACGTGGTTTAGAAATAAACGCGACGATAACTAAAATTTTAATTTTCCAAAAGATTATGTAAAAAATCTGTAACTACCAATGATGCAAATTTGAGATTTTTTCTCTGAAATAAGGAAATCCCAATAGTTGGCTTTTTGGTGAAGTTTTAAGAACAATAGAATCTTTCAAAACGTGGTAAAAACAGTGAAAAAAATTACTTGTTTTTTTAGTATTTGAAAATTTCCTCAAGTTAACTAGAGTCCTAAGTATATCCATTTGAAACCTCACACTGTTATACATCACCAAATTGCATCTTTTTCCAGATATAAAACAGCTGTATTTGTTTATATAATTTATATAAGTTTATACATGTGGAAGAGGTTTATAACCTAAGACTATCTCGTGACCTCTTTAAGTGCTTTAACAGTGATACACTTGCCTCAGCTTAAAGATTTTGTTCTCTTTTTTAATTTTAACATCTTATTTTTAACTAACTGTCCGACCTGACAATATTTTGTTCGATTTTGCTTTGGTAGAAATCCTCATCCAAATTTTAAGACTCTTAGGTGTTTGCTGGACGTATTTCCTGGATAAAATTCTTAAAGTTATAATTTTATATAAAAAAATTTATATAAAATTCTATAAATCTAAAAATCATTGTAAAGCTCTGTAAAAGGTATCTAGTTTCATAAAGTAAAAGTATAAATCAAATACAAATTTTATTCAATTGTTTATTTGGCAGTAAGTAATTAATATTTATTTTAAAACAGTGCCATCTATGAAGTGATCAAACGACAGTATTACGGTACTCTCTGATAGTGCTTAAACTTCACTTAACTAGCTTTTTAGGTCACTTACTCTAATACTAGAAATTTATATTTTTTAAGACTTTGAAATTAGTTATAAGCTGAGTCTCGTAAGAAGAGGTGAAGAATATAATTCTCATTGATATTTCCAGTAACAGAAGACCCTATAATTTTTTAAGTCATGCCTTGTGAATTTTATAAAAATTTCGTCGCAACCTTTATTACATAAATTATGACCTTTGGGATTTTTATTGTATTTTCTATGTACCAAAATTTGTTGTTTCTTTAGTGCCAACACCGTCGCAACAATCGGAACAGTTAAACAAATCGTCAAGAAAATTTGTATAGGAATAACTCAAAAAATTGATAGCTTTTAATACAAATTTTCTAGACGATTTGTTTAATTAAAATACAGCAACAGCACATAAGTCATATTGAAAATAGTCTCAAAGCTATAACAACAACATAGTGTTGTATGGTATTAGTGTTCTTGTTGTATATTAAAAGTTTGACATTTCGTAACATTTCGGAAGAAAAAATTTTAAACTCCATTCGTTTCCTCCCAGCTCCCTAAGATGTCTTCCTTCAGTTAACAATTTTCCAGACTTCTTGGGCTACTCTCGAAAGAGTTACTGCAGCAGTAAATCTGTAAAAATTTGCCAAAAGACTGTATGTAACAGTACAACTGAAATCAAGCAGATGGGCTATCGCACATTTCGTTGATAAAAGTCGAAAACCTAATTCCTCTTTACAGGAATTTTGTTGACTGTTTTCCCGAAAGGCGCCATTGAGGCAAGTACACGCTTCGTGAAGCCGACTAGTTTTGAGAACAGCTGACTTTGGTGCACACCCTTGAAGGGGTCTCTAAATCGGTAAAACTCAAACTACCAACAGTCGCTAGGCAGGCTAGACAGAGTATGAGGGAAAATACAAGCCATTCAAAAATGTTTTTATAGACTTTTAAAAATAAAGGCTGTACAAAAGATCATGTGGATCGCGAAACTTATGGCATTTGACTTGACAAAGGAAGCCGCTTGATATAGCGAGCGCATTAGAAAAAAATCTCTATGACAATATATTATTCGATTTACTAAAGCTACTAAAGCCCCTTTCACACTATAATACTGAGTATTAAGATTTTCATTGGATTTTGTAAGATAGAAATCCAATGAGAATTGTGTGATTGTCAAAAAATCTAACGTAACATAACATTTCGTTTTCACACTATCACACTTCAAATAAAATGAAAAATATCAGCAATGGAACAAGCCGAGACGAGACATTGAACGGCGTCGGCTGAGCAATTGTATGTGGACGGCAGAGGTGCCGGGTCTTAAGTTTGTTTGGCCGTTCAAGTTTTCGGTTAATAAAAAAAATAAAAAAAGAAAACAAAAAAAAAAATAATTCGTACATTCAACAATTTCTAGGCATGTCATGAACAAAGTACTGATGGTAATTTAATGCAGATGCAGGAAAGATAAAATATCGTCGGCGGCGGCGAACTATCGGCTGCGACTAAATCAGCTAGGTTCTTTGCTTTAAAAAAACATACCCCTGATAAAATGAAAAATGTTATCATTTAGAAAATTTTTTAAAAATGGTTTGGTATTATGGGATGTTAAATTTCTTTCCGTATTATTTCACATTTTGATGACAATCTGTTTTCACACCATCACACTTTCTCATTGGATTTAAGTATTTGACAAGTCTTAATACTCAGTATAATAGTGTGAAAAGGGCTTAACTGACATGTGGATAACTCTTGAGAAAGTGGTAACTTTGATAAATTTTTTATGTTAATATATGGCTTATAAAATATTTGCTTATAATTTTCATTATTTACTTATTGTACTATTGTACTGATTTATTATTGGAAAACCTTTTAAAAATAAATTGCCTCAACAAAATATTTGATAAGACAAAAAAGTTATGTAAATCAAAGTCTTGAACAGAAAAAAATTTAAATAAACCGATTTAAATGCCACAATATGTTTAGATTAATTAAGGTCAATTCTAATTCTAAATAATAACACAAAACAATAATACATATATTAAGTAATAGACAAACTCAAGAATTCTATTCAATAGAACAATAAATAAAACCAAGAACTAGAATGAGAATGAAAAAAAGTAAAAGTGTTTTGTAGCTAATATTTATAAAAATAAAAACAAAATCAAATAAATAAATGGCTTTTAAAACAATTATATCTATAATTGTAAATCTTGTTTGTATTTTATAAGAAAAAACCCCCCACAAACTCGCCTGACATACATACATGCAAGTGGAGGCAATATTACAAAATTAGTTTAAGAATAAACAACGAAAAAACGGAGAGAAAAAAAAATTATATAAAAATAATATTTTTATAAATCATGGGTTGGGCTAAATTTAAACGCTTTAACCTTAAATTTATTGCAAAATTAAGTTTTTGTTAAATTATATTTTTATTAGTTTCTATTTTTTATATAGTTTTTTTTTTAAAACCTTTTAACTTTGATTTTTTTCTTGTTGAACTCTACTGTTCAATTTTATTTTTATTTTTTTCTTTGTACGAGTATGTGTTGCAATTAGAGCAGGTTGGTTTTAGTTTTGCTACAATTTACTGCCACATTGTGTGGAATATGGTATGTTTTATATTCATTTGTTTGGCTTTTATAGTTTTCTAATGGTTTAAGAGAATTGTTTATGTTTATGGTTTTATAAATGATTACCACTTACGTAAGATTCATTTCAAGTTGAAAGTAGTTAGTGCTGTGTGTGTGTGTATGTGTGAGTGGCAGGCAGTATTAAAAAATTTTTGAAAGCCCTACGTGGCTTGGTTGATTAAAAGAGGAAATCAAAACAGTATAAACAAAAATACAATTAATTTAAAATAATAAAACTTTATGTTAACGTCAAGGTATACTTATTTTACTAGGTATTGGCATCCCTACAACAAATATAACAATACAAGAACAACATGGTATTTTATTGTTAATTTTACACTATAAAATTACCGAACACATACAACTTTTGACATGTCGAACTACTAAATCAGCTGGGTGGACGACACTACCTAGTAAGATAAATATACCTTGGTTAATGTTATATAAAGTTATTCTTACAAAAACACAAAATGTCAAAAAAAATTATTAATTTTCTTATTAAATAAATAAATAATTATTTCTATATAATTAAGGCCATATCTAAGCTGAGGAACAATCTATGCTGATCAGGAACAAATATCCAAATGTTTAAGAAGGAGTCAACTAGTGAAGACATTTTATTTTAAATAAAGAGACGTAACACTCAGGTAATTATGCCTACCAATCAATTAATTGTTACATTTAGGAAAGGCATAGTGCTGAGGTAGAACAGGCCGTGAATTAAATGAGAACAAAAAGCTTCATATCTGGCAAACAACAATGCAATTGCAAGTCATAATTAGTATTGAAGCTGTATAGACATTCCAATAATATTTTACTTTGCCGACGATTAAATGCTATGGAAAAATACTAGTAAGAATAGAAAAGAACTAATATATATATCAGAAAAAATTTACGTTAAATTCCTTTGTCGCACCTGGGATACGAACCGGGCGAATCAAGCCGTATATATTCCTAGTACCCGCCGTGCTATCTACCTAAGCTACAACACCCATAAAGTTTAGTTTAAAAAATATTGATTATTCATCTGATACCGCAATTTCCAAATATTATTTAGTGTTGTCCAGAGTCCATTAAGAATCATTGTGATGTCCCGACGACCATCTACACTTCCCTATAGAACTCAGTATCTCCAGTTAATAAAAACCACCTGGTGCGTCTTGCAAAACTAGGCAATTGCAGAGAAGGTATTGAACTAAATGCTTCTTCTCATCCAGGCAGCTTTTGCTGCTCTCACCACCACAGATCCCCGTATTCTCTGATATACGTTCAAACATGCAGTGCCCCGTTATGATGCCAACAGGAAGCCATATTGAATTATTTCCAATAAGGACCACTAACATTTCCCTCGTATTACTGTCTACTTCAAGTGGAAAAATACCATTTCTATTTTGATTAAAAAACTACAACCATGTAGTTTTTTGCTTCCCTATAAAAAATCCGGAAATATTTATTAGCGCTTGCGACGGAAAGAAGATTCCATTCTTTTTTTAAATGTACGCCAGCCATCGATAATAAAGCATAAGCGAAAAAATTCGCGACTAATTTAAATTGTTGGACTATAAATCTGCTCGTTTAACGGAGGCTTGAATATTGGCTGGAACACGATTCTTTGATAAAAAGGGTCATCTTGGGTTAGTTTCCAATGATCGCAATCATAAAAAATGCTAACTAAACTATGGTCGCATCAATTCTTGCACGACCTGTATTTTGTAGGCAGGAAGCTTCCAAAGCTAGAAATTTACGACGATAGATGGATGGGATAGTAAAAAGGACGTTACAAAACATATGATACCTCGCAGATGTAAAGGAAACTAAACTTGTATTTGCCATGCATCAGAAAAATTGGGCTGTTAATGAATGGAAGAGCGAAATATGGGCAGATGAGTCCAAATTAAACTGATATCAGTCTGATAGTAATCAGACAACGACATCATATTAAACAAATGGTCCAGCACGTCATAGGCAACAACATATAGAGGTGTTGCTTTACATGGTGGCATGTTGGTCCACTGCAAAAAGTTGATGGCAACATGACAACGGAAGACTATTTAAACATATTGTCGACTCATCTCGCCAATTTTTTTTTTTTTTTTTTTAGATATGAGCGCATATCCTAAGAAAGAACTTCTGTTGCAACAGCTTGGAGGCCCGAAACGTACCTGAAAAGTCATTGAAGAAAGTTTGACTTGAAAAAGTTTTCAATTGATGCTGTGGTAAAAGTCTCGATCTCAATCCAGTTGAGAATTTGTGGTCAGAAAAGACCAAAAAGACGATCGGGAAAATATCGAAGAGCTCCACCTAACTTAATTGAGTTGTGGAGCCGGAGTGGCAAAAAAATCCAGTCAAAGTTATACAAAAATGGGTTGAAAATATGCCCAAATGCAAAAATCATGTAGCAATACATATAATAAAATAGTAACTCAATTCCGTCTGCCTGTCTGTCTGTACGTATGTCTGTCTGCTTTTGTTTTGCGTTCGCATCACGTAAAAACTACTGAATGGATTTTAACAAAATTCTGTGAGGAGGTACCCCAGTATCCGTATTTCAATATAGGATACTTTTTTCCGTAAAAATATCTCATTTGCAAGAGAAAGTGGAGAAAAAGCTGTGAAAGTACGAAATTTCTGGTTTAAAACTGGAATATTTTAAACACGGTTGCGCACCTTTTGTTTTTGATAGTGGGATATTTTAAAGAAAATTGCGCAACAGATGGAGCCAATTGAATAAAATTTTTATGTTTACTTTTTGGAATTACATTGTTATTAAAATATTTTAAACACCTCTTACAGAACTTTACCATAATTTTTATAAATTTTTTTTTTAAATTTTATAATTTTATCAAGTAAATACATAAACCATAACTCAAGCACTATAAAAGTAGTCTTACAATTTATGTGTCAAAGCAAAAGGGAGCAGATATTGACGACGTGGCGGTCACAGCTAGTTTCAAAATAAATGGCTATGGAGTAATTACTAAAAATACTAAATGTTTCCAGAAAATGCAAGACTGATTACACAGGAGTTATTTTTATTTTATTTTGATTTTTCGTTGAATGTTGAGTTTTTACTTCACCATATCATGAAAAAAATCATGAAAAAAATGGAGGTCAGGATTTCGACGGATTTATACCTTTTGAAGTTTCCTGAATCCCTTTTGACTATTTTCGCGATATGTACGCCACTATTTTTGTGGAGATTGTACAGGTCATACCGTTTGACTTATCAAAATGTAATTTAGTATGTGCCTTTGGTATATGGAGAGATGAACAGATGTATATTTCTGGGCATAATCAGGAGCGAGCAAGGGATTGTTTCTTTACTCCCAAATTTTGTAAACGCTCTACAGGTCATACCGTATGACATATTAAAAAAAATATATTGGTATGTGCCTTTGGTATATGGAGATGAAGAGTTGTGGAAATTTTGGGCATACTCCCAAATTTAGTAAACGCTCTACAGGTCATACCGTACGACATATAATAATCAAATAATCGGGCAGGGGCAAGGGGTAGTTTATTTAGCAATCCAAACCGAAAATACTTAATTTTTCGATTCGAATATACTTTGAAAAAATATCTGTTGCCATTTTTTTTTGATTTTAAAAACATTATTTTTAACAACTGAATAATAAATAAAATAAAAATAAAAGATTAAAGCGCTTCATTATCACTATTTTTATGCGCCTACAAATGCCGAAAATACAAACATGTACTCGTTTCTGCTCCCTAATGTGTATGCTAGAAGATATTGCGTGAACAAAGTAATGACTGAGATTATCGACAACTACTGGTTATAAAATTTCAGATTTCGCGAACGCGTGTTATATTATAGTGCCATTCAGGATAACAAAGTATGGTTTTGTATTATAACTGCGACCAGTTTCTTTGTAATTTCCATTCGAAGTAAGAAAACATTTTATTAGACTCTGAGTCATACCACAGCTGTAAATAGTTATGAAAAGGGTATTAAGCTTAGAAATATAGCCAACAAAAAGGGTTACGAGTTAAATAAAAAAAAAATTATTTTGTTTTTATTTTTCTTGGCAGTTTAGGCAATTCTAGTAGCCCTTTCTTAAGCACTTGTGATAATAGCCCTTTCTAAAAAATTGTTCACACTTTTAGGTTTGATAACAAAAGTCTAGACATATAAAAATTTTTTATGAGATTTTCTAAATAAAATTCATCTACAATAAATACATTTCAAGTCATAAACCTATAATACTGTTTTTTATTCCCTTCATAACACGGGCAATGTAGGGTATTAAAACTAAAAAAAAAAATTTAACTTCCACCAACATCTGTGACTTGCAGAAGGAATAAATGAACAAATGAATGAATGAATGAAATGAATGAGACTTTATGCAACCAATTGTTACAAAAATTTATTGCTCACGCGTTTAGAGTTAAAACGTCATTTATTACCAATCACATTTGAATTTATGGCAATTTATTGACAGTGAATTATTTTCTTAAGATCTCAAGAAGAATCGGGAATAAAAAAACAACAACAGCAAAAACTAATCAAGAGTTTTGTAATAAAATAAAATATTAAAGAAAATAGAGAAAGAGAGAGAGGGAAAAATTAAGTTGTAAAATATTTTTCACCTCAATGCAATAATTTGTAGCCAGTATTTGGTTTTTTTCCTCATTTCTCGTTCTACCAAACGAATGCTATTTTTTGCAGTTTTTTTTTTATTAATTAAAATTAAAACCTAAAAATGTTACTTGTCTATTTCAATTTATTATTATTGAAGTGAGCTTTTAACCAATATTAAACAGAATGTATTTCGTGTACTGTGTACCTGACTTCCTTGGTAAAATGCAATGCTGCCACAGCGTTCAAACCTCCCGCAATTTAAACTAGTTTGGCTGTGTTTTTTGTGTGTCTTTTTTTGGAGGATTTCTCCTCGAAATATATGAATGTGTGTTTATGTGTGTGTATGTGTGTGTTATTGATCTTTATCTATAGATTTTTAACAGAGAATACAAGTTTTATTGCATGATGATGGCTTTAAATTTTGCTGTTGACTTGTTAAGCATTTAAAACCGTTTGCTCTTTACGATTGTAATCAACACTAGAGCTACAGACAGACAATGCTATGGAAGGACAGACAAAAGGACGGACAGATATATGTATATACAAATATACATAAATATTTTATATACCTTCAAAGACAATTGCTTAAGCTTTCGAGTTAACCTGGGTTTATTTTTGTGTTTTTTTTTATTTGTTGTAGAAGTATTACTGTTTGTTGTATACGATGTTGCATGTATACATATTTACTTGTACGATGATAGTTTTGTTTATTGGTTTTTAGGACATTTCAAGGTTTTTTGTTTTCTGTAATTGACAGTTGTGCAATTCATGATTAAAACACAAAATGAAAAATTAAAATGCACAGAAAAAGCTACAAACAAAAAGAAAAAAAAACAAATATATTGAAAAACGTTTAAAAATTACATGAAGAATTGTACAGTGATGTTAATTTCAATTTGCTTTATAAAAGCCGCTTAGGTACGTAACGAAACGAGCCATTACTAAGGGCATGCTTAATACAGGGTGGTCCTCTTTAGGATTCATGTGTTGTCTTATACACTGACAGCTTGTTCCCGCTAAAAATTTGAACTGTCAATTAGTTTCAAAACGAAGTGGAATACAAATTTGTAAAAAAAAGGAAAATAATTTCGAAATAAGTATTTTGTGATCACAGATTTCTTTTTAATAAAAATTTTGCACTCATATTTTCATGCAAGAAAAATGTACTGCGAAAAATAGACAATTTTGAGAATAATTGTTAGTCAGCATTATAATGCTTTTTGAAGATAGTTTTGTTAAATTGATTTTATTTCTCAAATATTCTACCATTTGTAACAACTTAAAGTTGTACTCAGTTAGTGGCCTTAATGAAATCTAAGGCCAAATAAAAGGCAGAAACTAAAACATTTTTGTACAGCCTTTAAGCTTAGCACAAGAACTATAAGACATTTGTGAACGCTAAAAGGCTGTTAGGCAAAAAACAAAAGCGATCAATCGAAATATTTATTAATTTATATTTATTTGTTTATTTTCATTTATTATTATATAATTTTAAATAGTGTTCTAAGTTATTTATAGATCATAGTAATGAAGACCTTCTCTCGTTAAACACCCAGCGCCTTTGGTGGGATTCAAACCCACAACCCCCAGTCTGAAACTCCATCTGACCAATTGCAATATAGTTTAGTGCCGAGTACCTGGCAGAGGCTTAGACATCTACGCAAGTAATATGTAGTAATGTTCAACAGCAGTAATGACAACAGGCAGACAAATAACAGGGTGATCTATTTCGAGGTTCCCTACTTTTTTAAAGAAAAAAAAAAAAAAAAAAACACAGAAAATTCAAATTTAGTGGCGAATTTTTGTTTTTATTTGAAAGATCCATCTTTGGCATTTATTTTTTGAAGATTATGTGTATCAAATGTTGGCCGTTGCTACGTCGCAGATGGTCCATCCGTTGAGTCTAATTTTCGATGATTCGTTAGAGCATTTCTACTGTTTTAGTCCAAAGCCTGAAGTGGGTTTGTCCGCATAAACTTTACATATCCCCACAGGAAAAAGTCTAACGGTGTGATATCACACGATCTTGGTGGCCATTCGACCGGCCCAAAACGTGAAATTATGTGCTCACCGAAATGTTCTCTCAATAAATCCATTGATTGATGCAATGTGTGGGAAGTGGCGCCGTCTTGATGAAACCAAATGTCGCCGAGATTACGAGCTTTAATTTCAGCCATCAAATAGTCCTTTATCATGGCACGATAAAGGTCGCCATTGACGGTTACGTTTGCACCGGCATGATTGTTAAAGAAACCACAACAAAACGTTTTTTTTTTTTGTTTGTTTACATACCAACTGAGCAAGCAAATGGGCCTCATCGCTAAACAAAATTTGCATCGAAAACGTTGGACCTTCTAGGAAGTTTTCAAGAGCCCATAGAGCGAAGCGATTCAGGCGTAAGTCTTTCCTTCCATTATGAAATGCCAAACAATACAAAACATGACAGCATAACACGACTCACACTTGATCTGTCAAAAAAAAAAAAAAAACGCTATTGAAAAAAGTACCTCGAAATGGATCACCCTTTATTAAATGTATATAACAAAGGGGTTGATGTGATCAAGTTTAACGTCAGTTGCTATAACCGTGTTAGCCATTATCTTATGTTGGTCTTACCACTGGGTGAAATAATGTGTTGACCAGTACCCCCATTGCGTCATATGAATACCGCACTAATCCCATCATCGCACAATATTGCACAGTGCACAATGCAAATGCTAATGACTAGCAATTTATAGAACATGGCAGCCTGGACCCATGGGCTAACCATTTAACTCTTTCTGTTAAGCTTGCAACAGCACAATTGACCAACCATACATTAATTCTGCATGTATTGGTACAACCCACAGCCACCACGTGTACCCCGAAGGTACTTTCCCATAACCAGTCACAGATATGAACTTCTCTCTGTGGGTCCATTGGTTTTCGTGGTACCAGTCGTTTAGTCACTGCTCATGCGTCAAGGGGGCGCAGCATTACGCAGACCTGTTCTGCGGACCGACGCGCAGCCTAATTTTTTCTAAAACAACACTTATTTGTTTAGGCTTTGAAATTAAATTAAAATCTTTGCTCAACTCAGTCCAACTAATAACTTTATGGACCCTTAAACTAAGAAAATCCATTTATTTTGTTTTTTTTTTTTCTTTCTAAAAAAGCACTTCCATAAATAATTGGAATTAAAAATTTAAGCAAAACATGAAATACCAGGATGGCTAAATTATGGAAATTATTGCTTTTTCATAAATACTTTTGGTACATAGTGTTTAATTGCACAAAGCTATACGCCTCTTTTAACCTATTTTTTCAGCTTTTTCCACAATGTTTAGTGAAGCCGCCTTTGCCTATTTGACATTAATTTGTTGTCCTAGTGATGTAGAATTTTATGACCTTTAATCGGGTTTTTTTTTTGTTTTCACGATACTTGAAAAATTTCTTTTAAGTTAATCCGGGAAAAAATGTCATTTGGCCCCTCTGTGCGACGTTGAGTAAGAAAATTATTTTGGTATAAAGGTTAACGATATTGATATCAAGAATAAATGGTTCAACGGAAACGGCATCATTGACCCAATGATTCTGAAATGGGTCTCTTGGCAGAAGATTATGTTTCGATCAAAATTATCAAATGTATCCAATGGTAAATTTTACAATTGATTCCACGTGATAAATTTTATAAAACAATTTTATAAAACCGCCTATGGTGATTTAGCAAACAGACTGTTAAAATGACAGATATAGCTTCAGCAATATGAAAGCTATCAAGTGTGAAATTTCAGAAGTCTTTAATGAAAGACTATTCATATTGTCTGAAAACAGATTTTATTTTTAAAATTTCATATAATATTTTTTAAATATTTTTAAAAATATTTTTTAAAATATTATAATTTTCTTTTTTTTTGTAACGATGAATAAAGTTTTCTTCTAATTAAGTAATAAAGTAAAAATTTACTTTTATGGTAATAAATTAATTTTAGAATTCCAATTTTGGTTTGTTTTACTTTCGTTAGTCTGTAAACTTTTTTTAATAACATTTAACGCTAGCGAAAGTACATGAAAAACTATTTTTTTATACCATTTTCTTTTATAATTTTTATAGTCGTACTAAAAAAAAATCATATCTAGAAAAAAATTATAATAGATTTTTTACAAACTGTTTTTAGATTTTTTATGACAGTGATAATTTAACTTAATATAAAAACTTTTATGAGATTTTTTTTTTAGTTTTTTAATACACAAATAAGATGTGTTTTTTTTCTGACAAGGCAAAATGAATTGACAAGAAAGTGAAAGAAAATATATGACTCATTAAATTCAACTGCTATTGAATTATAAATTGCCAATAGGTTTCAAAGGTATTAGTTTAAAAATAAAGAAAAACAAATACCACACCTTTAAGCTACAGATATTAAATAAATATTTTTATTTATAACAGAAACCTTAAAAGTTAAGTTAAAAATATATTAAATTATGGCAGAGCAAAGAAAAGAACAAACTTAATAATAACCAACTTTAAGCATGAATAAAAAAGTGCTCATAAATTATAAAACGCTAAAATTTTATTGCACACATGTCTCCATACTTTAGCTTACTTCAAATACAATCATTTCTGTGCAACCAAAAACCAAAACGAATTTAAAAATATATATTTTTTTTTCATATTGTTTGTATTGTTTTCCCTTCTTTATGATTTACAGCTTTTTGTTACCATTTTACCAAAAAAAAAAAAAAAAAAAAAAAAAAAAAAACAATATCCAAGAAAAAAATCAATTCTACTTAAATTTTTCAAGTTCGACACTTAAACAAATATATAAACAAAATAAAAGTGAGAATATATGCACATACTCGTATGTGTGTGAGTGTGAGTGAAAAAAAGTGATATTTTTTAAAGAAAATATTCTAAACAAAATGATCTTTATTGCTATATGCTCCCATGTACTATTGTAACGAGTGATTTTTTAAGAGCTTGAGAACTTTTTTTTTTTAAAAAAACGCATAAAATTTGCAAAATCTCATCGGTTCTTTATTTGAAACGTTAGATTGGTCCATGACATTTACTTTTTGAAGATAATTTCATTTAAATGTTGACCGCGGCTGCGTCTTAGGTGGTCCATTCGGAAAGTCCAATTTTGGGCAACTTTTTCGAGCATTTCGGCCGGAATAGCCCGAATTTCTTCGGAAATGTTGTCTTCCAAAGCTGGAATAGTTGCTGGCTTATTTCTGTAGACTTTAGACTTGACGTAGCCCCACAAAAAATAGTCTAAAGGCGTCAAATCGCATGATCTTGGTGGCCAACTTACCGGTCCATTTCTTGAGATGAATTGTTCTCCGAAGTTTTCCCTCAAAATGGCCATAGAATCGCGAGCTGTGTGGCATGTAGCGCCATCTTGTTGAAACCACATGTCAACCAAGTTCAGTTGTTCCATTTTTGGCAACAAAAAGTTTGTTAGCATCGAACGATAGCGATTGCCATTCACCGTAACGTTGCGTCCAACAGCATCTTTGAAAAAATACGGTCCAATGATTCCACCAGCGTACAAACCACACCAAACAGTGCATTTTTCGGGATGCATGGGCAGTTCTTGAACGGCTTCTGGTTGCTCTTCACTCCAAATGCGGCAATTTTGCTTATTTACGTAGCCATTCAACCAGAAATGAGCCTCATCGCTGAACAAAATTTGTCACATTTGAACATTTCGAACCGAACACTGATTTTGGTAATAAAATTCAATGATTTGCAAGCGTTGCTCGTTAGTAAGTCTATTCATGATGAAATGTCAAAGCATACTGAGCATCTTTCTCTTTGGCACCATGTCTGAAATCTCACGTGATCTGTCAAATACTAATGCATGAAAATCCTAACCTCAAAAAAATCACCCATTACATTCATATTTGGTAAGATATTTCACCAAACGAAATCGAAAAAAGTAACAAAAAAAACCCAATAAAAACTGTAGTCATAAAACTTTGCCACAGGGCAGCTGGTAGAATATAACACCATCTAAATCCTATTGAAATTGAAAAATAAAGAGTCGGATACTCCAAAAAAAAAATATAAAAAAATATTCCAATGAATATTTAACAACAGAAATCATAAGATAAAATGCTTGATGCTTTCAAAACACAGCTGTAAATCATAGTCAAGGCTTTAAAGCATATTCCGGTAAAGGTAAAAAAGCTTAAAAAAAAAGTTTAAATCTACAGTAGTTAAGCAAAATAAAATCAAATTTTAATTTAAATTTTCACATTTAACGAGCTATTTAATAAATTTACTGGCATTGATGCCTAGAGGTGCAAGCTAAGATTTTAAATAATATTTTTCTTATATCGACAGCATAACACGGGCATAATTTAATTTAAAATTTAATTATATTTTATATAATTTTTTTTATTTTTTTAATGTTACAATACAATTACAAATTATATTCTAATTTAATTTATCAAACATAGTAGCAAAGACCTTCATTTGTTGCAGTGGAACAGCCAGAGTCTAAACCACAATCCCAGACTGATAGACTAGCACACTACCCTCTTGCCTACCGGGGCACCCATATGTATTTAATTTAAAAATTAAATTAAATTAAATAAACTAAACTTAATTTGTTTGTGGCATTATTAGAAACTAGCTGTGCCCCCAAACGTTATGTACGTCCTGGCAATATTTTGTTCGATTTTGCTTTGAAAGGAATTCACACCAATTTTTATGTATTTATCTATATATATAAAGCACAAAATTTGTTTGTTTGTTTGTCGGAAAGCTATAGCTGCCTACACCAATGTACTGATCTTTCTGACATTTTCACAGTTTGTTATTAGATATACGGATGGTAAAATAGGGTACTTATTTTTTTTATATTCGACGTGGGCGTGGCACCTCCCATACAAAATAAATATTATTGATCGTATGGCTGGGCAACAGTAATAGGTAGCGTCTTAAAACTTCGCACCCGTAACCAATGTATCAACATACATAGTTAAGAGAAAGATGAACTGAATTCGATTAGCGGGCGTGGACACTCCTATACAAATTGAAAAATAATTATCCTGTATCTAGAGAACTGTAATAGGTAGTGCCTTGAAATTTTGCATCAGAAAACCCCATATTAAGATACATTGTGTAGAGAAACACAGACTGAATTTTAATGAGGGGCGTGGTACCTCCTATACAAAGTGAAAAATTATTATTTTGTATTTAGAGAATTATAATAGGTATGGTCTTCAAAGTGGGTACAATTAAAACCCATACTCATGTGTATACTCTAGAAAAACATAGGCTGAATTGGGACAGTGAGCGTGGTACCCCACATACAAAGTAAAAACTTATTATCCTGTATCTAGAGAACTGCAATAGGTAGTGCCTTGAAATTTTGCATCAGAAAACCCCATATTAAGATACATTGTGTAGAGAAACACAGACTGAATTTTAATGAGGGGCGTGGTACCTCCTATACAAAGTGAAAAATTATTATTTTGTATTTAGAGAATTATAATAGGTATGGTCTTCAAAGTGGGTACAATTAAAACCCATACTCATGTGTATACTCTAGAAAAACATAGGCTGAATTGGGACAGTGAGCGTGGTACCCCACATACAAAGTAAAAACTTATTATCCTGTATCTAGAGAACTGCAATAGGTAGTGCCTTGAAATTTTGCATCAGAAACCCCAATATTAAGATACATTGTGTAGAGAAACACAGACTGAATTTTAATGAAGGGCGTGGTACCTCCTATACAAAGTGTAAAATTATTATCGCATACCTAGAGAACTACATTAGGTATAGTCTTGAAACTTTGCTCAAATAACCCTCATACTAATGCGAATAGTCCAGCAAAATATAGACTGGATAAGAATATTGGGAGTGGCACATCCCATTAAAAGTACAAAGTCATTATTATCATGTTATACGCATGCATAGTCTAGCAAAAAACAGGTTGGATGGGAACATTTTTGACTTGAGAATAGCCTGCGTGTTCGCGTTAAAGGTTCGTCATACTTTTCTTCCAAGTGTTTATTGTATTTTTAGTGGATGGGTGTAGCGAAGCGCACCGGGGTTAGCTAGTTTTATATATGTAAAGCTCTGTAAAAGGTGTTTAAAATATTTTAATAACAATGTAATTCCACAAAGCAAAAATACAAATCAATTGCAAATTTTATTCAATTGGCTATCTGGCAGTAAGTAATTCATATCTTGTCATTATTTTAAAACAACCGTTTTTTAAATATCCCGTTTTTAATTTATATTTTATCATGGTTTTAAAACAGCGCCATCTGTCGCGCAACCGTGTTTAAGATATCCTGCTTTCAAAAATAAAAGATGCCTTAAAGTATGCAGTACCTTTAAATAAATACAGACAGATAGAAACGAAATGAGTTACTGTTTTATTATATGTATAGATAATGGAAATATTGTTAAAACAAAATTTCATGCAATTGACGGTCGTGACTAGCTTCGCAGTAGCTTGTCACGTCAATCCAATTTTCCAAGGCTTTATTTAGGGTTCTTGGTTCTTCTCTCATCGGTCTTATGGCTAGACGATCATATCTTTAGGGATGTTTTTGCATTATTCATATAGAGTCGATTTTTAAAGATACCCCACAAAAGACAGTTTAAAGGAATCAATTGTAGATCTGAAGCGTCCAATTGACATTGTCAAGACGGCTGGTAACACGATTACTGAACTTTGTGCGCAAGAGATCGGTTGTTTGATGAGATGTTTGATATTTTGCACCATCCTGCTAAAACCAAAGATAATTTAAATTCATATACACTACTTCAAGTCGTAACAATTTAGTTGACATCGTCCTATAGCAGTCGCCGTTGAGTGGAGTAGCAATAAAAAATAAATTAGCGATAAAAATTTCAGTAATGCCATAGTCTAATGTGTTATACATGCATCAAATTCTTGACAAATGCCCACCAGGTTTTTCACTCCCCTGATGCGGCATTTTGTGTTATTGATACACCTGAAGAAAATGCTTCTATTCAGAGAAGATGATTGAAATGCGGTACCATTCTGCTGAAACCAAAGATTATTCAGGTTCATATCTTAAATTTCAGGCCATAAAGAGTCCGCTGTCATGGTCCTCCCAATTTCATTTCGTTTTGATACAGCTGTCGAGATAAAACAATAACACTCATCGTCGGGAAAGATCAGCTTTCGGCAAAATTTGATGCCGTAAGCTTCTTTGTAAGGCCTAAATTGAGAAACATTCAGAGGTACGATACTGTATTTTGCACAGAGGTACGATACTGTATTTTGCACAGAGAAAAAAGAATCATCAGTATCAAAATACCATGTGTTTTAAAAAGGTACTTCTAGTAATAACTTCTCCTAGAAGTGTGATTCAGGTCATCTTAAATTTAGTAAATTATCATCTTAAATTTAGTAAATTATTCAACCGTTGAACGTTCTAAAATGCTGACATTATGGCAACTGCGAATGTAACTTAAAAATTCTCGACTTGAAAGAAAATATATTTTATTCAGAAAAACCGTTTTAGTTCTCAATATTCAATGCATCGAAGCTCGTAGTCATTTCTTGACATGTGAAAATACTTGTAGGGAGCTAACTCCAAATATCAACCTTCGGCAGGCCGAAAGTGTACTCTCAGCTGTTCGACTTATATCTTCAATACCGCAAATAGACTTCTTAGATCTTGTGTCTGTTAGGAGGCAGTCTAAATTAAATGGAGTGGACTCTGGATACTTGTCGATCTACATTTTTAATAGGGACTTACTGGGGCTTATGAAGCTCTGTGTGGGTGGACAAATTTTTTTCATTATAAGCAATTTTGTGATTTCTAATTTTGGTAAAATCCAACAGGATCATATGAATCCGACACAATTGGAAAATAGAGCCTCGCGTATCCGTGAAGATGTACTTACTTTTGCAGGAACTTCAGTTTTGCTAAATATACGTTAATACTCCTTAGAAGTTGAACGTGTTAATCTCAAAAAGCCACAAAATTTCTTGGATATAGTCAAAGTAACATAAGCTAGATAACTGCGTTAATGAAAGGTCTTGAAAACTTTAAGCATCAGGTGGCAAAGATGAAGATTAAAGGGGATAATAATTGCAGACAGTGCCTGGAAGAAGAGTATGATCCAGTAGGGCATATTCTGCTGGATATTAAGTGTGTAAATGTCGAGTAGTGGCTTGCTAGCCAAGGCTTCTACTACACCATGCAGACACATGTTAAATGCGGATGCTACGAGGGATCTAAGACTTAGACAATGGAATTATTCGAACAGTTGACAATTTAAATATGTAAAGCTGTCAAGTAGGGTTTAATGTATTGTGCGTTATGTGCCAAAATTTAAGGAGAATTATCTTCAAAAAGCCACAGTTTTGTTAAATATGCTGATATAAAACTATCTAACGATGTATTGTATTTCACAAATAATGACAACAGCCAAAATTCATTAAGTACTTTACTTTTTTCATTGACAAAAACTTTACCGATAAAATTATTTAAAAAAAAGAAATTTTTTTATTAAAATATATTTAAAAAAAATATTTTGTTTAAATACAGAAATGCTCATATGTCACTTAAAATATATGTATATATAGTATTCATTTTAATTTAATTTTATTGATTTTTTTTTATCCCCACTGTACATTATTTCAAGGTTATTAAATAATTATTTACCTTAAATCTGAAGGTTGGCTGGTATTATAAAATGTAACAAACCTTTAAACACTTCTTATGATTTGCGTTTTGCTTCAGTATTTCTTACTTAAAGTGACCATAAATTTTCCAACAAAGACATTGTATACCCTTCTTTTTATTTTGCAACAAAAAAAAAAAAAATTCCTTAACTACAAATCTCTACCTTCAGTTGAGATTTGTGTAAAAAGAAGGAAAAAGTAATAGGAAAAAATCTACAATGTTAACGGTAATAAAACCTGCAAAGTAAAATTAAAAGAATTTTTACTTTCTTTTGCTAAGCAAAGCTTACGCCAGGAATACATGCGAATACAAATGTATTCGCACAATCACTTGCACATTCATTTGCACTGAAATAGTTACTGGAAATAGCATTAATTCACCAACGACCAACAGCAAGCATTGAGATAAGGACAGACAAAAGGAAGACCACTAATAAATGTCTGTGTAGCTTGCTTTTTTATCTTTTCTTTGCTTGTGCTCTCGTCTTTGTCTGTCCAATTGGTAACTTTAAGCTACAAACTACCACCACCCTCTAATGACTTTAATTTCTTTTAAAAAAGTATTATAAAAAAATGTATATATAAACGAAATAAACTTTCATATCCTTGCTAAATTTTTCACTCTTTTTTTTCCAAACAATAAACATCATAAAGAAGAAAAAAAAGGTTAAATAGAAACAACAAGAAGCAAAATAATGAAAAGCACACGTATTCTGCACAACAAAAATCAAACCTGGAAAAAATCTGAAAATAAAAAATCACAGATAAAATAAAAGTACGATTCCTGGTCGTTTTGTGTGCTTAACTTTCATTCATAGCATTATTGTAAACCCCCCTTAACTCCTTCTAATTTGGTTAGATTTTATTTTTTTTTTTTCATATAAAACAAATGAACATCAGGAATTTAATGCATTTTATTAAAAGGATTCATACCCGCAGACAAAAAAGTATTTTATTGTAACAAAAAAAAAATTAAATCTCAAGCTAAATTAAAAATAAGGAGGAGCAAAACCAGTCGAATAAAAGGACTGCAGGTATAGAAAATATTTTTTTGGACTTTCAAAAATAAGCACCATTATATTCAGAAAAGCCTTATAAGAAAATGTTGGGTTTGAAGCTTAAAAAAAATGTTTGATGGTTTCTATAGAATATCCAACGTGCCTAAGGTAATAATCATTTTTAAATTTTTTTTTAATAGATTAATGATGTTTTGGCAATGCCTATCAGGCAAGTCAGTGTCGCACACCTAGGAGAGCCCAGATACTGAAGGAAACTTTGTCCCAAATGAACGCCTCTTTGTTGTGGTTTCTGGATGAATTCTGACATTTACCTTTCGAACTATAGCGGGCGATAATGCTAACTTCTAAAGTCCACCTCTTGGAGATCTTGTAATGCTTCCATTAGAAATATATAACGAATTTAAATGCCGGTGTCTAAAAATTAAATTTTCCCAATTTTACTTTCATATTATCAGCTAATTTGTAATTTAGAATAAAACGAACTTCAGCTTGACTACAAATTTCATATGTATGTAATGTAAATAGTTCTACTAATAAAAAAAACGAGCATATCTGTATAGTACTTTCCACAGGGGGAACTTATTGTCATTGCGGTATATTCTGAAAGCTTTGACGCAGTGCTGGAGGTAGCAGACGCCACGCCTTACTCTGAAAGAACATGGCTGTTTAACTATGGGTTATTTCTAGGCTCGACCAGTGTCCAAACGTGTGGTTCCACGGGAACTGTACGCCCCACAGAGAGCCGCTCCTCCTTGTGGCCGGCTATTAGTGAGGCCCCCTTCGGGTGTACACGTGGCGGCTGTGGTTTGGAACAATATATGCAGAGATGGTGCAAGGTGAATCAAGTATGCTGTTGTACTTTCAACAAATGGCAAATATGGACATGGGTCCATATTTGCCATGTTGTATAAATTGATATTGAGCACTGTACGATATTGTGCGATGATGGGATAATGGGATTAGGTGGTGCTGTTGTCGCGTCATTGCGTTGGTGTAGTGTAGTGTGCGGTATTCAAATGACGCAGGTGCTGGTCTATATTTTATAATTTCACCCTGTAGTAAGAACACCGTCAGATAAGGGCTAACAAGGATAGGTGCTGACGCTAATCTTGACATCATCATCAGTATAGTACGAGTCGGACTCAGAATTTTAGGGCTACGTACCCAACCAATTCAAAAAATGAATGATCTACCCATTACGTTTTAAAAGGTAGACATACATACGTCACAATAACATCTATTTATTTTTTCTAAAAATAATTAACAAATTCTAAAATATATTTAAATATACATATGTACGTATAAATCATGTCACTTTTGAGGTTCCCACCAAGGGAATATTATCTTGTTGACTTCTAACAGAGCGGTAGCCATACAGGGATTCCTTCATATTTCGATCATCGCTTATTGGGGAGGAACTTCGGCTAAAAAAAATCACCATCTGTGAAACTTCTTGCCTGTTTGCGGAAAATACTAAGAGTCTTTGGTGTGCAAATCGAGGTCACAACACAACACAACACGATCGCAAAAATGAGCAGTCTATGGGGACACTCGCTATGTGTCTCTGTGGGCAAGGAGTTTTTTTTATATAGTTTTAAGACCACCGTCAGGTTAAGGCAACACGTCAGACACTTACGTAAATTTAATTTTTAGTATTTATTGCTATAACGGCCATAGTAATGCATCGTCTGTGAATATTTTAAGAGTCCACCTGTTATGGTTGCGGTGATAAAGGCAAAAACACTCAGACGTTACGATTTTACTCTTGGGTTATGAAACCCTAAAATGAGCTCAATTTCATTAGCCGTTCGATAAAAATTTTAGCGCCTAACCCTGTATAAGAAAATATTTTTTGGAATTTTCGTTAAAAAGATTTTATTATTAAATATTATTTTGAGCCTAAATTTCTAAGGATTTGTTCTGCCTTTTTTTTCTTAATTTTTTATAGCCTTAACCCCTTTTGCCTTGTGCCAAACTTTGTTTAAAGTTGTCTTAGAAATTTACAAACCAGTTCGGTGCTACTTGTACATGTGTAATGAAAGTCTGTACCTTTGTCTATCATAGATTATCAATGGCGCGTGCCTTTTACCCTTTTTTGCACTACTGAACAAAAAAAAAAAAAAAAAACACCAAAACAAAGAGATATTATTTAACTTTTTTTTTGTTTAAACTAAAAATGTCTAAAATACACACAAGAAAAAAGAATTAAATAAAAAAAATTACACCTGTTATTCACCCACATACAAAGAACTTGCAAATAAGAAGAACAAATAAGAAAAAAGTAAAACAATTTCAAGATTTCTTAAACAATCAAACAGAACTTAACGCATTACCTTTTTTATTTTCATTTTCAGTCTTATTGTGTTTTGGCCACAAAACGTAAAAATGATTTTGTGTAATTTCTGTGCTGCGTGTTTGTTTTATAAAATTGTCTTACCTTTATCAACAGTTTGGCCAAATCTTCTGAAGTTGGAGTTTTTTTTTTTTTTTTTTGTATCCCAAAACAATAGTTTGTGAAACATTTTATTTCATTACAATTACACATTGCTGTTTTCAGTTTGTCTTTTACAGGGTGGGCCAAAAGAAACCAAGGGCTCTCCAAAAATTTGCCATTGTGTCTCGGGCAGTATGGGCAGTGGCTCCGTCCTGCTGAAACCACATACCAGGTCTGTTTTCAAGAGCAGGACGTAAAAAATTTTCTATCATAAACCGATACCGCTCTCCATTTACGGTTACAGCACTTCCATCTTCATTCTCGAAGAAGTAGGGCCCAATGACATTTTCAGATGTGATCCCACACCATACTGTACACCTGATGGGGTGCAATTGGCGTTGATGAATGGCTCTTGGATTTTCAGAACCCCAGAACCTACAGTTCTGCTTATTAACAAAGCCATTCAAATGAAAATGAGCTTCATCACTCATAATCAAATTTTCAATAATGTCGGCGATATGATCTTTGCGTTAAAATAATTGATCTCTGGTTTAAATAATACAATTCCAAGTGTTGTCTATATAATCTGAAAGAAAAAATAAAAAAAAGTTAATAAACAAAAAAGTTATTAAACTTTTACACCCCTTGGTTTCTTTTGGCCCACCCTGTATTTGGGGAAAGAGAACAAAAACTGTATTGTCAAATTGAAATTATTTAGTTTATTTGGCATTTTTGTTTAAGACAATTGCTAACATTTCAAATCTATAGTTTATTTGTGCTGACAAAACAATACAGTTTTTTATTCAATTTCTATTCAATAAAATGCTTCCTGTTGCAATTTAATCAATTACTAAATTGAATTAAAAAAAGTAAAAAAAAAGAATTATTATTTGATAGCGAAAATGCTCAAATAAAGTTATTTAGTAAGTCAAGTCACAAATTATACTGCCTCTTAAAAAACACACAGAAAAAATATTTCCACCAATTAAAGGTTTTAATTGGTTTCAGATTGAAATTTAATAAAATAATTAATTAATTCAATTATTTGTTTAATTAGAATTTTTTTTGTTCTGTTTTAAACAAATATATTTTTGAATCATATAAAAAATTAATTGAACTTTAATTTAAAACTAATTAAAACTTTTAATTGATGCAACAATTTTTTTCTTTCTTAGCTATTGAAAAAAAAAATTTGTTCTCTTAATAAGAGAACAAGTTTTGTTCCATTATTGTCTAATTCGTGTTTTAATTGTATATAATGCTTAAGTCTGTTAACTTAAATGTTTTGATTGGAATTTTTTAAAGTTAGAAGAACTTCTGTTCCAGGATAAAAAAAAAAAATTTAAGATTTAAATTTAATTTAAATTTTAAATTTTTAAAAATTTAAAATTTAAATTTAATTTAGCTCACAAATAAGACGAGGAAAAGGTCTGACAGATGATCTCAAAGTCGCTAAACTCAATAATAGGAATTAAATGTTCATCGACAGCTTAGTTTAATTACAATGCTTTATTTAGCCGTAACTAATTTAAGTGCCTTGTTTTCAAAGTCCCATTAGAAATCAATAATCTGGCAATTATGGCTAATTTTTTTTAAAAAAATCAAGACATATTTTTATACCCTTCACCACAGGTGGAAAGGGTATATATAAGTTTGTCATTCCGTGTGTAATTTCTACAATATTCATTTCCGACCCCATAAAGTATATATATTCTGGATCCTTATACATAGAGAAGTTGATTAAGCGATGTCCGTCTGTCCGTCTATCCGTCTGTCCGTCTGTCCGTGTTAGTGTGGTAATGTCATTTACCAAGGCACCAGAAGAGATACAAAAAATTTAAGCACACCAATCTGTCAGACATAGTTTCGAAAATGTTGGTATTGCAATTCAGCAACATCGGATCATTCCTTTGGAGGCTGCGGGCCAAAAACCACGCCCACCTATATTTTTTCACGTTTTTTCAGGTTTTTTTTAAATTTTTTTCAGCTTTAATGTTTCTGTTTTGCCTTTTTTTCTCAAATAAATATTAGACTGCGACAGGTAGATCGCAAGGAGTGCATACAGATCTCGGGGGATCAATAACCCCCTGCGAGGGGCGATTTTTGTTTGTTTTTAGATTGGTAGGATTTTTCTGCTTTGATTTGTATTAGTGACCTTAATAGAAAGCAATACACATAGAGGTAGCCAATGGACCCACAGGGTACCCACTGATAAATAGGAGCAGTTAAAAGGACCCCCATGTGTCAATATGAGGAAATTTTTTTTTTTAAGGATTTTTTTTTTGCTTTAGTCTGACCATTCTAACTCAATATAGATTGGAGAAAGGTCCAAAATTTAACAAAAAAATTTCAATCAAATTTTTAAAAAAAAAATTTTTTAAAAATTTTTTAAAAAAAATTTTTAAATTTTTTTTCAAAAATATTTACAAAAAAATTTACAAAGCATTTTCAAAAAGATATTTTACAGAAAAATATTCGAAAAAAAATTTTTTTAAAAAATTTTCCAAAAAATTTTCGAATAAAATTTTACAAAAAATTTTTAAAAAAATATTTTTACAAAAAATTTTTACACACAATTTTCGAAAAATTAAAACAAAAATTTCAATATTTCTTTGAAAATAAAAATCATGACTGTAACATAACATATATTTAATATTAAGAATATACATATGTATGTATGTGTGTATATAGAGTAACATATTTTTTTAAAAGCGTTTGATTTTTTAATATATGATATCTCTGTTTTAAAACCTAGGTGCATTAAACACATAGACATTATCAGAATACCGACTACAAACTGTCAAAAATGAAACGTTGTGGCTGTCGTCAACTTAGGCTAATTTCTATTTTATTCAACAAAAGAAAATGTCACAAAATTGTAAATTGCAAATTTATATATAAACAAAAAGTTTTGGAGGAAATATTTATAATTTTTTGAAAAAGTTATTTAATTTTATAAAATCAAAATAAGTATTTCTACAACAATGTCAGAGTTTACGATGTAACTGTCGTCTTCAATATCTTTAAGTAGCTGACAGCACGGCGACAATTGTAGCAAACGGAATTTGTTTTTATTTGTCTTCTATTTTTTTAACTTATGAATAATGATTTTTTCTCATACGAATTTATTTAAGTAAAGAGTCAACAATATGGATAATGCTGTACATGTCTGTATAAATAAAATCACCGTGGTGAAGGGTATAGAAGATTCGGCACGGCCGAATATAGCACTTTTAATTGTTTATACTGCAATTGGAGTTGGATATTTAAACAACCTACGGTTTGAGTATGAACAAAAATCACAGATAAAATTATCTACGGGCGAAAAAAAAAATCGAGACTATTTTTTGTTCAATACAGCCAAAAAAAAATTCTGCCACCACCATCATCAGCCGTCAGAACATAATAGTGATTATAAGAATCGTAGGGATACTGAAGCAAGGATTTCCCATTTTGGTTCTTTTTTATCATTTCGGGGACGTCTCAACCTTTGACAGTTGTCAACTACTACATTAATATGCAATATGTGTATACCAGTGGGTCATACTCCACATACCATATCAGTCTTATGACATTTAAAGTAATTTATATTTTAACTTGGAAGTAGCTGTCCATTGGTCGTCAGAATTTAACCATTGCATATTTATTTTTTATACTATGCACTTACCAAGTCTGCGCCCAACTTCAGGAGCTGAATTCGTTTCTGTGGTTGGATTGCATTCTTTTTAAATACTGTTTTATTGTTATTAAAATATTTTAAACACCTTTTACGCAGCTTTATAATAATTTTTAGAATTTTAGAATTTTATATAAATTTTTTAATTTAATCCAGGGATGGATACCTTTATATAACGTAAATACGTAAAAGTCTTAAAATTTGATGTTGATTACTTTCAAAGCAAAATCGAACAAAATATTTTTAGGACGCTTTCCTCAAAATTACTCTCTTTTACCCAATCTTGCAGTACGGGGCTCCCAATGTTGAGTACGAGATCGCACCTATTATTGTTCTAATTTTCAATAGTTGTCATATACAAAATAAAATATAACAGCAACCACCAATAATATTAGTTATAGTTTTTAGAATGCAGTGCTAAAATATGGCTCTTAGTAGGGGTCCAAATACATGTTCTTGGACAATGTCTAGATACTTTTTTTTTTTAAGACAACACTACATTTTTGCTTGTCTGCAGGAAACACCCAGAGTCTTTGGCCTAAATCGATTCCTCAAAGCCCAGACTAATATATATTAGCGCACTACCATTCAGTCTGTCGATGCACTTTTACCTAAAAATATTGTGATCCATTTTATGTAAGAAATCAGAATATATCTACCCATTCTTAAAGGAGAAAAAGATTGAATGGTAGAGTTTCCATGGAGACGTATAAATTATTCTTGAATTCAGCATGTAAAAATTATTGCCATTACAATACCGGAAAAATTACTTTTATACCATACCATAGCATTTCAAAAAGTGTATTTGTATTTTTACCGATAGCAAAGACTTAACAAACTTGCTTGCGCACGTGAAGTTTGGCCGAGGAATTCCAAACATATAAAGAATAGCAAGCAACTCTGGCAACTACGTAGCCAATTAAATATTTCAATAAAAGAGTTCTAAGGCTTTATAAAACTTTTTTTGAGGAATTCCTTATTATAATTTTATTATTATTAATCTAGAGAGAGTAATATCAATGACATAATACGGCTGCATAGAGTTAATATTGACGACTATCTTCATTTTGTTGAGTCTCGTGCCAACACTAGGCTTTGCTCTCTAGACTGTATGCATTTCAAACGAATCATTTAAAATTTTAAGCAGTCCATATAAACTAACAAAAGGACTTAATTGACCGCAAAGACATCTTGGCCTCGGCGATATCTGAATAGAGATGCAAATCTAATGAGGAAATCAGAAAATCGTTTTAAAGGGTTTTTTTTTAAGAAAAAAATGGAGATGAGAGCATAACATAACATTTTATAATAAAAATACCATTTACTTGCTTAGCGAAAATACAACACTACCTGCGAAGCTTTTTGCTTGTGTAATATGCACCCAGCAGAGTCTTTAACGGAAATCAAACCCGCAAACATCGTACTAGCGCACTTCTAATCTAGTCTGTCGGGGCACTCTCTAACGACCAGCAAAATTTCATTTGAATCACTGTAAATTACATAAAAAATTCCTTTACTGTGCAACTTAATTAGATCATAAAATTACAACCTAGGCCTTACAAATAGTTTTTTGCCTCTGTGAAACATTTGTAAATTTTGAGTTGTGATTTAGTGTGCGATATATTTCAATTCAACCATTTTGAACACATAAATTTTGAGATTTTGCTCATAAATACCAGATAACGAAAAGATATCACGAAGCCCTATTAAAAAACAGAAGACAAAATCTATTTATATTTTAAGTAAAATAAAATTCTTAATTAGTTACATTCATTTTATACCACCTGCCCTTTGTATTTGCTGCAAAACTTCAACATTAAATAAGACCACAAATACTTCTGCAGGAAGCTTTAGTAATGCTTCTACTCATATCTACAAAGTCATTTATTTGTAATCGTGCTTTAGCGGGTATATATCTTAATTTTTCTTTTTCTCATTTAATGTTCTTTTTAAGCTTTCATCCTTTATCTACCTTATGTGTGTGTGTGTGTCCCCTGCTTTTATCCTGTTGTGTCTGTACATTTAATTAAAAAGTGTCTGATTTTGAACGCTGATTTTTGTGTGTCTAATACAAGTACGAGAAAAAGAAATCCTATTGCATTGTTATAATGTGCAAGGGATTTAGTGTGGCAGTAATATTTCAAAAAGGCTTTTAAATAGAAAAAATACAGACAGTTATGGAAGTGCTGTAAATTAAAAATCCTCATATTGGACATGATTTTTATATTGCAAAACACTGAAGCTTATTATTATGATGGCAGGCTGCTAAACTAATAGAAGCTGACAGACTGGTTATTGATGTGGATTAAAAAAATTAATATATTTTTTTTATGTAACAGAAATTCTAAAAATTTCTGATTTAAAATATTCGTATTTCAAAGGTTTTCCTTTTTTGACTTATTTTTATGTTTTCGCTCTTTTGCATATTTAGGATGTTATAAAAATAAAAAAATCTAATTTTGTTAATCTTTATTTAGATAAAAATAATTTTTTCAGGAATATTTTAAATTTCCCTTTCTTATATTTTTAATGTGGTTTAAGGATTCCCTTTTTGTGTGGTATTACGTTTAGATTTTCATTGTGGAATGTCGCTTCTGATTTCGAGTTGGTATTTTTAAATACCCTACATTTAATAAATGACATAAGTAGAATTTTAAGAAAATTTGTTGGTCTAAAGCATACTTTACAATAAAAAATAATCAAAGAAATCTTATAAATAATATTATAATGTTATAGTGCAAACTAATTAATAAAGAAGTGAGCTAGAGACTCCTAACTTTGAAATTTTTTTAATTTATACTCTACTGGCTGAGCCCGAATAAAGTAATTCACACCAAATTTTAAGACTCTTTCGCATTTACGTTATATAAAGGTACCCATCCCTGTATAAAATTCTAAAATTTGTATAAAATTTTAAAATTCTAAAATTATTGTAAAACTCTGTAAATGGTTTTTAAAATCTATAGATATAATAAAACAGTTACTCATTTTCGTCTGTCTGTCTGTCTGTCTGTCTGCTTTTTTTTAGCGTTCGCATCACGTAAAAACTACTGGATGGATTTTAACAAAATTTTGTGAGGAGATACCTAAGTATCCTAACCCCAATATACGATACTTTTTTCTGCAAAAATATTTTATTTCCAAGAGAAAGTGGAGAAAAATCAACAAAACTACACAGTTAAACTAACTTTATTTTTTATAAAGTAAAAAAATATATAAGCTGGTATTTAGCATATTCTAAGGCGGTTCTTAAAACATAAGGATATTTGGTGTGGATTGCTTTAACAGCAATATCGAACCAAATATTGCAAGAACGCTGACGAAATGGCGGGCACAGTTAATAAAAATGAAATTCCACAAAGTAAAAATACAAATCAAATACAAACTGGCTATTTGGCATTAAGTAATTCATATGTTGTCATTATTTTAAAACAGTGCCAGCTGTTGTGCAACCGTGTTTTAAATATCCCGCTTTCATTTCAGATTTTGTCATTATTTTAAATCAGCGCCATCTATTTTAAATATCCAAAAATAAAAGTTGCCTTAAAGTATCCAGTACTTTCACTGCTTTTTCTCCACTTTCTCTTGGAAATAAGATATTTTTGTGAAAAATAGTATTCTATAATGGAATCAGGATACTAAGGTACTTCCTCACAAAATTTTGTTAAAATCCATTTAGTAGTTTTTACGTGACAGACAGAAAATGAGTTACGGTTTCGTTATATATATAGATAACTTCGATATAATATTACGTGGTCTTAAAAATAGCTGTGTACATTATTTTAAGGTTAGGATAGACTGAGACGAGTTGTGAGCATACAGTGATAAGTTCACTTGATTCCCTTCCTAATAAAGGCGGCGACATCTTATGCATTACACCGAAAATTTGTTTAACACAGCCCAACTATTTACATAGGCCTTATGCTAAGTTGACGGCTAACATTTCTGGATTCTTTTCTACTGTTAAGAGATATGTTCAACAACAGGTAACATGAACTGAATTTCTTTTTTATATGTGAAAAAAAAGAAAATAAAAATAATAAAATAAATCTACCTCCATCGCATATATCATAAAATCTTATAAAAGGTGATTAAAATGATAATTTAAATATATGGGATGAAATATCATTTGTCTGTAGTAAAGTTTTTTTTTTAATATTTTTATCGGCTTCTAAACATATATATTTTTTTTTTGTATTTAGAGTTCCTTGCAAGAGACATAAAAACGCAAATACATTTCTGAACCAATATTTTAATATCAGAAAACACGTCTTTTAGATCAATATTATCAAAGCAAATCTCACGACTTACTTGTTCATGTGAACAAAGATTGCTTTCCGTAAGCGTTTATTCGGCAGGGAAGAGATCTATACAGTATAAGTATAAAAGCTTTAAAGAAACTCAAAAGCAATTAATTAAATATTTTTTCTCCGTTTTACAGATTTGTGTTCCGAGTCTTGCTTCAAATTTCATCATAATTATTTGAGAATATTCTTTCTTTGCATTTACTTCTCTCTAAAGACAATCGGTGAACCAAATACCATCGAATTTTTTGAAAAGGGTAATATAATTATTGTCTTGGCAGGTAATATTTTAATTTTATGGACGCTTTAGTCTAAGGTGATACTATTTTCAATACACATCACATTACATCAATTTTGAAATATCAACACAAAAACTGATTCCGAATCTTCGATGACCCAGTTTTTTAATCGTAGACAAAAGTTTAAATAATTTGCAATGCTCTCGGTAAAATATTTTTGTTAAATGTATTTTAAATAATTTATTTTGACCAATCCCATTCAAAACTTGTATTTAATAAAAATTTTCTACCCGGTCATGACCTTTATGTCAGGAAAAAAAATGTTTTAGAAGTTACATCGATTGACTCTTTTTTATATTATCTGGTTAAAGTTGTATTGTGTATTGTTTTTGAATAAAATTATATTAAAAATATTGATATTTGTAAAAAAAAATAAACTTACATCTATCTTTAATATTATAGATTAAATTATGTTGAAAATGGTGCAAGCGAAAATCCTAGGTACTGCTCAAAAGTATCGATTAAAAAAAATAAGTGAAGAAAAATTATTGAGCACCTGCTATTAATAGTTTCGTTTCATCCCTTCTGAATCGTATGAAAGTTATTAACACTCATACGTTAAGGTGATCAAAAATATTTTTATAATAATCATACGCAGTGTAGTACAAAGCAAATGATCCGTAAGGGAGTAGGCATATAAGGCAGATAGTGCTAAAACCATAAATTGTTTCCCGTTTAAGAGGAATCGATCATGTTGGCTGAAATTCTCGAATTCTTCTATGATATGGCTTAGTTGATATTTTTTACTATTATACATATATCACAGAGGCTTTTTCGCCGGTGTTACTCTTTAGCACTAAAACTACGAAATAAAACATGTTCCAAAAACTAATGCGCCTACTTAACACTATAGATGCTGCAACAATGTTCTTAAAAATAAATTTGACGGTCAATAATGAAGCTTTTCTACACTCCTACACTTCATTATCTGCTTTTCTACTCAGTTATTTTCTCAAAGTAATCAAGAATGTCACAAGGAATTGGTAATTTTCAAAAATGCATTGAAGATTGCATGCCCCGTAAAGTAAAGCAAAGAGACAACAAAATGCCCTTATGCTTTTCAAAAACGCTGCTTTAACGCCACGAAATGGAAAATGGACATATTAAGCGTTCAGATACGAGTCCAGGATTTTCCGTTTAGACAATAGTCGTCTTATATTACGCAAATGCTGTGAAATTTAGAAAAAGCCATGATTAGTTTATATCCTCAAAAAGCATGAACTGGGGTTAGAATTTATTGACAATGCACAAGAAAATATTCAAAAGCCGCACCTTCTTATAAACATTACTTGAAATGAAATGCATTGACCTCTGTCCAAATATATACTTTTTATTTTTCTTATAAAAAAGGCAACTATGCTTTATGAATTAAATTTGAAACATTGATTTTTAAAAAAAATATAAATAAAAACTAATGTTAATTGTGAGCTTTTATTTTGGATTTTTAATCAAATTAAAATTCTTAATTTGATATGAACAGTTGTTAGTTTGAAGCACTGGGCAAAAGCAACTTTAAAATTTAATTCCATTTAAAAACTAGTGTTGCATCAAATTTTGTTCTATAGTTTCATCTGCTACAATTAATTTATTGAAACAAATCTACTAATTTTATTTGCTTATCTCACAGTTTTAAATCTATTACGATTATTCGGCTTTGCTGAATTAGAAAATTAAATTTTATCTCTTGCTTACTCGCTACTATTTTCTGTAACAGTTTATATATTTTTTTTTATTTTTCTAAGTTAAATATAAAATAAAGCAGCAACAACAAAAATACTTATATAAATGAAAGAAAAGTCTACAAATTGAAAATTTTCAAAAAAGGCCTTAAAAGACCACAAAACTTAAGAATGTGAACTAAAGTGAACCTATAATTTAGGGATGCCTCCCCCTTGTCCTCCAAATAATACAAGCTCTGGCTGTGTGCTTCAAATATTTTCTAAGTTTTTTTATGTTTATTTTTGTTATTTTTTATGCCACTTATTTGTTTGTTGTTCGTTCCTTTTTTTTTCGTTTCGTTTCAAATGCTGTGTTGAAAATTCCATATTAGTTACGGTCATAAATCTTGTGGTCGCATCTTGAATTTATGGCCTTATAGCTGTTTTTTTGTTGTTTGATTTGTATGTAAAGTGGCAACTTAAGGTTAAATATATGTTTTTTCCCCTAAATCAGTTATTTGTAGGTTGGTACGATGTGGTTTTTGTAAACTTGGAGGGTTAGGCGGCAGTAAAAAGAGATGAAAAAATTTTAAAATATTTGCGTAAATACTTGAATGTAATATATATTTATTTTTATAACTTATAATTTTAGGTTTTTATGATGTCAGCCCGAATTGTTAAAGCAACATGTAGTTAAGAGCAAAGTTTTGGTGTTTATCTTTAGAACTGTTTCTCTATAAAAATCTTGATTACGCAATGAGTTTGTATTTTATGTTTGTAATTAAATTAAAAAATATAGATTTTAAAATTATATTGAAAATTATCCACAAATTAATAAGCAATACAAACATTATTTTATAAAACAAAATAAGATTTAAAATAAACTTTAACAAAACCATTAGATCATAAAAGGGTCTTTGAGTTTTAATTTACATGTTAAAGAATTTATTGTGATGGGTTTAAATAATATAAATTTAATATTCTATGTAACAAAATACAACAGAATTTATGAGTTTTGTTGCGATCTCTCACTGATTAATGACAACTCAAATATTTTTAAATTTTAAATTCGATTTTTTTTCAGCAAAACTGTTACTGCCTTTTTCAAAAATTTATTGAAAAAAAGTCTTCATTTAATATAAAAAATTCTTAAGGAAGTTAGGCAAGGTTAGGTTAAGCAGACCATCCGCACAAGGCGACGAATATCTATCTATACCCCCACTATTCCCTATAGAACTCCTATACCACTGGTTCATAAGAACCACCTGGAGCTTTTCTTAAATCCTAGTAGGCTACTTAGTGTCGTATCTTTGAGACAGTCCAGGCCCTAAAAGATTCTTTGACCCAAAAATTTAAGCCTGCGTTCTTGAAGAGCCTAGTAGTTGCAGAAAAGGTGAGGAACTGATTGCTCCTCATTCATACAGCTTCTGCAGCTTTCGCCAAGAGAGATTGCCATACTCTGCGACATAAATCAAATCATACAGTGCCCTTTTATGTTGCCTACACGAAGTGATAATGAGTTTTGCTCGAGGGTCAGTATTGCGTTCTTAAGAAAGTTAGCTAATGTACATACTTCAGATATATCTCTCATATTAAAGCAGATTCTCTCCACATACTCCGTTTCTGAAGACTTATAGTTTCAGCTTTTCAGCTTTTTTTCTTCTCCTTGTAAGCGTTCCACGAGATTTTAACTCACTCCCTTAAGTAACGATTAAAGGTCTTTGTTGTGTCCTTTTTCGTGGATTTAATGGGTGAACTTATCAAACTTGATAAAGTGAAGGTAGGCTACTCATGTAGCCAAGGTCGAATGGTGTTCAAAGAGCCCCTTGCCAGGAAGACCATTCAGGTGCTCAAGCTGGATAACTGCGTTACTGACAGATTATGGAAACTTCAAGTGAAAATCGAAAAAGATAATGCTTACAGACTGTCCCTGGAAGAAGCTGAGTTTGTGAATATCCAGCACTGGCTAACATAAGTCCACGGGTAAAAACTTGTTAAAGGCCAATAACTTAGGCAAATGCTCAGCAATTACTAAAGGCTCTGTGATGAGAAACAAGGCCGACAGTTGCCAATCAAAAGTCTGAAAGCACTAAAATCAACAATAAAGGCTAGTGGTACTATGTAATGTAATGGAAGTAAGCAAAAAATTATTTTCATGATTGATGTTATTATTTTGCATTGATAGAGATCAATACCATAGAGGTTGTCGGTCAAAAATGCAATATTTCTCCTCCTTAACTAAATCTAAATGCAATCGTTTAGCATCTGTAGCATTTTTTTTAGAGAACTAATTTTATTTTATTTTTGCTTGAAAACAACAAATCTCACAATTAAATTGAAAACAAAAATAATTAAAAAAAATTTTTTTTTTGTTGTAAATGTTGGAATAGGCAGAAAACTGTTTTTGTAAAAATAAAATTTATTTAAATATTAAATATTTTTATAAAATAATTAAAACCCTGTTTAAATGACATACAACAAAAATTAATAAATAAAAAAAAAAATATTTACAGAAATGTTTGCTTTTGCCGAAGGCACTTTACTCCAGAATGGCTTTTTAAATAAATCAGTGCACGTAAAGAAAAACCATGGTTTTGATATGGTCAGAAAGACCACATTATGTTCTTTGCACTAATAAATGGTTGGCATGAACTCATTTTATTTGTTTTTAACATTACCTTTGTCACTATAAACAAATTCATCATTAAATGGTTACTACACCCAAACAAATTCAACATGGTTGGCTTTAATTTAAAGTTTTTGCTAATTTTTTCCACTGGCTGATTTTTTTTAAATATTAAAAATATTTTTTTTTGTAAATATATATAATATAATGTAAATTTTATAGAATATTAAGCATGTACAGGTAAACCTCTTACAACACGGTAGATAGGTTCCTGAAATTTCCCGCGTTGTAAGAAATCGCGTTATAGGAAACATTAACTTCATACAAATTTGTTAGAGGTCGTTCTAATTCAAAATCTGAGCTTGATCAACTTTCAGATTCAGGTAACCTTTCGCCGATAACTGGAATTACAATTTTTTTTATTGAAGTCTGTATGCTATTGCTTCGCAAATTTTTATAAATTTCTTGATAGGCAGATCAGTTATATTGAAGAGTTCGTTTAAATATTTCTGCTCTATCCCTTAAAGAATCGTTTTCTAATATATTCTTCAATTGCTTACCCATATTTAATACTTTCTCGATACCTTTTAGTGAAAAGTTTTATTTTCTATATCGGTGTGCTGTGATTCTTAGAAATTTTTTATTGTTAATGACATGAAAAAAGTAAGTTCCCAAAACGCCGTTTGAAACTTTATTTACGGGGAAAGGGTTTTTTTTAAATAAAAATTGTAACTTACAACAATAAAAGCAAAAAGCAAAGATAATCAGAAAAAAGTCTCTGCTTTTGTTATTGTTCGCAGTGGTAAACATAATAAATGTTTGAAAAAAAAGCGTTGTAGGAGTCGCGTTATAGGAAAATTTACTCATTTTGTGAACCGCGTTGTAGCGAAAACGCGTTTTAAAAGTTCCGTGTTGTAGGAGGGTTATCTGTATTATGTTTTGTTAATTTACGTACCAATAAAATCTACATGACGATTTCATTGATACAAAATTTAGCAAAACTAAAAAACAGTTGATAAATATTATAAATAAAATAATATATGTGACCCGGTCTATGAAAAGGTGGCTTATGACTCAAAAACAAAATTTCGAGAAATTAGCTGTTAAAGATAAACAATGCGTTTCGTCAGTTTCTTAGTAGTTTTTCTTTTGAATTATGGATAGCGGCGAAGAAAACTACTTAATACTGCTAAATAAATATTTTTTGTGCAAAACAGCTTTTTTCTGATAAAATTGTTTTTGCAGCGTTCAATCCTGTTTTTAAATTTTTAAATCCCATTTATTATCTTGATGCTGGATTTTCAATAAAATTCTGTTTTTCTTTCATTTGTGCTCTTCTTTCTCTACATTTTTAGTACACTTCTAAGCAAGTTAGGACTTTCTAGTTTTCACCACGTGAAAGCGCGTCTCAAAAACTATCGAAACCAAAAAAAAAGTGGAAAATTTTTTTTGGAGTCATAAGCCAACTTTTCATAGGCCGGGTCACATATTATAAAAAATATTCCCATAAGATATTTTATAATTTTTAATCACACCATAATCGTTTAATTTAACCAATAATAATAATAATAATAATAATAATAATAATAATAATAATAATAATAATAATAATAATAATAATAATAATATGGTTTGCCTACAACTAATACGAGTTTCTTTTAGATTATGGTTATCTTAACCATGTGTTTTCTTTGCATGTGGTTTTAAGTTGTTAATTTCACTGCATTCAGTGTGTCTAAATTAATTTGGTTAAAATGCGAAATTTGTGCGAAACTATTTCCTGGAAAATAGTTTTTTTATTAGTTAAAAGTTGAGTAGAAATTTACAGTTTATTTGCTTTAAAGATTTAAACTGAACTTAAAAAATAACAATAACAAATTAGAGAACACACTTAGGATGGTATTTTTTAATAATAAAAATTTCTGAATTTAACACTTTGCCAAGAACTTAAAATTTTACTGTTCTAGTTTGTTTTTATAATGAAAATTTTTTCCCAGAATATTTATCACAACAACAAGCAATACACTGACAAAAATTTGGTCTTTAACGACAAAAATAGTTTAGTCAACTTAATTTATATTATTGTTCAAATTAATAGAATTTCTTTTGTTGAAAAAATATTTCAATAAAATTTAAAAAAAACTTAAAAATTTAAAAAAAATTATATTAAAATAACAAATATTTAGGTAAAATAGTAGTAAAACAATTAAAAAAAAACAACTCAATAGCTCTTTCAAACAACCCCAGAGAAAGAACTCCAATGGTGTCAAATCACATGATCTTGGCGGCCACCATGTGAGATGATACGGCCATTGAATTTGTCGCGCAAAAGAGCCATTGTTTCGTTAGCAGTGTAGCAAGTGCCTTCGTCCTGTTGAAACCACATATCGTCCACATCCATATCTTCCAATTCGGGCTATAAAAAGTTCATCATCATCTCACGCTAGCGAACACAGTAACTGCCTGACCGGCCTCATTTTAAAAAAAAATAGATCCGATGATGCTGTCAGCCTATAAACCGCATCAAACAGTCACTTGTTGTGGGTGCAGAGATAGTCTTAAATTGAGAAATGCCAATGTTGAATGGTTCACATTCAACATTGGCCCTTAATATTTAACCACCCGATACATAGAGCGATGTCCGTCTGTCCGTCTTCGAATTGAAATCAACTTTCCCAGGCACCAGAACCGATACAAAAAGTTTAAACACACCAATATGTCAGGCATAGTTTCAAAAATTCTAAGTTTGTCAGCAACAGCAGACGATTCTATTCGATGCTGCGGGTAAAAAGCCACGCCTACCTATATTTTTAAATTTTTTTTATTTTTTTCGGTTGTACTGATTCTCTTTTGCTTTTTTGTTAAATAATTATTAGACCGCGACAAGTAGATCGTAGGGAGTGCATGCAGATCTATAAGTCCCATTGAGAGTTTTGTATTTAAGGGCTTTATAGAAGGCAAGTCACATAGAGGTAGCTAATAGACTGGTAACCAGGAGCAGTCAAAAGGCATATCAATATGAGAAATATTTTGTTTACTTTAGTCTGACCATTCTAACGCTATATAGATTAAAGGAAGGTCCTAATTAACAAAAAAAAAATTTAAAAAAAAATCAACAAATTTTTACAAAAAATTTAAAAATTTTATTTTTGAAGAAAATTCAATATATGTGACCCGGTTTATGAAAAGGTGGCTTATGACTCAAATATTTCGAAAAATTAGCTGTTAAAGATAAACAATGCATTTCGTCAGTTTCTTAGTTTTTCTTTTGCTTTATGAACAGTCATGCCCAAAAGGCAACCAAAAAATGCAATAGAGCATAAATGAGATAAGTTCATGTGTGTATATAAAGAGCGATGTTTTTTTTTTCAATGCAAAGCACAAACCAGTTTCTGACCCAGCGTTGTCAGGTTTTTTGGGATTTTATCCCTAAAAAGCAAGTTACGACTTTCTTTCACTACGTGAAAGAGCGTCTCAAAAACTATTGAAACCAAAAAAAAAAGTGGAAATTTTTTTTTTGAGTCATCAGCCACCTTTTCATAGGCCGGGTCACATATGAAAAGAACTGTTAAATTTAACTTCGGCAAAATGGAATTGAGTTGACATACATATAAAATAGAAAATTTTTTCAATTTATATTTTTTATTTTAAACATTTGAAATCAAATGCCCACAACAGGAACTGAAAGCTTTATTCGTTTATTTTCCTTAAGAGACGAAAAAAGCTAAAAAGGCATTAATTTTGTTTTCAGATTATTTTTTATTTTTTATCTAATGATGATAAATATCTTACAAAACTAAAAATTTAATAAAAAAAATTAATTAATAATTTTAGTTAATTTAACTTGATTTTTGTCACATTTACAACCTATTAAATAACGAAAAGAAATAGTAAAATTGAAGAAATGTTCTTCAATATAAGGAATTTAATAAAATTATTTTTTTACGAAAATCGTTCGTAGATTGGTCTAGCTGTATAATAACCCAATTTTTTTCAATTCTACACCCCATTTATTATTTTTTGTTGAATTTTTGGTTCAGTGTTTATTGCCTATTGATATATTATGCTTATCCAATTCACCAAGATTATGTTGAAGGTTTTTGGTTGCATCTCACGAATCACTCGGACATATAAGCCTTAGAAATTGTAATCGTTTTCAGACTATTTGGATAGCAATGGTAAATATGATGAGCATTCATACTGAGCTTTCATTCCTTAACATAAAATTCGAAACTTAATTTTTTTTTAAATATAAATTTAATGTTTTACTATGTACTTTCGAAAAAATGTTCTCATACATAGTATTGCCTTACATTACAATTTTGTGCATTAAATAAAAAAAACCAGAACACACAAAAAACAAATGTAATAAAATTTTCTAATCTCTTTTAACTGCATATTAAGTACCGTCTAGTTGTAGTATTTTTGTAGACCCCATTAAACTGAAATGCTAATGTCATCATCATCATCTTACGCATATCAAACCAAAACAAGTCGAAACTATAACCATAAAAAATCTACTTCTACGAAATTGCTTTAGACGATAAACTCATGTACACATGTTAGCCAACAACCAACAATCGTTTTGCATTTAAAACTGCAAACATTTTGGCCAATTGTTATTATAATATTTGCTTCAAATTGGATCATATAACAAGCGAAAATAGAAATGTTTAAAAGCCATGCGAGTCGTTAAATGTTTTGTCTGGCTTTTTTTCTTTTTGGCAAAAACCTAAATAAGATACAAAAAACTTTAACACAAAAGTAATAAAATAACGGCAATTACCATAGGGGGAACAAAAAAGACTCGCAGGCCAAAAAAAAAAAAAAAACTCACCTGTTAAGTATTAAATATTTAATTTCATTCAAATTGCCAATTAAATTTGTTACTGGTTATTATGCCATGGAAACTTTTAAATTAAATGTTTTAAACCACTAAACTTAGTGAAACTGTGGCTGTGGAAATTTTGGAAATTGTTTTTTAATTTTATTTTTAACACACATAATTGCAATAATTTGCTGAATTAAAATTAAAAGTTTTTTTTTGTGTTGTTCATTTATTTTAAATGAATGGCCAACATTATTTCTCAACCATATTAATAATGAAAATTTTTCTATTTCAACATAACGATGCATCATCAACAATTTTAGATTCGGTTTTAAAGTTTTGTGGTGTTTTTATAGTCTGCAGTCCGAAAAAAAAGGTACAAATACGCCCCTTTCTAGTCATAATAAATTGACACATATTAGTTTTATGTCGGCTTAAAAGACTCCTTATGAAAGGGTTTGGTTTGTTAAAAAATGTCTTTGTTAAAACAAAAGATGATGAAGCAACAAAAAAAAAAGACAACACTGGGATAGAAAAACTATTTTAAAATTTGGTGCGGCAAATACGACAATTAGAAGTTCCCTACACAATAATTTAAGAAATAGAATACTGTTACGTTTTACTGGAAAATAATAACAATATTATTCCAGAGTCTCTTTACTTATGCAGCGGTGTATAAATTTAATGACTACACTGTCTAAACACACAGCTTATTACACTGATAAAAAAAATCATAACATTGTTATTATATGACAATTACACCATAGTGTCATAACAAATGTCTTAATATTCTACCCCTTTATAGTTGTCATCCTTATGGTGTTAGAATGTCATTTTGTCATCAATCACAACGACCACAATGCTGTCATCAAAGCAATGAAACAGAGTCACAAAATAAATGAAAATTACCGATCAATTTATGACAAACAGTCATCAATTTAATAACACAGTGCAACACGGAAAAAAATAACCATATATAGGCACACCACTACATGATAATAGACCAAAAAAACGACCCCTGTATCCCAGTTTTGCCCAAAGACCTCCAAAAAAAAAAAAAAAAAACGGTTTGCAAAATATGAGCTTGAGTAAATGATCTTTTTTTTGCAAAAATGACATCGAGGCCCCACATCTTTGAGGGCCCATAAAAAAAACCTGGAGGACTTTGGGCAAAACTGGGAGACGGGGGTCTTTTTTTTTGGTCTTTTATGACTTAGTGGTGTCCGTATATGGTTATTTTGCCATGACTTAAAAAATTACACAGTGTGTAATCATCCCTTGTAATTAATTGCCAACTTGTCATCAATATAATAAATACTATTTGACATTCAATAAAATAATTTGATTTTTTGATCACACTCAGATTATTATAGCCCAATAATCAATTGCCTGACCTTTTTCGAAAAGACGAAAGTTGCTGATAAAGCTATAATTTTTATAACAACTCTGCTACTGCAACTGATCTTTATTAGCAAATTAATTTAAAGCTGATACTGATATAGTTATTGTAGTAATTACTAGCTGTGCCCACACACGTTGAAAATATTTTGCTCGATTTTTCTTTAAAAGTAATCCACAGCAAATTTTACGACTCTTTAGTATTTGGTTCATATAAAGGTAATTATAAAATTTATATAAATTCTAAAAATTATTGTGTAGCTCTGTAAAAGGTTTCTAAAATATTTTAATAACAATGTAATCCCACAAAGTAAAAATACAAATCAAATACAAATTTTATTCAATTGTTTATTTAACAGTAAGTAATACATATTTTGTCATTCTTTTGAAACAGCACCATCTGTTGCGCAACCGGTTTTAAAATATCCCAATTTCAGAAATAAAAAATGCCTTAAAGTATGCAGTAGCTTTAAAACGAAAAAGCAATCGATGTACTTTCACTGCTTCTTTCCACTTTCTCTTAGAAATAAGATATTTTTGCCGACAAAAAATATCCTATATTGGAATCAGGATACTAAGGTACCTCCTCACGAAATTTTGTTAAAATCCATCCAGTAGTTTTCACTTGATGCGAACACAGACAGAAAGAGAGACAGACAGGAAATGAGATATTATTATATTTTATGTACAGATTTTACTTCACCTTTACTGTAATCATAGATGGAGAAGTAAGAGGTTACTATGATACAAGCTAGTATATTTATGTACCAGAAATATATATTTCTATTATTAATTGGCAACAACAACGAATGTCTGTCAAATCAATAACTAACAAAGCTATAGCACGCTCATTTATTTAACACTTTATTCTCATATTTTTACATTGATGACACATATGATGACCAAGTGTCATCAATCTGAAAACGAAGTATCACTTTCTCATTTGCTTATGTTTTTGAATGAACGTATAAACTGCTACGCCTTGGTTTTTATTATTCAATAATGATATATGTATGAGTTTAATGACAGTAATGATAATGAATTTTTCTAATTTTAGAAAAATACTTTTGAGCAGAGAAATTATAAACAAAACAAAACAATTTAAAATGCTAAAGGGAATGGAATTATTAAAACACTTTTTACTTGTGTACATTTGTTACTATTTGTTACTAGAATTTTCCCTGCTCGATTACAGTGGGGTGTTAACACCCTGCTTAAGTGGATTAGGGAAATTTTCATAGCCTATCTAGCGTCGGGATATATCCCGGTAGGTTGGAGGAAAACAAATGTGGTTTTTCTTCCCAAACCGGGTAAAAGGGACTATACTGATGACATTGCAGTTATAACCTAGATGCCACCAAAAATATGAAAAAATTATATGGTGACTTTGTCATTACATTGTTGCCATAATGGCGATGATAAGACGTCACTGGTCCGACTTTAAATTTCTCTATCAGCTCACAAACACTTTCCAATTATACAAAATACTTGCTTACATATAGACGTTGAATTCAATACCTCCAAACCAATTTCAGTTGCAATTTCAATTTACAGGAGACTAAAAACGTCTAGAATATTTTGATCTGGAAAGTTTCTGCAAGGCTTTTTTCTTTTTTTTTTAAATTTTTTTTTTGTAAAATTTTTTTTAAAAAATATTTTTTAAAAATTTTTAATTTTTTTTATTTTATATTTTTACAAAATTTTTTTTTTTTTTTGAAAATTTCTTGTAATATTTTTTTTTAACGTATTGTAATTTTTTTTTAATTTTTTGTAAAAATTTATTTAAAATGTATTTGTTCGCATTACATAAAAACTAATAAATAGATTTTAATAAAATTTTTTGGGGAGGTACCCTAGTATCTTATTACAAATATAGCATACTCTATCAGCAAAAATATCTCATTTCCAAGAGAATATAAAGAAAAAGTGGTGACCGATTTATTACCGATTCAATGGTAATAGAAAGTTGGCAGCACTTTTTTCTGTCAGCAGGATATTTTAAACACTACTTAGAGGACTCTATAATAATTTTGGAATTTTAAATAAATTTTAGAATTTTAAACAGGCATGGGTAGCTGTATATAAATAAAATACATAAACCATATCTAAAGCACTAAAAAGTAAGAGTCTTACCATTTGGTGTGGATTACTTTTAAAACAAAATCGAAAAAATATTGTAAGAAGTGGCGGGCACAGCTAGTTTCTTCTATTTTTAGAAAAATATTTTTTTTTTCTAGTACAGCTTTGTAAGTTCAAAATGAGCTTAAATGTGTTTTTTTGCCTGCTATAGGGTATTTATAACCATATTTTTTAACAACTTTTGTTCCTATAAAGAATTATTATATGAAATTGCGAATTATGCTATGTTTGCAGTTAAAACATTATCATTCTACTCTAAACATTGATTAAGCACTTGGAATGTTTTAAGGAATACATGATTTTTGTCTTGCATATTTTTTCCAATGTTTTTTTTTTATTTTTTATTTCATTTAGTTTGCAGCATTCTGCTGCTGTTCCCTAAAACTACAAATGCTTGTAAGTTTTGTTTCCTTGATAAATAATGTTGGGTGCCAGAGATTAATCGCTAATCTGTCCCTAGAGGGCGGTCTGACATTTTTTTTTTTCGTTAACATGTTTCTGGGTTCTTTGCTTTTTCTTTTTTTTTTTAACAAAACAGGCCTAAACTCTTTTATAGTGACGCTGTTGATGATGTCGTTTATTGCATCATCTTGCAACGACATGAGTTTGTTGTAAAAGACTTTACAGAATCATTTAGTAGTTGGCACCTCTTTTGCTAAAAGTCATTTACGAGTGTTGCAGGCCATAATGCTTGATCATTTAAAATTGCCTAGAACTTGGGCTTGTTTTGCTCTGTTCATGTTTATTTGGATTTTGTTAAAAAAAAAAGAAAAAAATTTATAAATATTAATAAATGTAACCTTGAATTAATATTTTAACTTGTCCTATGTGTGTTTGTAAAATGCAAGTTAGTTTGTCATTTGTCGTTTTTTTTTTTTTTTGGTTTTGCCAGAGATTAATCGCCTTTAATGTTTTCATTAAAAGCAATTCCAATTTGTGTTGCTTTTAAGTAAAAGTGTTTATCTGAAAGTATGGACTTCTAGACTTGTCTATAGTTTTTATTATTCCAGTAGCTGGAAGCAGGAATTTTAGATTATTGTTGTGGCAAATGCAGATCAATTAAATTTAATGTTTTAATTTTGCTGTACTTGTCCTAACGATGAAATATAATCACCAGACATATTTATCAACTGTTTGAAGCTACGAGGGGAGCTTAAAAATCCCGTAATATTTTTTTATAATCAGTAGTCCAGTAAACTGCTATATAATACTGCAGTACAGTTGCATTTTGAGCAACTTGAGCCTATTAATTAATTGTATTTTGACAGCCATGGAAGACAGGCAACTTGGCAAATTTTAACAGTAATGGAAAAACTGTAATTTTATGTGCTGGTTTTTTAAATGAATTAAATTCTATATTATAAAGATCTGAAGAAAATTAGACACCAGCAGAATGTAATGCATTTTCTAGATCGCCACATCCGTCGTCGCCATTCTTCATATCTATCTGAAAGGTAGTTTCAATTAATTTTCTATATAAACAAACTTATCAAAGAAATATTATATGAAAAATTTAAATATTTTGCACCAATTAAAAGTTTTAATTAGTTCTAAATTAAAGTTCAATTAATTTTTTAATTGATTCAAATATATATTTGCTTGAAAGGAAACAAAACATTTTCAATTAAAAAAAAATATTTAATTAAATTTTAATTTAAGATCAATTAAAAGCTTTAATTGGTGAAAATATTTCTATGCCATCAATTTGAATGGTAAAAAGTGGTTAATATCCATGGTATGAGCAAGTACTTGAGGAAATTGAAGTAACTGAGTCTATAGGTATCTCCATCGACGGTGTAGATTACAATTTGCTTGAATATTTACATATGAAAAATAAATCGTAAATCGGCCTAGGACCTGTTACCCTCTCCAGTATTCACTCCAGATCGAGCCGCTGTTTCCTATTTCCAATTTGAAGAAATGACCGGGTGGTAAGATATTTGTTTCAAGTGAAGAGAAGATCGTTGAGTGAAGAGAAGATCATTGTTAGTTTCCTTAAAAAATCTTATTAACCCTCCGATGACTGACAAGGTCCATATGGACCTTTCATGTTTTCGAAGCCACAGTATTTCAAGATGGCTTGCAAGAATTCCATAGCATTCCAGGACATCTACACTTGTAATGTTTTTAAGGTCTTAAAATAAGTTTTAGTTTATAAATATTAATATTGAAATATTTATGGAGGATTAAAGACGTTCATTACGCGGATAACCAAAAAGGTCCAAATGGACCTATATTATAATGTGGACCATTTTTGTACTACTTTAAACTTAGCTTTAATTTTAATAGCCAGGGCTTAGCTTTTGTTAAGACTGTTCGTAGCAATAAAGGATTTGTTTCGAATTTTTGAAACGTGGATGTTATAAAAGACATGTTTCATTATAATTGTAGTTCCTAATAAGAACAAATGATTTTAGTACTATCAACTTTGCATTACAGAAGCGGGGTAGATATAAGTAATATTGAAGAGAAACCTTTAGGTATCCTTGATTATAATTCTAACAAATGTATTTTGATACCAAGAACCAAATATTGGTTACTTATATCTGCAAACGTGCAACAAAACGATGGCCATTGGCACTGCTCTACAATATGATTGATGTCGCTTCTCTAACATCCTTTATAATCAATCCTAACACTGTATCAGATAAACGTCGCGACGTTCATTTAAAACAAAAAAAAAATTAACAAAACATTTGTGTAATATACAAACATCATGTGTAATATACAGGAACGGGCCACAAGTACTGCCGGTTACAAGTCCTCCAATAATACGTATGGCTATGAAGTCATTAGGAGTTGCGGTAAGCTGTTAGGGGAAAAAATTCATTAATTCAACGTAATACATTTTTTCTATTATTCTGAAGACAAAGCAACCAATAAATGAAGCTGCTGTGCCACTAACATCACCGCGCGGTAATCGATACTATTGTCGATTGTGTCGTGCAGAATCGTATATCCAACGGAATACTGCATACTAGTGCTTTGTTTGCCTAGAACCGGTATGTACGCAACACTGCACTATCTTAAAAAATACAATACCTGGTGTATAAGCCAAAGGCCGTCAAAATATAAGAACTTATAAAAACTTATACATTCATTTGCTTTGTAAATTATATTTACTTTATCTTTACTTTTTCCTTTCATATATAATTCCTAGATTTTATCAATTTTGTTAAATTTACTATTGTTTCTAATAGAGTTAAAATATTTCCACACAATCTGAAATCACCTATATAAACGAAAAAATATGAAAAAAATCTCAAATTCGGTAAAAATAATATGTGAGGTCTGCAGGGACCTTGTTGGTTATTGACCGTTGAAAAAATTCCTGGTTATCGGAGGGTTAATAAATAAATCGAGCTTAATGAAGACTATGTTTAGAAATTAAACAGTTTTTTCGCCAAAAAATATATATCTAATGTTTTTTAGCTGCATCAGAACTTGAAATGATGATACAAGAAAGAAATATTGTTGTAAGGAAATTTTTTAATTATATTACTCTGGTACATAAATTCATGACATTTATTTTTTTAAATGATTTCTGGCATATGTCAGTCAGCGGCTGCGAGTTACATGGGGTCAGCTAAAGACAAAATTTCGATGTAAAATAGGTCAAATTGAAGGACCTCCATCTTCTACAAGGATGATAAATTTTATATGAAATTTGATTTAAGCGTACGCGCATATAATAAGCTTTCACAAAAATGTAAAATTTTTATATATATTCCTTAAGAAATTTTTTTTTCTATTAAAAACACAAGATTGATGTGTATGTTTAGGTTAAAATACAAAAAATGCAATAATTTTGAAAATTTTAAAATTGAAAATCGTCTATTTCTTAACTCAGAAAAGATATAACCTTTAAATTTGTTCACAATATTTTCAGTTTTGTTGGCTACCTACGATTTTAAGAAATTTAAAAGAATTTGCTGTAAATTGTACTGAATATTTTGAAAAATCTCGACCAGGGTACCAAAAAAAACAAAAATTTTAATTTTAAATTTTTATAATTCGGTCATTTTACACAATTTATGGGTTAAAGCATTTTTTTCGAGATATTAACGAGACATTTAAGGCCGTGTATAATTTTTAAAAATTAAACAAAAAAAAAATACCAAGCTCGAGGTATTCAACTTTGAGACCACCCCTGGTAAATGTATGGTGCCCAGGTTCGAAACTTAAGCTCAAATACTCCTTTGCAATGCTGATGTCAGATTTTCGATCAAGCGGCCTAGCCATTTACAAATGGCTGAGCTATTTGCAAAAATATTTTGATTCTGCCCCACTGTGCAATGTAAAGATAATTAGCAGGTTATTAAATGTGTACTTTTTCTTAGTTGTCTCCACTTATTACTCAGTAAATACAATTTTTTTTAAATTTCCTAATTATTATTTTAATAACCACAAAATTCTCTTAAAAATTCGACATATGTTTTTTTCTATATATACCTTTCATCACAAATTCTTGCTATCCTCTTACAAAGAGTAAAAATCTCAAAAAAAAAACACATACACTTGAAGTTGCTTTGAACCAAGTTCTTAATTAATTTTAATTTGTATTAAAAACCGCAGAAATAAATTTAGGCAAAATGTTTTTTTTTTTTTTAACTAAAAGAGGCAAAGACATCTTGTTTCCAGGAAAGATAATATGTGGCTTAAAATCCATAAATATTAAATTTATTATATACAATTTTATTAGAAGTCGTGAGAGAAACCAAGTGTCTTTGTTTCGAAAAGTGAAAAAATTTTAATAACAAAAATTACCACTTTTATACCGCTGATGTCATTTAATAGCTTAAGCCTTTTTAAAGCAATCCCCCTGATGTGATGTTGCACTAAAGTTGTTTATTAACGGTGTAAAACACAAAATATAAAATATGACTTGACTTGGTTTATTTTCTGAAAGGTTTCATGATTTTTCATGTGTGGATTTTTTCTGGCGTGTTTCTTTTTTTTTTGTTTTTTGTCTGAGGTTATAAATCATTTAAGTAGTGTCATATTTTTAAATTTTTTAATTTACTGGTTTCAGACAAAAAAATACACAATAATTTAAAAAAAAGGAAACAGGATTTTTTAATAACAGACACAACGTCAAAAAGAGATATTCCTTTAAACGCGTGAGATTGTTTTTGGGTGATTATGTCAATTATTTTTTGGCAAGTGGTATTTAACAAAGACCCGTAGTGGTTGATTATAGTAAATATGAACAAAAACATTTAAGATTTATTTCTTCTGTATCGAAATATTATATACAAAAAGATTTATTTAAATGTTTCCTGTGCCAAAATAAAGAGCAACAGCTAAAACGAGGCATCATGCTAAACAATATAAAATTTTATTTCAATTGTTCAAGTCAACTTACGGATGTGTGTGAATAATGTTAAAATGTTTCACGAAATTTCAAATTCTTTTATTATTTTTTAAGTCACCTTTAAGGTGATCTTTAGATAAATGATTATATCAAATATTCAATAGATTTAGGAATCTCCAAACAAAACTCTAAGAATTTTATTTGTTCAAATTAAAAAAAGGTTTTTTAGAGGAGGATAACAGAGCCGAGAAACCCGTATTTAATATCCATCCAATCTATTTATTAATAATTAGATATGTTTATGGCTTTATTGTTTAAAATGAGGCTGCATTTTGGCAATAACGCATTGAATATTTATTTCCAAGAGCTCGATCGTTTGTTGTTTATCTGAAAAGACCTCGATATTTATATATCGAAGGATAAAAATAATCTAAATGCGTCAAATCACATATACGAGGTGAACAGATCCGTTTCATGAAATTATTCGTTCGTCAAATACTTGTCTCAATAAACTGATATCGAGGGCTGTATGACATGAGTCACCATCCTGGTACAGATATAAGCTCATATTACACTTGCCTTCCAACTGAGGCACAAAAAAGTTAGTATTATTGAGCACGATGACAAATTGATGAATTTGGATAATCAGCAACAATATGCTGTACTCCATCAAGAGCATGCTCTGTGAGCCCTGTACGGCAGCTTCCGGGATGCGTATTATCGTTAAGAATTAATTGCTTTAATGAACGATTATGAGCATTATGAAATGTACGCAATGCTCGATGAGTTTGTAAAAATGAACCAAGATTTTTAAAATACATAAACTTAAACAATTTGAAAACATTGTTATGATGCAAGTCTACTTATGGTATTTGCTGTACAAATTGTCAAGTTCTTGTTATTTTTGGGAGATTTTAATTTTTTGACCTAGTGTGAAGAAAGCTGCTGCTTAAAACTCATAAGTGCCCTTAGATACTCTATTTATATTTTTTTTAATGAAAATTAAAATAGTACCAAAGTCAAGAAAAATTTTGTCACGAATATTGAAAATAACCCGAAATACATTGCTTTACTTAACCCGTTTTGTGGACACCAACGTGTATAGAATTCAAGACAAAGTTAGATCATGGGTCAAAAAAAAATTATTGCTCAAAAAATTTTTAGCAGTGTATCATTGCTAAACTTAGTTATTGTCATATATACATCTGCTATGCTTATCAACAATTGTGTTTATCAACAATGTTTCAGATACAAAATACACATATAAAGTAACCAAAAACTTTCTATTTTACCCAATAAAAAAGTTATAAAAAGTGTTCCATGGAAAACCATTTTAAAAATATGTTTTGGGCGAAATTCTTGATCAAAGGATCAAGGACTTTGATCGAAAACCAACACTAACTTGTTGATATTCTATAAAATATTTAACAAACTCTCCCTACAGTCCATATTTTTTGGCTTTAATTATTGTGTAAACTGAACTTTGTATGCGTAGATACGCACTGTACTCAGCTTTATATTATCAGGTCGTTAAATTTTAAGGGCCGATGTTGAATTTCAACCACACATAAACGTCAAGTTTTTATCTGCATTTAATTTGACATTTCTCAATTTCAGACTAAATCAATTTGAACCATACGCGACAAATTCAATGGCCGTGTTATCTCACGTTTTGGCGATGTGAATTGGCTGCCAAGATTATGTGATTTGACACGGTTTGACTTCTTTCTTTGGGGTTTCTTTTTTTGAAAGAAACAGTGTGAGTCGATAAGCCAGCAACAATTCAAGACTTAAATGATGAGATAATTCGAACATTATCGGCATAGAACCTCAATTATGCCTCAGCGTTATCGAAAATTTGGAGCATCAGGTAGAGGTTCCATACATAATTGATCCATACCAATATTATCAAAATAAAAAGAAATGAATATAAATTCCTAAATAATTTGTGTGATAATCAACATCGGCCCTTAAAATTTAACCACCCTTTATATGTGACTCTAAATTAAATATTCTTGAACTTGTATGGCAATGACGGCAACTCTTCCGAGGTTTATAAGGCCATCAATCTCCGAGGCTACCTGGGTCTTGAAACTGGCAGTCAAGAACCTACAAGTTCTGACCATAGTTCAAACGACTGATACCACTGGAACCGATAATTTCACAGGGATTTTCCCAAATCTCTGTAATCGGCTATTGGTGAGACCCTTCGGGGGTTTAACATAGTGGCTGCGGTTTATATCTAATTAGCAGGAAGGACGACTTAGTCCTGTGTACTGTTGCACTACTCATCAGAGGCTCGAATAGCATGTTAGGAGTTAGGATAGTCTCTAACTTCTAAACAAAGGGCTATGAGCATGGTCCCCTGTCAGCCATATTCTAAAATTAATACTTGTTGTATTACCTTGCACAACAAGGTCGTTTATATTCGCATTGTTTTTCTTTAGTGATACACATATTATGCTCTAAGTACGACTTGGAATTTCTCGGGCAGTCACAGAGGAGCTGTTAAACTGGCTCTTGCCTTTACTCATCTAGACAGCTTCTGCAGCTCTCACCAAGAAAGAATCACTTACAGTGCGTCGTTATGAAGCCTACTAGTAGCGGTATTAAATTTTTCCGAGGACTAGTAGTTTTAGATATTCAGCAAGAGCTTATCGTAGACAACCTATTAACTGTGTCTTTTAGCTATCATTCGCGTAGCATGATAAAAAATTCATTCGGAGGTATAGATGTCCGCCTGTGTGTTTACCACATCAAGGTTTGGATAGAGACAGGATTGTTCCTATTTAAATTTTTAACTTATCTCTCCGCTTTTCGTTGAACAATCAAATGTCTTTTATGGTACATTAAACTAATATAATTCATATATAAAACCGCGATTGTTATTAGTAAAACAATAAGGTGTCAATTTAATATTTTTTTTTTTTTTGAAGAACTACTCTTATTTTTAGGACTACATATATTTCTTCTAAGTGGTCTAGGAAATAAATTAAATTCGTAATTTATTAAATTAAATTCGTAATTTATTTCCCAGTCCATCCATCCTCTTTTGATGTATTACTTCATAATAATAGACCTTGCTACAACTACCGCCAGCAACTCAAAAATGTTGCGTTTAACCTTTAAGGTAATAACTTGCAATGCTAAAATACTTTGTAGTCAATTATTGCAGCTGAGGTGTAAAACGTCCATACAATTAATATTTCAACATTCTAGTTATGTGAAAAATTATAATGCGTTAAGCATAACTTGGTTATGTCGTATTATTTTTTATGTGAGAAGCGCAAAAGAGCATGTGACTGGCTGGAATTGTGGGCAATGTTGCACGACAGTATAAATTTATAAATTCATATTCAATTTCTTAATGTTGGCCCTGGTCTCTTGATCATACAAGCGCCACAAATTATGCTTAATTAATGTTTCACCATGAAAATCCCCACTCAAGTCTGCCATGGAAAGGGTACTGAAGTGCACTACAACAAAAAAAAATTGGTAATAAACAACAGTAGTGGCATAAAAGTTATGTTCAACATGCTGTATTGTTATTTTTGTAGTGCTGTTTAGAGGCCTTATTTTAATTTATTAATATTACTTTTATTGTTATTGTTATTATTACTGTTGTTATTGTTGTTGTTGTTGGCTGTTTTATTCGTATGTAATTAACAACGCGTTACCTGATTAAAAATTCGACGCCGACATGTCGTATTCACAACTCAAATTCTGACAGCTCCATGCTGACATGACAACCTGCCACCGTCATTGGTAAAAATGTGAATGTTTGTTGCTCGAGCGAGCTCTTTACTAAAAATTTTTTTAGTTGTTGTATTTCATTTTCTACTCAGTGCAAACAAAAGTTAAAGGCGGCTTTAATGTTGCTGCTGAAATTATTGGTGACGATGACTTTGATGGTTAACTTGTTGTAGTTGTTGTTTGCCGATGCTCTTACTACTACTACTATTTCTTCTCCCTACATGATCTTTTTCATCTGTAACTTTTACTGAGTTTTATATGTCGATTTTTGTATTGTATTTACTGATTGCTGTTGCTTGCCATTTTTCTCCGCATACAAATTGAGTTTAAACACACCAGTCATCACAAAGCATAAGCTTCACAAGGTATTATTATTGACCTTGAATTAAGTCTATGTTTGGCAATAAAACGCAAAACACTAAAAATATTGTTCGATGCATATTAAAGATTTTGTTAAAAAATTTTGTAAACAGACGCGAAAAAGAGTGACTTCTTTCATAGTCAGAAATTATTGTCAAAAATTGCTACCAATGTACTTAACAAATTAATCTAATATAATAGAAAAATATATTTTTTCAATTTGGAGAGAATATAACGAACTTAAACTCCAAACGAAGAGTAAGACAGAATGAGAGACAGCGAGGAAATTATTTACTGTTTTATTATATGTATAGATAACGATATTTTTAAAAAAGTACGCTTCGAATATTATTTTTAAGCAAAATACAAGAATAAAAAGAGAGGTTTTATAAAAGCATCATTTAACATATTAAAATAAGCCGTAATATTTTTTAAAATTATAAATTTGAAGAAAAACTTCTTAAAAATCTTTTCTACAAAATACCTTTTTAAAAGATAAGTTTTTCAAAAGAAACACCCTTAAAAAATTACCTTTCAAAAAGTAGCTTTTAAAAATAAATGCAGTCTGAAAAAGTGCAATTTAATATCTTACATTAAACAACATTTTATTTTAAATTGGGCCTTTACAAAACTACTGAAAAAAGTCTGCTGCAAAAATGCCTTTTTACAAGGTAATTTTTAAAAAAAGTACCATTACTTTTTTTTAGCATTTTGCTCTTTTTAACTTCTGACCTCATTCCACGGCACAAGTATAGAAAACGAAATTATGCCTTATTTTTAAATTTTTTGCTGTTTATTGGCACCTTTGTTCGAAGGACTGATTGTCTGGATAATTGTCTGCCCTCTTAAACGATTCGAATAAATACATACGTATAAAGCGACTGTGCAAACTTTTATAAGTTGTACAGTCAAGATGATGCATCAATGTCAACATAATTCATTTTAAACCAAACATAACTTGACATGTTAGGGCCTTTATTAGTTATCATGACTAAACATAAACTAAAGAAGCAAAAAATTACAATTCTCACAGGAGTCTTGGGTAAAAAGCAAAGGACATATTAAGTCACTTAATGAGCTAAAAATAATTTACGAAAAAAAAACTTCAAAAATAAACACAAAAAATATCAATAAAAAAATATTAAATCATCCCAATTCTATTTTTCAATTTAATTCTCTAATAAGATTATAAACATTTTTTTATTATATTTACTTTTATTTGTTGAGCTTTTGTCTTTTAGTTGCATCCTGATATTAATTAAGCAACGATAAACATGTAGACACTTTAATTCGTGCAACATTAATTCCTCTTGTCTTTGTTTGAATTGCAAGTAAAAGTGTCGCCGCATGATATGGCGACACAAAAATATTTTATATGATTTTTTCTTTATTGTTGCGGCAAATAAATTTATTTAACATGTATTAAGCGAAACCTCTATATGAGTCTATCATTGTTATTTTATCGCTGTTGTTGCTGCCTAACAGTTAAAGCATATTTCGTAACAGGGTATGTTTGATAAAAATATCAAAGTGAAAAGAGGGAAATTTTTACTAAATTCTTATAATTAATTACTATATTAATTGCATTTAATATATCTACTGCAAATTGTATTGATAGAGAATACTAAAAAAATGTATGCTATACTCGAAATCATAAACAGTCACAACTCAAAATTTATCAAAATTCTTTTTTTCCTCATAAATCAGTTTACAGATCAAATCTCTAACGACTAGGAAATTTTGCAATTGCATCACTGTCTTTTTTAACTAGAAAAACAGCATGAGTGGGGAACTCAATTTGATTATAAAATTACAGTCATGTTTTTAGAAATCATTGTTTGCCTACCCTAAAAAATTTTTCAATTTTGCGTTGTGACTGTTTATGCTTTAATGGACGATATGCAAAAACTGTTGTTACCGCACTATGCGAAATTCTTTGTTATTCGCTCTACAGAAGTCTTTCGTAAAATATATGAATTATATATAAAAAAATTGCATAATCCATTCTGGAAATAATTTCTGTCCCACCTTTTCTTCATAAATATAAAAAAAAATATATTTTTTTTTGAAACCGGTATCATCTAAAAGCTATGAAAATATAATTTCTTGCAGAAAAATATATAAGCTGATTTGAACGTTACTAGATGGCGCTAATTTTTTTGACAATTATTTGTTGGAAATGTTTTTAAAAATAAAATAATAGTTTTATTTAAAAACTTTTCTTAATAATACCTGAACAAGTGCAAATTTTGTAATCAATTTTAAGAACTGTGAGAGAAGCTTTGGTCCCAAACCCCAAAGTAGAATTTTTAAGTTCTAGCAATTCTGAAATTATTCACAAATTTTGCTAAAAGGTAAATACAACGCTTCTCTTCAAATCACTTATCTGAAATTATTGCAGTAGACTTAGGTCTAAGTAAGAATGATAGAAACAAGATTACGGCATCCATATAATTTCCCTTCAGATGATATAATATGAGCGATTTTAAATAGACAGGTCTTATGACGTCATTTTAGGCTAGCAATATCAATGTCTTCCAATTGAAGCACAAAAAAGTTAGTAAGAATGTCTCTAAACTGTCCCCGCTTGTAAACTGAATTTTCCTGGATATAATAGAGTTTCGACAACAGCTTGAGGACTATCATCGCTCCAAATGTAGCAATTATTTTCTTCAAAACGACCAAAAACTGTCAAATCAGCTGTATCACAAATAACAGTGCTGCCTCTAAAGAATACGCGATACTTTCAAAATTAATATATTATCACTATTGAAATGAAATTAATTTGTTAAAATTAACAAATGACAGTGCTATATTCGGTCGTGCTGAGTATTTTATACCCTTCACGACGGTGATTGTCGTTTTACAGCACCACACCTCCCCTTACGACCACCCTATATTAATTAGGCCTACAATAGTAAGATCAAAGCCAATTAAGGATTGAAACTTTAAAAGAGTGAACTCTTTATGGACACATCTCCCGCTACCCCTTTGTTATCCATTGGACGAACGCTGCTGAGTTTCATTGGTCTTAAAAACTGGTATTTTATGTGTGACCATAATCGAAGCGACCATAAAAACTAGAAGAAAATTAATGTAATATTGCGCTACTACTGGAATTGGGTTCTGGCTGACCACATCCCCGCTTCTGTTGGTCCAGGTTAAAATCATTGATACTAACACGGTCAGACCTAAGTAAAATAAAAATAAAAAGGACAAGGACAAGACCGCAGAAAAACGAATTCAATGTTAACCCGAGACAACCAACTCCCCCCAAAAAGGCCCCATCGCCCTCCTCCTGGGCTTCATAGGACCTTCCTGAAATCCATATTACCTAACAATGAAAAAAAGTTTGACCGACCATTTTGCGCTCACCCATTGACCTCTCCTGGTTCCCAGTGGCCACCCTGTGGGTATATTGGCCACCTGTAGGTTTATTGCTTTCTTTAAAAGCTTTTGATACAAATTAATGCAGAAAAACCCTATGAACCTAAAAAAAACACAAAATAGCCCCTCCCAAGAGGTTATTTGTCACCCGAGCTCTGTATACGACCTAATATTTAGTAACAAAAAAAGCAAAAGAAAATCATTGCAACGTAAAAAAAATAAAAACAATTTGAAAAAATATAGATAGGCGTGGTTTTTTGCCCTCAGCCTCGAATGGAATTGTCTGATGTTGCTGAATTGCAATAGCAAAATTTTCGAAAGTACACCTGACAGATTGGTGGGCTTAAATTTTTTGTTGCTCTTCTGGTGCCTTGCCAAAGTTAATTTCAACCCGAACACATACGTACAGACGGCGATCGCAATATAATCTTCTTTATGTAAAGGGTGTTTTTTATAGAGGTTTAGAATTTTAAGTTGCAATAAAACAACGATGGATTATTCGATTAACATGAATTTTATTTATCCGAAAGATAATCTTGTAGCATTACATTTTAAATATGATTTCTGGCATATGACCGCCACGGCTGGCTCGGATGTAGTCCAATATGGACGTCCAATTTTCGAGGACTTTTTCCAATATTTGTGGCCGCATATCGGCGATAACACGGCGAATGTTGTCTTCCAAATGGTCAAGCGTTTGTGGCTTATCCGCATAGACCAATGACTTTACATAGCCCCACAGAAAGTAGTCTAGCGATTGTTAAATCACAAGATCTTGGAGGCCAATTCACAGGTCAAAAATGTGAAATTGCACTATTTGCACTGTTGCACTATTTGCAAGCGTTGTTCAGGCGTGAGTCTATTCATGATGAATTACCAAACTAAACTGAGAATAAATCACTTGACAGCTGTTAAATCGGTCGCCATCTTGAAAAGTAATGCCAACTTAAAGTTCTATACCTCTATAAAAAATACCTATTATAAGGTTCCAGAATGTATAAACTTTGAAGGGTCGGATATAAATATTTTAGAAATTACACACGCATTAAAAAACTAATTCATACCCTTTCCACTTTTGGTGAAGGGTATAATAAAACGAAAAAGTTAATTGAAATAATTATTAGTAAATTTAGCAAAAAATTTCTTCAAATTAACACCGAAAGCTGCAAGTTTTGTTAATTATATGCCATCAATTTCTCTTAAGTTTATTTGAAATTTCTTTAACATATTTACCCACATAAATATAATGTACCTCATTTCCTCAATATTTCATTACTTGAAATAAACTCTTATTTCCTAGAAATAATCAAAACAAAATTTCTTTATAATTTCGTAAAAGCTAACAACAAATGCGTTAAAATGATTAAACGTTTAACATTTCAAACAATTTCTTTTTAAATAACTTTCAGTAAAGATGAAGAAGAAGAAATAGTAGCCATTTCTCGGTTTCCACTACGTGATTTAAAATTTGCTTTAATAAAATTTATGTATAGAAAACCTAACCCACAAAAAATACATGCACACACATACATAAACATAAACATATTTCGTAACCTTTAATTAGTGGGAATAAATAATTTTTCTCAGAACAAACGACGGGTATCATTCGATACAAAAAATTGTCCTCAATATATCACTTTACACTATCATTATCACGTAAAATGGATGGTTAAGTACGACGGATAGAAGAAACTCAACCACATAAAAAATTAAGTTTTTTCTATCTTTTTTTTGGTTGATGTGAGATCTATTTTTCTCACTGCTTTTGCCTGGAATCAAGTAAATGAATGTTCATATGTATGTTAATGTTGCTGTTACTGTTGTTGTTGTTGTTTTTCATGTTGTAGTTTAAATACAATTACTATGACTACTAAGTGACAAATATCTTGTCATATAAATCATCTAGTTAAAAACCGCTAGAATCATTAAATAACAAATCATGTTGCCACACTACTGGCATATGAAGCTCACACACACACACTTTGGAAAAAATACCATTTAATGACCAACAAAAAGAAAACAGAAATGAAATAAAATAAAATAAAATAAAATAAAATAAAATAAAATATAGAATTATAACGCGTTTTTTATATTCATACACGTTTTTTATATTTACACATCTTCAGTGAAGTGTTTGTATGTAAAATAAGCAAACGTTTTAAATTTCTGTGGAACTGAACGCAATTAGTCAAACACTTCAAACTTTTTTTTTTCAAAGATATAACAAACAAAACACCACAAAGTGAGCGAGTAAGTGAGTGAGTGAATGAGTGAATGAGTGAATGAGTGACTGAGTATTACAAATTTAACAGGAACTATTACGAGTTTTAGAAATTATTTTATATAAAGAAAGTATCTCTCGTGTTCGTATCATCCTTGTCCCATCATCTACATACATGCAAAAGAAGACACGTTTAACACACACTACAGTGCATAGAATATATTTAAAAGCATATACATATGCGAATACAAAATCAATTTATTTTTTAATTAAAAAATTATGGTTAACTCAATCGATCGACTCTAATCAGCTTGACTATCAAATATATTGTAATCATTCTTGACCAAACACTTATCTCAGACATTATTATTAATGTAGGGCTAACATCAAAGTAGACCACTTCCCTTTTCGAATACCTTTCGTCCTAAATTATTATAGGCAACCAAAATGTAATCTATGGCAAGCTTACTTTCATTGATTCACGTGCTACAACCGACCTTAAATCTTGGTTTTAAGAGATTTTAAATTGCCGACTGGTACCTGTCGGCCTTCTTTCTCATCACGCAGTCTCTAGTAACTGCTAGCATTTGTTCAAGGCTCAGGTTCCCCATGGCATCCACATTTAACAAGTTTCTATCAGTGGTCCTGAGTCTTATGCTAGCCAGTGGTGAACATTGACACACAATGAGCGCTGCTGTCTTAGCCTCTACTAGGCAGTATACAAGTATCATCTTATTAGATTTACAATTTGGCTAGATGATTCTTAAAGTTCCATGTCCTGTCACCAACGCAGTTATCCAGTTTAAGAAACTTCTATTATATCTGAGCACCTTACTGGCCTTCCTGCCCATGGGCTCTTGGAGCCTCATTCGAGCCTGCCAACTTACGGCTAGAGCTTTACTTGACAGGATCTACCGCCGCATTCGTTAATCTATCAAGTCCTCGTAAGCGACTTGCTAAAATAACAGTCCAGGCTTCGATTGCCAGATGTTTTAACGAACGGATTTTTCTCCACTTTCTCTTAAAAATAAGATATTTTTGCGGAAAAAAGTACCCTATATTGGAATCAGGGTACTAAGTTAGTTACTCGCAAAATTTTGCTAAAATGCATTCAGTAGTTTTTACGTGATGCGAACGCAAGCAAAAAAGGACAGACACACACTGTTACTATTTTATTATATGTTAGATTTTCGTTTTTCCCTTTTATTAGAGGAAGAAATATGGGATTTCCTTGATGACAATAAGTAGCCGACCAAGTCCCGTTCCCTACACGAGAAATGTTTTACATGGCAACTATAAAATTTAGCCTAAACTCAGCTTCTTCCATGTGACCAACACTTTTTCAGACAGAAATAAGAGGTTGGGGAAATAGAAATCCATTCAATTTTAAACTTATGTTCGTTGTCAGGTGACATTTATTACTGAAAAATTATTTTACTGTTTTTTGCTTGGTCCATTCAGTTTTAAGTTACAGGATGTTTAAAATGGAAGTCAACAAAGAGAAAATTCGGTACTTCTTACAGTTTTTCGATAGTGTATACCATTGTCATCAGTAATAAATATTGGTTAAGAAGTAGGAAAAGTGTGAAAAAATTAATATAGTATTATTATTAATATTATTATTATAACTATTATTATTACCAAGCTGCGCTAACCTGTCATAATTTCATTTGACATTAGGACCCTTGATTGGGAGGAGCAATGAATTGTGCGAAATCTTCTAATGTACTTAGAACCCCTAACTGGCTGACAATTTGCTGAGTAACTGGTCATGAAGCTCACATGAGGTTATATCCATACATCCCAAAGAGAGCTGTCAATCAGTAAAAGCTGTCAGTCAGTAAAAATATATTGTGGTCTTGACAATATTTCATAGAATAAAATAAGCAGTGATTAAAAATGCTTGACTATTTTCAACGCATATGTAATTGCTTAACAGTTGCTTAGAAAAAGTGTGCAGCAAAATCAAAAAGCTAAAGCAAGCTATGTGTCTCTTTTTGCAGCAAAGCAATCAGCAAAGCAATTACTTTAAAAACATTTGCTGTTGCTTAAGCAATTAGTTGTTCTTCATTTTTATTTTTGCTTAAGCTTAATTCTTAACTGTGAAGTAGTGTTTGATTACGATTGCTGTTTTTTGCTGTTATTTGCTGTTACTCGCTGCTTCAGTTTTAGAAAATTCTTTGACAGTGAGAGATTAAAATTATGGCGCCACGTGTAAATCGAAAAAAAACTAAAGTTTGAAGATCTGCAAAATAAAGATTTCCAATATTGTTTTACAGCAACAGCAAAAGAAGAAACAAACATTAACTTATTGCTTAAGCAACAGCAAACGATTTCAAAAAAAACTGCTGTGCTGATTGCTGTGCTGCAGAAAGAGACACATTGCAAGCCTAAGCAAATCAGTTGCTCTTCTTTTTTTGCTTTTGCTTCGCTTATAAAAAAATGTTATATAAATGCCGAGGAATTCAGTTTTTTTATTTGCTGAAAAAAATGAAAGCAAAGCAAAGATTATAGTGCTTTTGCTATTTTTAAGTAAGCAATTCAAACCCTGTAAATAAGGCATGTAAAACAAAGATTTTTAATTACAGTGAATTATTTCGCAGAATGACAGTGAAGTATTTTATATAAAAAAATGAATCTAGAAAGACATATACCTTAGCCGATTTCTTGGAGAGAAAGATATATTTGTTCTATAAATTATTAATCATATTTAGCTTCTAGATGCAGATCAGATCCTGATGACGAGTTTGGCTTGCTATTAAAAACTTTTTGGTTTTTAATATTTAAACCGCATCCGAAAAAGAGTTTCAAACAATCTAAGACAATTCTTTAATTTTTATTCATAAGCCTTTAAATTAAAATATCGCAGAGATAGTGGTGGTTTTTCGTGTTTTTTTCTAATATGGTAAGCCTTAATGCTAAAGATTTAATCAGGAGTTTTCTGACTTTACAGTTTAAAACTGACTTCAAAACTGCAATAGCCCTCTGCAACTGACGTCATAGTCTGACAAACACCGCAAAATAAAAGGTCTGCTAGACCCCACATCAGTTACATTGCTAAAGTTAATGCACGTCAGTTGCAGAGGGAGAGGAAATACATCTTAAAAGGATAATGACCAAACTTTTTAAGAGCAAATAATTATTCACCTTAAAATATTTCCTCCACTGTATCACACTTAATTTAAAACTCAACATTTGAAGCAAGAGTTTCGCATTAACATAAACCCGTAGAAAAACGAAATGAAACTCCAACAAATAAGAAAAGAAATATAAAACAAAATAAAATAAAATCCAACCCATCTATGCCACCATATACACAAAGTACTTAAAAGCCGCAAAAGCTATAGAATATGCTGAAAGTTATAAAGTAGATAGTAGGTACTCGTATTCGTATGCCTTATAACTTTTATTTGCTTCGCTAGGTATCTAAGTCACAACCTATCATCATGGCAAACTATAGAAGTGAACCAGCAAATAAACCAACAACTAGCAACCATACAACCAACCAACCAACCAACCAGCCAAGTCATTCAGCCTGCTTAACAGCCAAAACCTATTCAAAGCCGGGACTTTATAGAGTAGAGTAAAATTAATCAGAAGTCACTATGAATTACAAATGCAAAATGCGTGCGATAAATTACTGCGAAATTCAACAAACAACTAAACACATTAGTATGAATGTAAAATAGTTTATGTATGCATGTGTGTATGTGTGTGTGTAATAAAAAGTATGCAAGATACAATTGTCTGTCTGACTGTTTGACTTGATTATGGTGGTTTTACATAAATATTCTAAGTTAAAGCTTACACACCGATCAAACGAGATGAGAGTTTAAAGTACTAGACCACAAACAATAATATAAATACATTTAGTTAATATTAACAACTATGCCAACAACTACAACAAGAATGACTCAAAGTAAGCGATTATAAGGTAATGATAATAACAATAATAAAATGCTTTTTTTGCTTTTGTTCTTGTTATTTTATTATTCCTCAAAACACAAAATCTAAATAGTAAAGAAAACAGAATTGTAATAAGTCAACCAAATACACTGAAGGAAAAGAATATAGAAAATTTAAGTGATGAATTAATAAATCCGAGCAGCTGTCCTACATCAATACCTTATAAATATGGTGTATTTGGGAAAAAAGCTGTTTAAATGTAAATGTATATAATTCAAACACTGTTCCCTCTGTTCCTGTGATGCCAGTCCTTTGGATATTGGTCGGGCCTCAAAAAGAACTCATAATAAAACAGACCTGTTCTTCCAGATTCCAGGCTCCAGGAGCCCTGGCGCTGGCGAGTGCACATCTTCAAAGCCTTGGGAATTACTATAGAGACAGTTTGCACCCCCGGGGTAATGAAAAACAGATGCTAAATCTACTGATACTCATTTCACTTCAAGTTCCTTCTTCTAACTTCAATCATTCAATCTGTACATATAATAAAATAGCAACTCATTTCCGTCTGTCTGTACGTCTGTTTGTCTGCTTCTCCTTTGCGTTCGCATCACGTAAAAACTGCTGGATGGATTTTAACAAAATTTTGTGAGGAGGTATCTTAGCATCCTGATTACAATATAGGATACCTTTTTCCGCAAAAATATCTCACTTCCAAGAGGAAGTGGTGAAAAAGCAGTAAAACTACGCAAATTCCGGTTTAAAGGTACTAAAATTTTCGGTTTCAAACTAGGATATTATTTTTAAAATTTTTGAAAGTGGGATATATTAAACAAAATTGCGCAAGAGATGGAGCCAATTTTTTTTTCATAATTTATTTATTGTATCTTCAATATTTTTGAACTAACAATAATTACTCGTATCTTAAGTCTAAAATAAAATATACTTTTTAAGTCCACCCAGTGCTAGACAAAAATAATGTTTGTTTCACGGATTTTGCAATCATTTGCGGGTCATCCCTCTAATGTATGGCCAAGAAAAGCAGTATCTCTTCTTTTTAGTCAAATGTAACCCGGTTCATTCAGCATGCTACGCGCCAAAGGGTTTGGATGAGATTTAAGCCTCTTTAGATATGTGACTGCATGTTTCGCTATTTCTGCTTTAACTGATGGCATGTTTAAATCTTTGTGGATGTTCGAATTTTTTATATACCAGGGAGCAGATGTAATCATACGTAGTACCTTATTTTGGCGCCTTTGAATTTTTTCTACATTGCTAGCTGGGGCAGTGCCCCATAACTGAATCCCATAACACCAAATTGGTTTGAGGGTCGACTCGTACAGTAGAAGTTTACAATCTAAGCTCAGGGTGGAGTTTCTGCCAATAAGCCAATTTAGTTGTACTGCTTTTAGTTTCGTTTGTGTTAACTTGAAGTTAATGTGGGTTTTCCAAGTAAGGCGACGGTCAATATGTATTCCCAGGTATTTAACGTGTGAAAGCTGTGGTATCATTTGGTTATTTATGAGAATAGGAGGGCATGAGTCTCTACGCAGTGTGAAAGTTATGTGAGTACATTTTTGTTCATTCACTTTTATTCTCCATTTTTCTACCCATTTTTCCAAATTGAGTACGTGGTCTTGTAAAAGTTGTGATGCTTCTTGGGTACTTTCATGAATATGCTGTGTCATCTGCAAAAGTTCATGTGTGTACTAGGGTGCTAATTGGCATATCCGATGTGTACAGTAAATATAAAATTGGTCCCAAAATACTACCTTGGGGAACTCCGGCTTCAATGAGCTGTGGCGAACTTAAAAAGTCACCTTCTTTTAGTAAAAACTTGCGATTCGTTAAATAATCTTTTAAGAGCTTATACAAGTTTTCGGGCAAGTTCAGCTCTAGCTTAAATATTAGGGCTTTGTGCCAAACCTTATCGAATGCTTGAGAAACGTCGTTAAAAAGCGCAGAATAGTATTTTTTTTTTCTTCAAAGGTCGTTTTAATTACATTTACCAATCTGTGTGTTTGTTGGATCGTATTATGTTGTTTTCTGAAGCCGAATTGATGGTTCGGAATACATCCTTTCGCGCTAAGAATTGGATTCAGCTTAGTTATTATGGCGTCAATTGAATAAAATTTATATTTTTACTTTGAGGAATAACATTGTTATTAAAATATTTTAAACACATCTTATAGAGCTTTACAATAGTTTTTAGAATTTTTTATAAATTTTAGAATTTTATGCAGGGGTGGATAACTATTTATAAAGTAAATACATAAGCCATAACTGAAGCACTATAAAATTAGGAGTCTTACAATTGGTGTGGAATACTTTCAAAGCAAAATCGAGCAAAATATTATCAGGACACCCACGACGTGACGGGCATAGTCACGGGCTAGTCTTTTATAAAAATCTATAATATGCGTAAAAGAATATTGATAACACCTTTATTTCATAACTATATTCTATGATTCCGTATTTAGAATCCCTCTTCACCCTTCTATGCCAACAACCTTTTACCTGATAACCCACATTATTTTTCAAGTATTGTATTATCAATTTAGAGGGATAATTGATGCACACCTCCAACTTTATAGGCCCCTTTTCAACACCCGATTGTGGCTAAGATTATCTTACTTTCCTTAAGAATCGTGCCTTTACTCTCGAGTGGTAAGTAATCAACTTTCCTCCCCATCACGGATCCTCTTGTATTTACTGGAATTTGTCACTAATGCAGTTATTAATACAGTTTAAGGTACTTTCATTATATCCAAGCAAATATCTAAAGTTTGTGCCGAGAGCCTATTACATCAGCAGGCTAACCGATTCATCTCTTGAGATGTTTAGCGTATTGCATCAGAGACTGACGGTTATGTTTGTTTTTATTAAAATTATTATTTATAAAGTCATTGCCAGGAAATATAAAACGAACTATCCTCAGTTCATACAGTTAAGGCGATTCATACCCTTGCATCTGCTAGCTGACGGGCGTTCCCAGAATAACATACATTAGTTTAAAAGAGTCTCACAAATGGGCTAGTTAGTAATTGAATTATATGGGGCTAATAATATATATCCTATATCTCCCCCTCCTAGGTATCCAGGTAATTGCTAGTAAGGGCATTTTATTCTCAAATAGAATTTTACAGATGCTCGATATAATAGTTTTCTACATATAGGATATGTAGTATAAAGTTTTTATGCGGAGTACCCTTTTACTCACTCCTTAAACAAATTAAATTAGCCTATTTGAATTTCAAGAACTTCACCAACATGCTTCCAAAACGTTTTAAAAGTATTTACGTAAGTTAAGCACTTATCTCCTAATAATCAATTTCATTGAATTTATATCGGTGGTTAAATTTTAAGGGCCGATGATGAATGTGAGCCACACCTAAACGCCAAGTTTTTTTCTGCATTTAATTTGACATTTCTTAATTTCAGGCTAACTGAATTTGAACCATGGAATGATATACAATCGAGCAATGGTCAGAATGGTGGCAAGAAATGGCAACGTTGGATGATCAATTTTCGAAGATAATCATCTTCAATGATGATGATGCACATTTTCACCTCAATGGATTCGTCAATAAGCAGAACTTCCGCATTTGGGCGAATGATAATCCATGAGTGATTGTCGAAAAGCCAATTCGCTCACAAAGAGTGACTGTTTGTTGCGGTTTATGGCCTGGCAGCATATTCGGCCCGTATTTTTTCCAAAATGAGGCTGGTCGGGCAGTTACTGGGAATGGTGTTCGCTATCGTGAGATGATAACGAACTTTTTATGGCCCGAATTGGAAGATATGGATGTGGACGATATGTAGTTTCAACAGGATGGTGCCACTTGCCACACACTTAACGAAACAATGGCTCTTTTGTGCGACAAATTCAATGGCCGTGTTATCTCACGTGGTGACGATGTCTATTGATCGCCAAGATCATGTGATTTGACACCGTTAGACCTCTTTCTTTGGGGCTATTTGAAAGAAAAGGTGTACGTCGAAAAGCCAGCAACAATTCAAGAGCTAAAGGATAAGATATTTCGGCACATTAACGGCATAGAAGCTCAATTATGCTTCAGTGTCAACGAAAATTTGGAGCATCGGATGGAGGTGTGCCGCTGAGGTCGCTGCGGCCATTTGGCCAATATTTTGTTCCATACATAATTGAATCATACAAATATTATCAAAATAAAAAAAAAATAGTATAATTTCCTAAATAATTTGTATTTTATTCAAAATCAACATTAACCCCTTCAAATTTAACCACCCTTTAATTTGGATTAAAATCACGCTATTAAATTAAATTAATATTTATTTTAAAAGCATTGGCTACTATAATCTTCAAAAGTTAAGTTCTTCACTGGACTAGCCATCTTTAACAACTTGCGGGAAATAGTTTTAATTTCTGTTACGTGTTCTTCAGGATGGTCAAGTTTTTACATAAAAATTTGATGGTATGTACTTCCAATAACTTTCCAGACGGCCATGTTCGTTCTGAAATTCACCGCCTCCTTGACCTTATTGCATCCAGAATATTTTCAGCCATTAAACCGCTTGCAGAGTCCTGCAACTGAAAGTTACTTCAGAGGAGAATATTCAACATTTTCTTTCACTGTAACTCTACCAAAAGGTTTTTCCACTTTATAAAATAAAATAAAATAAAATAAAAACTATAGTTATATTTCATTTTTGTCTCTTCTCGTTGATACTCAATTGAATACAGAGCAATGTCAGTCATTTAGTTTAAAGTCATGTTCATCGCTCGTAAAGATAGACCTTTTAAGTGTATGAATACTTTTTATTCCCAACTAAATGTATTTTACTTTTAAAAGCCATTGTAGGTTTTGAATACTAATTTCAATTATTCTTTATGATTTCTGTGCAAGTTTTTTTATTTTTTATTTTTTAAGTTTTATTTTTTATTATCATTTTGTTTTTAAGTTTCTTTATTTTTTTTTTTGTATTTTATATTCTGCTTCATTTCTTAAGATGGGGCGGTAAAATTGTTTTTGAGTAATTGTTGTTGTAACTAGATGGTTTTATTCGTTTGTGGAAAATAAAAATAAAAACAAAAAGAAAAAACACCGCCGACATTTTGACATTTAAGTGTGTTGTTATTAAGCAAATGAAATGACAATGTCAGTTAGTTTGGCGCATTTTGAATAATTGTAGACCTATCCAATGGTGGTTGAAGGGTACTTCATGGCTTACAGGAATATCATCTATTCATAAAGGAATTAATTTTATAAATAGAAAAAGTAATAAAATATAAGAACTCCCACGATTACAATAGAGGCAGGCAGGAGTTTTTATTGGATATTTTTTTGAAAAGGTAATTGATTAGTTAATATTCAAAGAAGTATTTGTATTGTTAATAGTTGCAGGTAAAACAATTACTTTTTCTCGAGGTGTTTTTATTAAATATTTAAGAAAATTATGACTTTCAAATTAAGTTATTGATTTGTATATACCCGCTTGGGGGAGTCTAAGTATGAGCTAACCTTGTCGGAAAGACAAAAACATAAAATATATTGATCAAATAAGGGCCGGGCTCACACACTGTGGGTTTATTTAACGCCGTAAAATATTTAATTTTTTTCAAAACTATAAGAAAATAATGCCTCATCTCTAGCTATGTGTGATGTAGATATTAAGAAAACCGAAGCTCTTGATGTTCTTGGAATACAAATCCAGTACAACATTCGAGGAACTAAACACATTTTTCAAGTCTCGAAAGCAACTTTTAAGTGCTTCGGTTTTTTAAACACTGTAAAATATACTTCTCTAATCTTCTAATTATTTACAATATTATGTTCGATTTTGCTCTGAAAATAATCCACACCAATTTGTATTTGCTTTATATAAAGGTACCCCTCCCTCCCTGTAAGAAATTCTAAAATTAGTAAGTAATTCATATTTTGTCATTATTTTAAAACAGCGTTATCTCTTGCTCATTCAAACCGTGTTTATTTTAAATAATTCCCTGCTTTTAATTAATATTTTGTCATTATTTTAAAACAGCGCCATCTGTTGGGCAATCGTATTTAAAATATCCCGCTTTCAAAAATAAAAGGTGCCTTAAACTATGCACTGCTTCTTCCCCACTTTCTCTTGGTAGAAGGAAAAAAGTATTCTATAATTGAATCAGGATACTAAGGTACCTCCTATAAAAATTTTGTTAAAATTCATACAGTAATTTTTACGTAATGCGGACGCAGACAGACAGAAAGACAGACAGACCGACAGGAAATAAGTTACTCTTTTATTGCATGTACAGATTTCACTATATCTGGTCTAAAATGGAATAGGAGTATCATATATGGGGGGGTGCTCGCTAGTTTTCGGCTACTCGACCACTTGAAGCAGAGGACGCTGCAAGCGGACGCTGTTTTACGGTTACTACAAATTAGTGTGCTATAATAAGCTTAGGTAGCTTGCTCCCGATACCCACACACTCTTTATTAAGATCCCCTTTATTTGTGGTCGCTTTGCTAGTGAGTCGCACTACATAGTAGATAAAAAATTCGTTTTTTGCCAGAACAGTTCGTATGTGAATTCAACTCCCTGCGGATGTCTTGACTGCCAATTTCAATATGGGAAAATTCAAATCAAATGTCCACAAACACTACTACCTCTATAATTCTTCCCAAAGCCAATATTTCTAGTTCCGGCAATATACATAGCATGAGTAACAGTCATCTCCTGAGTGCTGTTCAAAATAAAAAATTGTGAAATTTTATGCTGTCGAATTTTTGAAAAATTTTACGATTTTTTTTTTTTTTTTTTTTTTTTTGTTAAAATTTACTGGAGTTTGTAATAGTCTTATTTAGCAGCTTATAGTTTTATTTTATTAAAATCATATTTTCTTAACAATAATATAGTATTCATAACCATTAAGAGTAGAGAGAACAGCTCTTGCAAATTCCTTGGCTAACCTGCCACACAACTGCTATCACAAGGACATTTTTCACAGCTGTCGGTTCTCATAATAAAACTTTTTATTTTTAATAAAAAACTTCTTTAGAAATTTTTGTTTTTTATAAAATTTTCCTTTCCAATTCAATGCTAAAAAATATTTTTTTTTCTTCCCAAAAAACAACTTAACCTAAACTTTCTAATACAATAAGCAACGTTTTGTTTCAAATAGTTGAATTGAAAAGAAAAACAAAAAATAAAAATTATATTGTATTATTTTTCAATTTGCCTTATTGTTGTTATTGTTATTTTATATCCTAGAAAAATAAGTATTTGTTGCATTTGAAAGCCAAAAAAAAAAAAATATTTTAAAACTATTTGTTTGACTAAATTTCCTCTCAAATTAAGAAAAAATGAAGACATAAATGCACTGATGTGTTTACTAAAATATTATGGAAAAAGAAAACTATTTTTATTAAGTTTCTTCAGTTTAAGTAGCCAAAAAACAAACAAAAAAATACAAGTACAAATATACATCTTTTTTACATTATTTTGTCTGATTATGACATTTCTGAAATAAAAAAGAAAGAAAAAAATCGTAAGAAGACTTAAGTTGCTGTGCTGAAAAAGACAATCCCTGAACTACAATGCAATTTCAAAGCTACTTTTCTACAATTTGTCTTTATTTTTAAAATGCTTAAGCTATTTTAAATGATCAGCAAACTGAAATGAAATGTGAAAAAATATATTAGTAACTGTTGTAGCAATTGTAAGAGCAACCAGGAGCGTGTGAGGGTGGAATTTGAAAAATAAAACTTTTAAAATACCAACCTGCATTTTTCCTCAATATTGGCAATTTAAAAACTTAAGAACTCCACCGCAATTGATTAATAATGCGAAAGGAATACAAGTTTAATGCCTTCATGCAAAAGAAATACAGTCTACTTGAAGTGTACTTTAAGACAAAATTTTCATATAAAATTTGTCATAAAGTAGACTTGAAGTAAACTTATTTTTTTTGCATAAGGGCCTAAATCTTTAGTAGAGCTACTACAGCTTAACACCATAAAGTATTCATGTTTAAAAGATGTTTTAAATCCCCTTCGTTCCCCAGCAATTGTCTCTCTGCTTTTATGGCTGTCAATCTTTTTATCACTAAACCCTCATAACCGCTAGAATTTGGATAGCGACACCCGCTTATACTCACTCTATACCTTTCGTAATCCTAAGGACATTCCAGGCTTGTTGTAGTTATTAATATGAGCGTGCGGTATATTTTATTCTCTGTCTTCTTCCAGGAAGATGATGCTTTTAGGCTGAGCCTACATTTGAAGCTACTGTATCACGTTATAAACAAACTTATGCTGCTTAAAATACTTCCATGATTTTCCTATTTTTGAGTAGTTTTTCAACATTCAGGCTTACTACAAGTAGCTGACCTCTGGCAATTTTTATTAGACATTAGATCCTACCACAATATTACCTATTGAAAGCTGCAGTTTTTTCCATTTAACTTATTACCAAAATCATCTGCCTGCTCATCTGGAGGGTGCTGTAGCTCAAGTGGTTAGCACGTTGACTACTAAAGTACGCTTACGAGTTCAATACTCAGGAGAGGTAACATCAATTTTACTGATATGTATTAAATCTCTTTATAATAATGCATACCACAGCGCCCTCCTTCGCCGGTATTACCACATAGCACTTAATCGCCGGCGAAATAATATAATTATAAATTTTCTATGCTAGCTTCAAACTAATATGCCTACATAACACCAGAGGTGCCGCAACAATGTTTTAAAAATTAATCATAAAGTGAAATTGCAGTGTTGCCATAAGCGAAGCTTTACTCTCACCCTAACCATCTGTTTCATCTACTGCTATCCCTTTCCAAAGGAAGCAACACAGTTAGTATATAGACATTAATTGCCTGAGTGTTACTGCTTTAAAAAAAGGTATAGAGTCCGTATGCTAGTGACCAATGACCCCATGATCCTATGACCAAATTCGAAAAGAAATTGTTAAGATACTTTCGCTATTAGGTTGGGAGCTCAATAAGGCTATTAACATCAGTCTCCAAGTAAAAATTTGTCTTGTGATATAATAATATAATGTAATAATATTGAGTGTAGTTTCAATTGTGTTTTCGTATACTTTTTTTGTGCTGGGATACGCTGCTGACAGGAAGGATCGGGATCTGAGGAGAAATAATACAGAAATCTCGCTGTTTTTAAACGGTCTGTAACATAATGAAATCTTATTGTGTGTAGCGAATAGTACAATTATAAAACTAAAAAGGAAAATTCTTAAAAATTCTTATTTAGTAAATACAATGAAATTTACTAAACTAAATTCTTATTTAGTTTATAACCGAAAGAATATTAAAATTAAAGAAGTACAGTGATGTACGAGCTACAATTAAAAGCCACTTGAATTATACTATTAGGTCTATACCAAACTCTGTTCTTTTTTACTACGATAATCTGATCTATAATAACATTTAATGCTCATCAAAGTATACTACATTCGACGTGATACTAGTTAAACTGTAACAATAGAAACACATCTTTAACTTTAAGAAGACCTTAGAAAAGAAGAAAAGAAAAGACCTTAGAAAATTGTATTATTTTTAGACAGACCTGATTAAGCGGTCTCGCATTGGCGACTAGCTTCCAAGTAAACTTAAACAATTTTATTGGATGTTATTCGTGGGAAAGAAATATGTTATTATAAGTTCTCCGATTATAACTATAGCTGGATTTACGCCTTCAATCGCAGTTTAGCGGAAACAAACTGGATATATTAAGTCCGAAGTTATAGTACGGAAACAAATGGTACTCATTGAGCCCGATATTTTAGAAGCAGATTTTGTTTCTGATTCTTTCAGAAAAATATAATTATTAAGTATCAAACCTAGGACACACTAAGGCCATGAAATCAACTTAGCTTTTCGTAACGTCCTGGAAGAACATGTTATAAGCTAAGGAGTAAATGTTAATATTGGCAGCTTGAATAGAAAATGTCGCTAGTGTGTTAAATTTCACAAATTTTTTGGCCAATTATTAATACCAGGTTCTCACTGTGTTATGGAACATTTTTTAACACAATATTTTATTGTGCTAAGTACCCTTGAATACAATCTTATATATTGCTCGGTTTTAGGCCTTCAAATAATAGTATTGTATAACATAAATATTGGCAGTTTAAGCAATACTGGCTAGAAGTTGCCAGGACAAGGAGGAGGAAGAAACGGTGAAGCATCTCTTCTGTCATTGCCCAACCCTATTTGCTTATAGGACGGCGCTTCTTGGCTGCCCGAGGCTGCAAGACCCTAAGAACCTTTCGGGATGCGATATCAACAGGATATATTCATTTATCCGGGTTTCGGGATGGTTTGGCACTAGGCAAAAGAGGATCCGCAGGTATCCTAAGGATCCTCTGGTATATCACTCTTTCAGGTGTCGCAAATGGACCACTAGGACCCAAGTGAGTCAGTTTCTGATCACAGATCAACTGTGCAACCTAATTCTACCTATCGACGTAGTGATTATTAGTTCGTTTGATTTTAAAAACACCGTCATTTTAGCTACGCATTACAGCTACGGCTGCTGTAAACGAAGATTCAAACTCTGCTTTTCTATGGTTTAGTCTACAACCTTTCACATACACGCAGAGAAAAGACATGGTTATGGTATGGTCACAAGAACCATCTTATGTTCTCTGCAACAATATATGGTTGCGATGAACAACTTGTAGTGGCTTGAATTATTACCATGGTTACGGCAAATGAGTCTTTGTTACTACACCCAAATAATGAACATGGTTTGCCACAACCAAAGTTTCTTTAGTATTCCAAAATAATATTGTATTTATAGTTATAATCCTCGCTGGATGAAAAAGGTATTGGAGAAAGGACTTAACTGTTACGGATGAGTAAGTCTCCACTGAGAATGTATATAACAGGACATAATGATCTCAAATATTTCTTGAAAAAGATTCGACTTTGCGATGATGATATCGGCGGATGGTTTGCCAATTTATCACTATCTTTGTCAATGCCCTACACTATCACACAGTCCCGATAAATGTTTTGGCGCTTTATTCTTTCAGAATATGAAGGACTTGAGAGGTGTTGAAGCTATGCTAATTGTTAAATTTGCAAAGCTCACCGGACTACTTAGAGGGATTGATTAGAACAGAGCTATGGACACCGGAGAATATCAGAGGAGCCACTAATAATGGTCGTGTAAATCTACACACAAACAATCATGTGTGATCCTTTCTAAAGAACCTAACCTACGGTTACCTCAACCATGTTTTTTTTGCGTGTAGAGATGTAGTACCTTTATTTAAAAGATTCGAGTCCAACGGTGACCAGTTCAAAAGCTTTACAATTGAGCTTAATATTGTTTTCATTTCTCCTAGCGTTCTTTATTGAGTGCCACTATTTGTTAATCAGGTATGTAAGTGAACGGCCTTCGTTAAATAATAAATTAATTTTTTGACATGCTATACTTGTTGCTAGTTGCTGATCTTGTAAATTTGCTAAAGCATCCTTTAACACAATACAATTTTCTGGATATTTAAATAAAATTTTCAGTTTTCACTACTCCCCTGTCTAAAAACATTGACAACAGAAGTGCGTTTGGAAGACACTTTTTAACTTTTTGTTTTGTTACTTCTGAATAAAATGCTGCAATTTTGGTGAAACAAAAAGCCAATAGTATAATATTAAAAAATGCTAGCTGTTCTTCTTTTTTGCTGCTAATAAGCATAAAACTCTAAAGTAAATACTTATTGAAAAAAATATAAAAATATTTCTGCAACAAATAACAAAGTACAAGACACAAGAAAGACAGTAACAAAATGAACAGATACATAAACTTTTGCTTAAAAAAACACAAAAAATTTTGTTGCCAAAACAATTTTCTTTAACTAAATTCTAAGTTAATAAACTAAGAAAACAAAAACACATCAACTCTTTTAAAGCAACTTAAATTAAAATTTAAATTTCATAAAGAAAACTTTTTTAAATTTTTTTCTTTATTTTGTGTGCTTAAGAACTTTTAATTTAATTCTGTTATACTTGCCAACTTAATAACAACGTCCTTGTCATAATTTCCAATTCTTGTTGTTGTTGTTTTTATGATTTTTAATTAATTTCCTTTATTCCAGACACAAACCCTTTATGAAAAGTTTAGTTAAAACCAAAATTTTATTATGATTTTTCTACCCCAATAACAGTTGAACTTCGTTTATAAACCAACAACTGCATATGTATGAGTATCACTTAACACAGGAAACCACATGGCAAAATGCATTTACAGTTATGCCAGTTTCCTATTTCCTGTATCACTTTTATTTCTGGCTCATGCAAAAAACTACATGTCTATACATGTAGTATGATAACGTATTTGTGTGGGTGTTCGTGCTGTTATACATTCACTACAATTGCAGTTTGTTGATAAATGTGCCTAAACACGAGCAAGAGCTTTTTCGTGGAGAAAAAAGCTCCTTCTAATGGTTTGGTTTAATGACAGTATATGATGCATATTAAAAGCTTTCATTCGTTTTTACTGTTACGTGACTAAAAATACTGTTAAATGTGTACAAGGCAAATTTACGAAAAGCTCTTTTAAAGTTAAACATTCTAACGGCATTTTAGATTTTGAAACATTAAAATAATTATAAGTGTAAAATAAAAATATTTGGGTTTATAGGTATTTACCTAAAGTTTATGTTGATTTTCAACAACATAGCGATTCTTTTGATATAAAATAATTAATTTAAATGACTTGCACAGTAGGACGATCCTGTAACTTTTAGTAAATTATAGTGGAAATTTACCCGAAAGACTATATTTAATATTAAAAATAACACTTAAACGCACTAACGTTGCAAATTCCCTACAAAATGTGAAACGGTGTTACATCCTATATGGTTTTAACGAAACTTTTAACCTTACAAGCGCACAAGGCCGGGCACAAAGAATCCGTCATACGTTATACGTCATTTTTTCAACGTACAAGAAAGTTGAAATACAGGTTTTCTAATGAGTGTTGTCACAATCAGTTCGTCGCCATCAACGCAAAGTACAAAAGTTGGCCAATTCTTACCTTTTGATGTACGTTGAGAGCAGTTGAGAGCTATAAATTTGATTCTCTTTATTTCTCTCTTTCAAAAATAAATTTTTTTGTTGACGTGCAGCAAAAAAAACACAAAATACAACAAAATAAATAAAGTAAAATGATGAAAAAAGCTTTTAAAGTGTTTTCTTTTCTGATTTAATATCCGTCAACAAAATACACTTTGATTTCAGTTGACTACGTTAAAGTATAACGTGTGACGGATTCTATGTGCCGCGGCCTTTAGAGTCGTTCTGTCAATTAGCTTGCACCAGCTCTAATGCCGATGAAACGCAAGAGTAGAAGAAATATTGTCGAAGGAGTGCATTGGACAATCATTGTGTGTACCTGCACACAATGAGTATATGGAAAGCGCCATCTGCCCTTTTACTGAGGTTTTTCTTGTGGACGGTAAATTAGGTGTGGTTGTATACTCAGCTGAGCTAAACCTGTCCTGTAATCTGCATTTGGTGGAGTATATCTTGGTTTGCTAGGCAGAAATGATACATGTTTTTTTTGGCAACGCAACCTGCGAAGCTTTTTGCTTGTCTGCAGAAAACACCCAGTCTTTGCAAGAATCGAGGCATTCCTGCAGGAAAGTCGAGTGCATGGAAGTAAGGTTCTCATCGGTTATAATACTCATGAGAAAAGTGCACAAGTGCTCGAAAGTACTACTAGAATGTGATTAAAAAACTCGGTTAATGAATTAACGTTGATGTGGGTTAAATGACACACAGGCACACTTGGGAACGAAGTAGCAGACCAACTAGCAAATGAACTAGCTGTGAATTTCTATGGACCAGTAACCCGAATAGCTCTGGGAAATGGCCAAATGCTTGAAATCAATTAACCTGGAAAAGTAGAGGGAGACTACTACATGTAGACAGGCTCGAATGATGCTCAGAGATCCCCATGGTGAGAAGGCTAGTAAGGTGATCAAATATAATAAAAGTACCTTAAGCTGGAAAACTGCGCTAGTGACAAGTCATGGAAACTTTAAGTATCATTTAGGTAAAAAGAAAATCAAAAAGATGATACCTACATACTGTGCCTGGAAAAGGCTGTAACTCACATTCTATAAATGTCTGGCAGTGGTTAGTATAAGACTTAGAACCACGGGCAGAAACTTCTTAGATGCGGATGCCATGGGGGATATTTGCATTTAACAAATGCTAGAGTAACCGTGCTAGGAAAGATGGCACACAGTTACCAGTCGACAGTCAGTAAAGTTGCCGCAAATTACAAATCGGTTGTCTGTAATCATTGAAAATGGAAGGGGGTGGAAAAGGTCCCATTAAGGAAGCGGTATGCTTCGATATTCCTCCTATATTAATTATAGTACAATCCTAAGAGTAACTTAATTATATTAGCACAAGAGCAGCTATTTCTCTAGTCTTTAACTAACTCATCAGTAGATTTTTCCCACATTTTCTAATTTAAAACTTAGATTCTTATGCTTAAACTTTGTCCAGAAATTTTGCAAAATATGAATTTCGATTATTGTAATTTTTGGAATAACTATTTTATGATTCTGTTATTAAATATTTAAATATATGTGACCCGGTCTATGAAAAGGGAAAAGGTGGCCTATGACTCAAAAACAAAATTTCGAAAAATTAGCTGTTAAAGATAAACAATACAACAATTTGCAACAATGCAACATTTTTGAGTCATAAGCCACCTTTTCATAGGCCGGGTCACTTATAGAGCCAAATTCATAAAAAAATTTTTGTTTTATAAAAGGTTTATAAAATAAATTTTCATACAAAATTTGTTCAATAAATCTTTTATAAACCAAAAATATTTTTTTAGTAGCTGTACCCACACACGTTGTGTGCGTCCTGACAATAGTTTTTTTTTCGATTTTGGTTTGAAAGTAATTCACACCAAATTTTAAGACTCTTACGTATTTATTTTATATAAAGGTACCCATCCCTGGATAAAATTCTAAAATTTTTTTAAAATACCAAAATCTAAAAATTATTGTTAAGCTCTGTAAAAGACAGAAAGGAAATGAGTTACTCATTATTTTAAAACAGCACCATCTGTTATGCAACATTACGTAAAAAAATATTGCTTTTAAAACTAAAAGATGCCTTAAAGTATGCAGTACTCGTTTTATTCTCCATTTCTTTAACCATTTTTTACCGCTTAGAAAAGTGGTAATGTCAGAATATCCAAAATATACAATAAATATAGAATGGGTCAATAAATTGGGGAATTCCGACGTCAATTGGAGGAGGTGTGTTTAAAAAATCTTCCTTTTTAAGTGTAAACTTGCGACTAGTTTAACTTTAAGTTTAGCTTTAAGTTTTATATAAAGCTTTAATGCAATACTTCGTCAATCGCTTGAAACACTTTAATGAAAAGAGCAGAACAATGTTTTTTTTTCTTAAAGATATATTTAACTACATTTACTTATCTGTGTGTTTGTTCGATTGTAATATTTTTTCTTTAAAGTCTCGCTTAAAAGAGATATATTCAGCTTAGTTATTAATTCCTTCTCAATTAGCTTTGACATTTTTGTGTGATATTTTCCTGGCTTAGAAATCATAGTCATTAAACAAAGCTTTCTATCTGTAGTGAGAAAGTAAAATTGTATTAAAAATAAAAATAATTATTTTTAATAATATACGGGGCAACTCAAATAGCATCTATTTGCTAGTTTTATCAAAACCAGGGGCAAAATAAAATCGGTAAAATAAAAAATAGGCGTGCTTTAACTGCTTTTCCTCCGCTTTCTCTTGAAAATAAGATATTTTTGTGGAAAAAAGTAGTCTATATTGGAATCAGGATACTAAGGTCCCTTGTCGCAAAGTTTTGTTAAAATCCAGTAATTTTTACCCGATGCGAACATAAAGAAACAGACAAACAGAAAGGAAATGAGTTACTGTTTTATTATATACTAGCTGTGCCCGCCATTGTACGACACTTACTTTTACTAGTGCTTCAGTTATGGTTTATTAACTGTATATAAACTCTATATAAAGGTACGCAACCCTGGATAAAATGGTAAAATTTTATAAAAAATTAATTAATCAATTAATTATTGTAAGGCTCTGTAAAAAGTGTTTACAATATTTTAATAACGTTGTTATTCTACAAAGTAAAAATATAGAATTAAATACACATATTATTCAATTGGCGCCTAATGTAACGCAATAATGTTTAAAATATCAAAGTTTCAGTACCTTTAAATCGGAAATTTCGTTTTTTCACTATTTTCTTTTCTCCACTTTCTCTTGGAAATAAGATATTTTTGTGTTATCCTAGTATCCTATATTGGAACCAGGATCCTAAGGTACCTCCTCACAAAATTTTGTTAAAATCCCTCGAGTAGTTTTTACGTCAAGCGAACACAAATGAAAAGCAGACGGACGGAAAAGTGTTACTATTTTATTATATGTATAGATATAGATGAATATGGCCTATAGAATAGGAACTAAGCATAGTTAGAGATAAATAATTTTTAATTTTTCGTTTATTCCTAAATGCTTTAGACATCTTAATGGCCAATTTATTTTTAAATTAATTACAACGTAATTAATTTATACGTAAATTGGAAAAAATCCATATTTGCTGAAGACTAATTATTCCTATGACCATATACAAATTGACCCCATTCGTCTCGATTTCATCATCAGGTTAGATGATGTCAATGTTCATGTAACTCTCTGCCATTGTCTAACCACATTATAATTTCAATATGAATATAAATTAAAATATGCAGAAAAAAATATAAATATTTTTAATTTTTGTTTGTTTATTTGTTTTCATTTGGCATCATAATTAACAATTTAATTAATTCATGATATTAAATAGTGTAGCTTCATTAAAATTCCACACTGTAGGTGTAACAAAACAATTAATATTTTTATTGTTTGTTGTGTGATACTGATGATTTGTTCTCGTTTGAGTTTTATATGAAAAATAGCATTAAAGAAAAAAATTCATAAAAATACAAACAAATATATAAAATCATATAAATTAATTTAATGCTAAACAATTAATTATTCCCATATCGAATTTCAGTTTGTGTTCATTTGCAAGTGTTTATGAAGTTCAATAAAAATCAAACGCATTATAAAAATCATAATTTAACTGAAATAAAAAACAACTGAACACATAATTGAATTAAATTTCGAGAAAAAAAAAATAAACTTTAAATAATGACAATAAACCATAACAAAAAGATGTCATGAATTAATGATTTCAATCGTTAACTTTTTATAATAAATACATTTACACTAAAATGCTCATTCCCTGTGTATTCTGTTACATCATTCAAAACCATAAACATGTATTGATTATTTAATGCCATTTAATACATCAACGCAGCACAATACAATGTACTTGCCTTAATTTGAAGATTCAATTGAAATGATTTTAAGCAATTATAATTAAAAATATTAACGTGTAATGTAAAATTATACAAAATTTATGTGAATACTACGTGAGTTTCATGTAAAATTAACAAAACTGATTCACCAAATAATAAAATGGTCAACACAACTCCATTAAATATCAATCATATTCGGAGAGAAATGAATCGATATGATTTTATTATAACAGCAGCACCCTATAGTATGTATGTATTGACTTTATGGTTGACGTAACCATAATTAATATATTATGATTAAATTATATGGCTTTAGTCGCACCATATTATTAATAAACAGAAAACAGTATAACAGTATATAACAGTATTATTGTCACACCTGATGAGTTTTTTTATTTATTATTTTATTTACAAACGATTTTATACAATTTTTTTTAATATATAATTAATATATAATTTAATATATAATTAACATATAATTTAATATATAATTAATATCTTAATCGTATTATTCACCTTATATTAAAAAATATTAATATGAAACGGTAAAGATGGCTTTTCGTAGAGAATGGAATGAAACAATATCATTCCCATTGCACAGTGGGGCAGAATCAAAATATTTTGGAAATAACTCTGCCATTTGTAAGGGACTAGTCCGACTTTTTAATAGTTAAACGATTCAAATGAAATTTTTTGTGGAATTTAATAAGTCAGCGAAAATTAAATTGCAATCCCACAATTTCCAAAATAAATGACAAAAATCTCAAATTTCAATATTTGTGTATTTAGATATTTCTTTTGAAAACTTTGCCATTTCATAAAAAGTGATTAGATTGTTTGTGAACACGACCCTGAGTTATATGATTTTCTTATTTTTCAAGTTTTAAGTGCAAAGACAAAATATTTTATTCATTGTTTACGTAAAAGGGCATTTTTATTTTATTTTTATTAATTTTTATTTATTTTTTAATTTTGATTATGTGTTTTTAATCCGTATTTAATTTCGAAATTTGAAAAACTACATTTTAGGGTTAATTTTAGTACGCAAGGAGTATTTTAAGCGAAAAATTTAACATTATTTCTTTAAGTATGTTCGAAATTTCAGAAATGGTTTCGATCATACTGAATATAACATTTTATTAGTAGAATTATATATTTCAGTATAAGTGAACTTTTTGAAGGGAGGCCTTGAAGGATTATTTGAAAGATTATTTACTTCAAAATTTCATTTGTAGAATTTCAAACTTTTAGTTGTAAATTGAGAACCCTTTCTGCAATCAAAAATGTCATTATATATTTATTTTTAAAAAAATTGTTAAAAAAAAAATTTTATAATTATTGTAGTTTTCGACCTTTTTTATATTTGAATTCTATTTTTTAATAAGCACAATTCATTTGAATTTTTTCAATCATTTAAATTTTATAACTTTTATTATTTTTATTTCCTGAAGATGCTACCCAATGGTGTAGCGAAATATTGAAAATAAAAATTATTAAAACATTTTTATAAAAAAGACCTTGTGCTTATTTAAAAATAGAATTCAAAACAAAATTTTAACTTTAGTAGGTATCTATAGTTAAGTTTTGAACTTAATTTCGAAATTTAAACACATAATTTGGATATTTGATTATATAGATATTGTTTTTGAAAATGTTTGCCATTTTTAATGTTTCAAATTGTAAGTGCAAACAGAAAATATTTTATTCATTGTTTACGTAAAATTGCATTTTATATTATTTATATTAGTTATTTCTTTTTCGAAAATTCGAAATTAGAAAAAAAATATATATTAAGGTTAATTTAACTACGCAAAGCTAAAATTTAAATATTATTTTTTAAATTATGCTCGAAATTTCGAACATAGTTTCGCACATACTTAATATTACATTTTATTAGTAGAACTATTCATTTACATACAAATAATTTTTTTTTTAAGTAAGGCCTTAATTCAATTTATTCTCTCAGTAAAAGAATATTTACTTCAAAATTGTATTTCTATATTTTCGATCTTTTCGTTGTAAATGGAGAGTCCTTTCTGCAATTCAAAATTTCATTAAATATTTAATTTTTATATTAAATATTAGAACAATTTTAGCTTTGATATCTATAGTCAGGTTTCGAACCTAATTTCGAAATTTAGTAGACGTTAGAAAATCTTCAGGCATGTTCGAAAAGCCGAATTTACATTCAAACTCACAAAATAAAAAGTAAAATTATAGTAAAAAATTTAGATTTTGTAAATTTGTAAATGAAAAATCATGACAGCTTTTTCAATTTGATTGACCACAGATGTATTAGTGCAATTTGTAAATCATACACAGAAAATAATTAGTTTTAGACCTAGCACACATAGCGTGTGAATATCCAGCATTCGCTAGCGTAAGACTTAGGAACACTGGCCGAATTTTATTAAATGTGGATGCTATGGGGGACTTGAGCCTTGAACAAATGCTAGCAATTACTAGAGACTGTGTGATGAGAAAGAAGGCCAACAGTTAACAGTCGACTGTCTAAAATCACTAAAGTCGAGATAAAAGGCTGATTGTAGCACTTGACTCTGTGAGGGTAATGTTGCCGTAATTACATTTCGGTTGTCTATAATCATAGAGGACAGAAGCGGGTAGAAAGGAAAATAAATAGTTTTACACCAAATTTAAATAATTTTTTTAATTTTGGTTCAATTTAATATTTGCTTAAAACAGATCAAAAAAACTTAATTGAATAAATAATTGGATCAATTAATTTTTTAATTAAATTTTAATGCGAAACTAATGAAAACCTTTAATTGATAAAAATATTTTTTTTCTGTGTATAAAATTCATTAGTTTGACATGCACAGGCCTTCTGCAGCTTGCTCAATCGTTCACTAGGCCCTTCATAAAGATCCCTTAAACTTCATTATTCAAACGAAATTCCTGAAACGCTGGTTTCTAAAAGCCTTTCAGAATTTTTACATGTCTTACCATAACACAAATCCGTCTTCCTTTACATTTGTCAGCCATCTACCTTCCCAAGATAACCTAGAATTCAAGCTTTTCTGACATTATTATACAAGGACTTTTCACACTCTTCAAACTGTGATTTAATTTTGCTAAATAGCATATGTATCATGCGAATACAAATGTACGTAAATATTAGTGTTGTTAACAACACCTTTTAATACAATATTTTATATCGATTAATAAGCAGCATAGATATTTGCTCATACAAAATATTAATAGAAATTATAATTGTAATTCGAAAAAAATATATGTATGTGTATTAAACTGTCAACACCTTACAATGCAGGAGAGTCAAAAACATTCAATACGATTTTGAATAAATTTACAAGTCAGAGACCTGCTGCACAAACTATCAAAAACACAAAATATGACTTATAATTACCACAGATGTATGTATGAAAAATCCAAAAATAAATTTATTAAATAAATAAATTACTAAATAAATAATATCAAATATCTGGGAATGTATTAGTCAGACTGACAGTTGAGTCGAACAATGTTTGTATGGCAATGTTGTAATTTTCTGTTTGATTTATATAATTTATGGTTTTTACTGTTGTTGTCTTTGAAATTGGAGTTTTTGTTGGTGTTGAAAGCAGCCTTAATTCAACATTCAATGAACTTGGAAATCGGACATCGAACGTACATACATACTTGTGGTATGGTGAAGGGAATGAATGGTCAGAGACAACAAGAAGAAATTTTATACACATTATGCTGTTTTTAATTTTTTTTCTATCTCTGCTGTCAAGTACTTTGTGTTGTACTTTGTGGCCAGGTTAAACGAATACACAATACAAGTTGGTAGTAATCAGTAACAATAACAACATAAAACATTGATTTATGTATTTTGTCAAATTGAAATTGGACAAAGTTGTCATAAGACAGAATATTTTTTTCTTAACATTTCAAATTTATTTCATTTCATTTCATTCGTATAACACAAGACACAATTTTTACTAATGTGCTTGTGGCAGCCTGGTTTTTGTGTTTTGCAAAAAACCGACACATGCAGTGAAATATACAACAAGAAAAACAATTTCACAATTTCTTGGCTTGACTGACGACATTGTCCGTTGACAAGTGACAAACACGCAATATTAACTATGTTTATTTTGGGTTCTCGTTTATAAATTCTGCTTTTAGTTTACTTCATTTTACGTTTCCTACTCGTCACATGTTGTAGTCGAGGAAAATGTTTGATCAAATAAAAGAACAAGTAAATGAAATACAAAGAAAACAAACAAAAACGAAAAAAATCAGCAGTTAAGTAGACAACTACTGACTTATTGTGTATGTTGAAAATGTCAAGTGACGAAATAGAGCTTCATTTTCCTTTTGATATATGATTTCAAAATAGTGGAAATTGTAAAAAGTGTGTTGATATCAAATGTTTATATTTTATAGAATGCAGGTAGTTTGCAAAATTTGCTTTGAATCATTGGAGCAGTTATTTTGGGCCAAAACAGCAAAAATTAAATTAGAAAAAAATGTGTTTTTCCGCCACACAGTGGGGTAGTTGTAATAAGTACAAATAAATTTGTAGATTTCAGTGATACTTCACGTGAAAGAGTAGATATAAATGTCAAGTAAAGTTGTCCTCTTTTCACAATTTTGGCTGGTTTTTAAATATATGAAGAGGACTTTTACCAATAACAAAAATGGATTGTTTTAATTTTTGCACAATTGCGGCAATGCTGTTTATTGACAGCCATTGAACCAAAGGTAGGCTACACCACAAAACAAAATTATCAAATAAAATTGCGATTTTTCCTTCGGGCCATTCATTAAATGTTGCGCTGTCCTGAGTCGAATAATGATAAATTTAGAAACTAAACTAACGGAATTTTTCGATCTAAAATCTATTTGAGGGATTGAAGACATTTCTTAGTTAAACCACTAAGAATAAATATCCGTAATCACTGAAATAACTTATCGAAAATTATTTTATCAAATAATTCTTGCAAAAAAAAACCGACTACAAAACAAATATGTATATGTGCATCAATTCTAAACTATAAATTGAAAGGGAAGTAATCTGTAAGAAATAGTACTCAAATCAAATAATTTAATACTTGTTGCTATAACGGACATAGTAATATATGTACGTTCTGTACATTCAAATGTCTATCCATAACGGTTTAGCAGATAAAGCCATATACGACAAATTACGTCAGATATGAGGACACCCTTTATTTTTTTACACTTATTATTACTGACACAGCAATAAGAAGTAACGGTTCCAAATATATGGCAATATGGTTAAACAATATCACCTAGGGGATACCCTTTAATGTACAATTTTAAATTAAACACTTATTTTAGAGGACAGATTCTTTGTAAATTTCAAATGTCTGTCTAAAACGGTTCAAAAGTTTGGCCATATGCATCAATTTACATCAACTATTGAGACACCCTTTAAAATTTTAAATATTTATAAATGTTATTATACGGGACATAGTAGTGGAGATTCTGTCTAATTTTCAAGTGTTTGTCTTTAACGGTTCAAAAGATAGGGCTAGATAGGTACACTTATATCAATTATGGGGACACCCTTTAGTTTCCAAATTTAAATTATATACTTGATGTTATAAAGGAATTAGATATACAGGTTCTCTGTAAATTTCAACCGTCTCTCTGTTACTGTTCAAAAGTTTTGCAATATAATGGGTGATTTTTTTGAGGTTAGGATTTTCATGCATTAGTATTTGACAGATCACGTGAGATTTCAGACATGGTGCCAAAGAGAAAGATGCTCAGTATGCTTTGACATTTCATCATGAATAGACTTACTAACGAGCAACGCTTGCAAATCATTGAATTTTATTACCAAAATCAGTGTTCGGTTCGAAATGTGTTTTATCGACAAATTTTGTTCAGCGATGAGGCTCATTTCTGGTTGAATGGCTACGTAAATAAGCAAAATTGCCGCATTTGGAGTGAAGAGCAACCAGAAGCCGTTCAAGAACTGCCCATGCATCCCGAAAAATGTACTGTTTGGTGTGGTTTGTACGCTGGTGGAATCATTGGACCGTATTTTTTCAAAGATGCTGTTGGACGCAACGTTACGGTGAATGGCGATCGCTATCGTTCGATGCTAACAAACTTTTTGTTGCCAAAAATGGAACAACTGAACTTGGTTGACATGTGGTTTCAACAAGATGGCGCTACATGCCACACAGCTCGCGATTCTATGGCCATTTTGAGGGAAAACTTCGGAGAACAATTCATCTCAAGAAATGGACCGGTAAGTTGGCCACCAAGATCATGCGATTTGACGCCTTTAGACTATTTTTTGTGGGGCTACGTCAAGTCTGAAGTCTACAGAAATAAGCCAGCAACTATTCCAGCTTTGGAAGACAACATTTCCGAAGAAATTCGGGCTATTCCGGCCGAAATGCTCGAAAAAGTTGCCCAAAATTGGACTTTCCGAATGGACCACCTAAGACGCAGCCGCGGTCAACATTTAAATGAAATTATCTTCAAAAAGTAAATGTCATGGACCAATCTAACGTTTCAAATAAAGAACCGATGAGATTTTGCAAATTTTATGCGTTTTTTTTAAAAAAAAAGTTCTCAAGCTCTTAAAAAATCACTCGTTACATCAAATTACATTAACTATTGGGACACCCTTTAACTTGTAATCATAAATATTTAATTTCTGATTATAAATATTGGACATTCTGTCCAATTTTCAAGTGATTGTTTACAATGGTTCAAATGGTTCATAAATTAAAATTGACGTCACATATGGGGACACCCGTTAATTTTTAAGTTTATTTTTTTATTAATTTCTGTTATTGGCAGCTATAGTAATAAGCAGTTTTTTAAAATTTTAAAAGGGTGCCGTTTACGGTTGATAATACACGTAAAAAGCACGTATGTTGTATGGGGACACCCTTTAATTTTCAAAATTCCGAACTTCTTTTAAAATGGGACCAATCTGTAAGCATTTCCTTTCTAATAATGAAAACATTTTTAAAATCGGTTCAGAAATCACTGAGTTCTGCGGGCACAAACATAAAAAAAGCAACATTCAGACGAATTGATAACCTGCTTCTTTTTTTGAAGTCGGTTAATAAGGCCCACCTTTTATCACGTAGATTCTTCACCGGTTTGGATTAACTTGTTGTTATTGCATATTTTCATTTATTGTTTTTTCAATTGAACTCTCAATAATAATTTATAACTTAAGTCTATAAAAAAATGTACGAGTATGCTTCACGGTTGCGTTTGAGAAGCAGTATCCCTCCTTCTTAGTTGAATGTAAACAGGTTTATTTATTATGTTACAGGATGAGATTGAAGCTTTTTTAAATACGTTATTGCATGTTGCGCTATTTATGCTTTAACTGATGGCACGATTAGCTCTTTGTGGATTTTCGAGTTTTCCATATACAACGGAGCCAGCTGAGGCAGAACCCCATAAATGAATGCCATAAAACCAAATTGGCAATAGAACTTTGCAATCTAAGCTAAAAGTAGAATTTTTGCAAAAATAAGCCAGTTCAGTTGGACTGCTTTTAACTTCATTCGTGTTAACTTTGATTCTCTATGAGTTTTCCTAGTAAGCCGCCGATCAAGATGTATGTCGAAGTATTTGACGTCTGAAAGCTATAAATAATAAATAAAAATCAATTTTTATTTATACACATAAAGGGCATAAGCCCGCCCCTACGTAGTGTGAAAGTTATATAAGTACATATTTGTGAAATTACATTAATTTTACCTTTTTTCAACCATTTTTCTAATTTAAATACGTGATCTTCGACTTCGGGTCCTTCATTAATGCTTAAAAAAAACTGTATCATCAGCAAATGTCGATGTGTGACTTGGTTACTAGTTAGCATATCTGAAATATACAATAAGTCTAAAAGGCACCCCAGTATACTACCTTGGGGATCTTCAGCTTCAATTGGCTGAGGTGAGTTAAAAACATCCCCTAATTTCACAAGAAATTTTTGATCGGAAAATAATTGAATTTTTTATCATTTTGTTTTGATGAATTATTTATTAAATGCTTGAAATATAAGGAAAAAAATATGTAATCTGTATTAAAAACTTAGGTATATTTTTTACAAATTGTTGAATAACATGGTGCTTTTACTAGTTAAAATGAAAACAAGTAAGAGCGCTTTATTCGGCTTCTTCTATACCATTCAGTACGGTGATTTTATATACAGTCATGTGCAGCATTATTAATATTGTAGACCTTTTACATATATTAAAATATGTCGCATGAGAAAAAACTCATTATTCATGTTTTAAAGAAATAGAAGACGGCAACTACGCAGCTAAGCGCCTTGTAGCTACTTAATGATATTGAGGACGACAGCTATATCGTAAACTCTAACATTGTTGTAGAAATACCTATTTTGCTTTTATAAAATTAAATAACTTTTTCAAAAAATAAGAAATATTTCCTTCAAACTTTTTGTTTTTATATGAATTTGTAATTTATAACTTTTTGTGACATTTTCTTTTGTGGAATAAAATAGAAATTAGCCGAAGTTGACTACAGCCACAATGGTGGTTGCGTAGCCACGTAGCTTTGCGGGCTTCAAAATATTCGTTTACCTATAAACGTGTGTCTTTTACTTTGACAGTTTGTAGTCGGTATCCTGATGTTGTCTATTTGTTTAATGCATTTAGGTTTTAAAACAGAGTCTCATCTATTTAAAAATCAAACGCATTTAAAAAAATAATTTACTGTATAAACATGTATTCTTACTATTACAAATACGTTATGAAGATTTTCATTTTCCAAGAAATATGGTAAATTTTTCAAAAATTCTTTGTAAATATTTTTTCAAAAATTTTTTTTGGAAAATTTTTTATAAAATTTTATCGAAAATTTTTTGGAAAATTTTACCGAAAATTTTTTATAAAATTTTATCCAAAATTTTTTGGAAAATTAAAAAAAAATTTCTGTACAAATATCTACAAACAATTTTTGAAAAATTTACAATATTTCTTCGAAAATGAAAATCTTCATAACGTATTTGTAATAGTATTTTGTAAGAAAATTTTTTTTAATTTTTTTCCAATATTTTTTTTTCTTAATTTTTTTAAAAATGTTAATGAATTTTTTTTTTAATTTAGGTACCTGTGGGTTCATTGGATACCTCTATGTGTATTGCTTTCTATAAAGGTCTTTACAAAAAATCAAAGCAGGAAAACCCTACCAATCTAAAAACAAACAAAAATCGCCCCTCGCAGGGGGTTATTGATCCCTCGAGATCTGTATGCACTCCTTGCGATCTACCTGTCGCAGTCTAATATTTATTTGACAAAAAAAATCAAATGAGAATCATTAAAGCCAAAAAAATTAAAAAAACGTGAAAAAAAATGTAGGCGGGCGTGGTTTTTGGCCCGCAGCCTCCAAAGGAATGATCCGATGTTGCTGAATTGTAATCCCAAAATTTTCGAATCTATGCCTGACAGATTGGTGTCCTTAAATATTTTGTATTTCTTCTGGTGCCTTGGCAAACGACATTTCAGCGTCAACACGGACAGACGGAGATCGCTCAATCAACATCTCTATGTATAAGAATTGAGAATACATGTGACCCGGCCTATGAAAAGGTGGCTTATGTCTCATAAAAAAATTTTCCACTTTTTGTTGTTGTTGTTGCATTGTTTATGCTTAAGAGCTAAATTTTCGAAATTTTGTTTTTGAGTCATAAGCCACCATTTCCCTTTTCATAGACCGGGTCACATATATACTTTATGGGGTCGGAAATGAATATTGTAGAAATTACACACTGAATGACATACTAATATATAGCCTTTCCACCGGTGGTGAGGGGTATAAAAATATATATGATGGACCATTTAGGTTTTATAAACCACTTCACCGATCAAATCACTAAGGCCTACGGAAATTCCGATTTCCTCACTGCCTTCTTTACCAAAAAATACTCTTGCTGTTGAAAGCAAATGAATTAAAAATTTACAACAATGTTTTTAAAAACATCTGTTAATGTTTGTGATTTAGTGTGCGAAATGATTGTTCGTTTTTATAAATATTTAAATTAAACTTGGCTGAGTTTTTCCTCCTTTGGTGTCCTTAATTAAAAAAAAATCTATTAAAATATGTGTGAATTAAACTTATTTTAATAGAAAATTTTTGAAATTTTTACTTAGAAATTTTAGTTTTCTCCGGCTTTTTATTCCTTTAAGACGATACAAAAAAAATTATTTTCTAATTAAATAAACAAAGTTTTTGTGTTAACCAGTTTTAATATCCTGTCGTTCTAAGAACACAATTTCAACCATAAAATCACTTAGGAATATCATAGTTGGTGTTTCTTTGTTTGTACTGTTCATTTTTTTTTATTATTATTATTTTCTATACTTTGTTATAACAAGCAACCGACTAAAAATTCTATAACGACAACAAAAAATCAACAACATATCACATGCATGACAAACAACTAACAGCAAAAGCTGTAATAACTACTAGCTACAGTAGGGCAGTGCAATCAGCAACAGGAACAACAAGCAAAAACACTAACATATGCATGTATAAATGTTGCATGCATGTCTTTAAAATAAAAAGGACGTTTATCACTTTGTGATAATCTCTTGCATATAAAACCAAAGCATATTATGTCAAACAAGGCACAAGTTAGCGTGTGTATTAAATCGTTAAAAGAACAAAACAAAAAAAAATATAAAATAAAATATACAACTGCAACTACTACAAAAATAGCAATAATAAGTTTTCAAAAGTAAAAGCAAATGAAAGAATGAACTAAAGTCACCAATGGTCAAGATATTGAGGGAAACAAAAGAACGGAAAAATACAAAGGAAAAGGAAGAAATTAAAAAACAACTGAGCAAATGTTATTGGAATGGAATATAAATGGCGACAGGTATTGGGCAAACTCAAACACCCTACTTCAGTCAGTAGTAGTATTTGACTCAGTTGTTACGATGGCGGCCTGTTAGATAAACTTGGGTTGTTATAGGGCCGATTTTTTATTTACATATATATAAGATGCCACACCTTAAGGGGGCTAACGGGACTTTATTATAGTTTTAACTCAGTCTGTCAAATGCCTCCCAGAACAAAACTAAATAAAAATGTAATAAGAATTTTTTTTAATTTTCCACATAAAAAGTCCTTTACTTGTAGAATTAAAAAAATTCTAAGTTGTGAGATTTTGATTCTTATTTTCCACATAGTGAGGTTTTTAAAATCCAAAAGATTTTGTCACCCATTAAGTAATTGGTCTAATAATAGAAGCAGTCTCTCTTCCTTATCCAAAAAATAATATATTCCCTTAACAAAATTATTACTGCCCTTTGCAAAGTAGCGTATCCGAACCCTGCTTCCAAATCAACATCAACTAGAGGCAAAATCACCTTTTTAAAGATGTTTTTCTTTGATTGCAGTCAAAAGGAAAGAAAAAAAAAGTTAATTTACAAAATAAAGTGGGAAAAAACATTTAAACAGTTTTAACCAACAACCTGACAATGATGATCATGCTGCCGTATGTTGATGATAATGATGGCGAACATCATTATCATTTCTGACTACATTTCTGATGATGATGATAAGCAACAGGAACAACAACAGCAACAGCAATTCATTTGGTACTGTTTAATGATGATGAGATGACGACAACAATGTCGACTATAATGTCAATGATGGTGATGACAATGATGGTCAAAGACATTGAATAACTTAAGTTTGATGAAACGAACAACAACAACAACAATAAAAAATTAAGAAAACATACTCTCTCGACTCACATGAGGAGCTTACGCATGCGTTTTATTGACAAATGAAGAAGAAATTGTTGAAAATACGCAAAGCAAAAAATTAAAACGTATGTCTGTGGCAGAAGCAGTGGTTGAAAAATAACCCACCGAACAAATTTATGAGAACAGGAAAAAAAGTTGTAATTTAGGAAATCTTAAGCAAGAATTTAAAGAAATAATATCAAGGTTTAAATAAAAAATTACAAAACTTCTATGTGGCCACATGATGAACAGTGGGGGAGTTTGCATAAAAAGTTTCAATATGAGAAGTTCTAAACGGGGTTTTTAAAACGAATTATCATCATTATTGTTTTAGTCAAGTTAAAACATTTAGATTACATAATGAGCCAGATTTCTATGTGACCACATGGTCTTTAACTACTGAGGTGGTGGTAAATTTTACTCCACTTGTTACTGGTTTTTAGCTTTAAGAAAAGCGGCTGTCTAATAAAGTTTATGTTTTGTTAAAGTCAAAGTTATGCTCTGTACAGACGATTGTCAGATCTTACAATATTATCAGAAAAATATACAGAAAACGTCTAAGAATCGTGTGAACTTACAATTGTTGTTTGGCAATATTGTCGGAAAGAGCATTGTCAGACTTCAAACTAACAATAATAATGCCAGATAGGTAACAATCGTGTGTCAGCACAATGTTAGGTCTGACAACCATCTGTACAGAGCTTTAGATTTTTTGATTTTATGATTTTATTTGACTAACACTGCATTCTCTTGTTCTTTTGAAAACAAATAATTACAAAAAAAAAACTTTTTGGTAAAATTTACCACACCTCAGTAACTACACAGAAAAAAATTTTTGCACAAATTAAAGGTTTTGATTGGTTTCACATACAACTTTAATTTAATTTTTGATTAATTCAATTATTTTCTTAATTGAAATATTATTTAATTTATTCTTAATTATTTATATAATGGAGTCAGCTAAAAAATTAATTAAATTTGTAATTGAAACTAATTAAAACTGTTAATAGGAGCAAAAATTTTTTTCTGTGTAGGCCTAAATATTTCACCTCAGTAGTTAAAGAATATTATGAAAATTTTTAAACGGCCGTTTTTAGTCAAGTTTAAATATTTGATATACATTATGAGCCAGATTTCTATGTAGCCACATGATGCACTGTGGGGAAATATTAATAGCAAAACTTTCACTAAATTATTTTAAACCATTTGTAATACTTAAATCTTTCCGAAATTAATTGCACTTCATAGGCAACAGTCGTCACGATTTTTCTGATCTTACAACTTTTTGATAATAGCAAGTTTCGCTATAATTTTCATTTACTTATTCTTTTCTTGACATTTTAAATGATATTCTTTATTGAAACTGTTTTGTATGAATGCTTTTTTCTCAGAATCCGCTTAAAGGAACCTCTTGATTATAATGTTTTTGAGGAGAAAACAGTTTTAATATACGGCCAGTCAGTCAGACAGCATAACTCTTTTGTCAGGTATAAAGGCAGGTTTCCTGAAAATGTCTTGTATTTTCTTAGGCTATTGGTATGAAACCGTATTATTTGAAAGAAGAATCTTCAACGAATAAAGTTTTTTTATGGGAAAAAATCTCCTCTTTCCGATAATAAATATCTTTTATCAATTAAAGGAAAATGTTTTTATACATCTTTCACTTGCTCACATCTTCTTGGTCATTTTGGATAAAATAGTTGTTGTTTTATTAATGTCCTTGGATAATGCTTCAACAGTAACTTAATGTAATAGGAAGCAATTTTCACTTTAAGCCAGTATATATTCTTGCGGAGGAAAACTGGAACAAAAAAAGTCTCTCTTTTTCCCCATAGTTTTCTTAGTTTTATTGTAGTTTAGCTGAAGGGAATCACAATGGACCAACAGGTCTCCGAGTGGATGTGCCATGTTTGGCACAACCCTTCCAAACCTAACCTAACCTAAACCTAAACTGGAACAAAGTGTCCTCTTAAACAATTTGCGTGAACAGGCGAACGACACGCGTGATATTTTCCTCCAAGGCCTGAATCGAAACGGGTTTGTCCGCATAAACTTTAGACTTTACATATCTCCACAAGAAAAAGTCTAATGGTGTGATATCACACGGTCTTGGTGGCTCACCGAAATGTTTTCTCAATAAATCCATTGATTAATGCGATGTGTGCGCCGTCTTGCTGAAACTAGGAAAATTGCTAGTAAGCTTGTCAAACAGTTTTAACATAGACTTACCTGCGTATATGGAGCTCTATGTAGATGAACATGTTTTATCTATTTCTTGTAGGATTGTTATGAATTCTAATTTGTTAAAAACCAGGGTTCATCTCTGGAATCCTTGCAAGTGGTAAAGAAATAGGTCTTCAAAAGTACTCCAATTTGTATTGGCCATTTAAAAAACACATTAATTGGACGATTTAATATCTAAAGACACTCCTAAAGCAATAGCCCATCAATAGGAAGACCAGAAAGTTTTATGAATATAATCGGGGTATCTTAACATTTAATACTGCGTTAATGACAGGTAATAGAAACTTCAAGTATCTAATGGCCAAAAAGAAAATCGTAGATAAAAGTTACTGTTTGGGAGATGCTGTGGCGGTTAAAGCACTGACTATAAATAGTCTTAGAGACAAGCTCCCTTAGCCTTAGATATTCATCAGTAATTACGAAAAACTCTATGATAAAGAAGAGTTTCTCAGTTACTAGTCGATATTCAGAAATCATCGCAGTTGGGAGTAAAGCCGCGTGATAGCAAGAAACTCAAGGACAGTAAGGTAAGCGAAATATCAAGAAATCATTTAGTAACGGAGAGGTACAAAAAAAGAAAACCATAAAGTAAGTGATGTGATTCGGAGGAGATACCTTTACACGTATATAAGAAACAGTCCTATCTCTTAAACAGTATTTATTTTCTGTCCAGGGAAAGTAAAGGCTTCCTGGTCTTGGGACCTTATAGATGAATCCCTTTATTCAAAATATTTAGATGGATGTTTTTTACCCAGAAAAGCCTTAAAGGATCTTCTCAAAAATAATTTAAATATATACAATTGGTTGAAAACTGAGTTTTCTAAAATATATGCACTAATTTGTTTACTGGGATATTAGTTCCCTTTGCTAATAGTCTACATTAAACATCAGCATCCTTTGTTGTTATCGTTGACTTCGTACGTTAATATTTTTATCTTTCTAGTTTTGTTTTTTTTGTTTTTTTCTTATTTAAAAATGTTCATTTGTTAAATATGTTTACGAAATCAGACAAAATGATCGATTGCGCGCAAACGCATTGACGTATCAACATGAATCTTGCATTACATTTGTCTAAAAAGATGCAACCAACAATAAAAACAACGACAACAAAAACTACAGCAGACAACAGGCAGTAGCAATAGCAATAGCAACAACAAGCAACATGCAGCATTTAAAATAAAAAGGAAATGTTGTGATTTTTATCATGTTGAAGATTTTTTTCTTATGCTTTTTTGAATGTCTTTCGTTTTTTATTTTGTTTTTGTTTTTTGCAGTGGGTATTTATATTCTGAAAGCTAGTAGCTGAAAAAAAGCTACTGTTTTGCTACAAAGAATGATATTTATTTTTATCAATTTCGTTACACGTGCACCTGCATTATTGCTCCTTGTAGCATTTCTTCGGTGATTATTGGCTGCGTAGGTTCCATCAATAATCAAAAGAAGTTTTGTCAAACAACAGCTCCTCCTCAACAAACTCATCAGTGTGCTGAAGTCGATGTTACGGCTGTGTTATTTCGTTTTTGTTATGTGTAAAATTTTTATATTTTTATTGTCGTTTAATGCATTTTTATTGCAAATTTAGTTAAAATTAATAATAATAATCATACGATTTTTTATTTTCTATATACATACATATATTTTTTTTGCATTGTTGTTCATTGATTTCAGCATTTTCAATAACCTTTTTAACTACAGACAATAAATTATGGTTTCCATATATTTTTATGCCTTTTTCATTTTTTTTTTCTTAGTTTCTGTTTTAAGTTTAAGAAGGAGACAAGTTTAAAATAACAATTGTCTCACACTTTTTGCTTAAGACGACATTTAATGAAGCGTAAATGGCAACACTTTTTATTTTTGTCCCGATTTGATCGTTCGTCTAAAGAGTGTGAAACACGCCATGGCTTGAATTTTTATATTACAGATTATTAGACATTCCTTAAACTTGAGTTTTTGCCTTTTTTTTTTCTTCTTTACTTGTTCTACAATCAATGATTTATATCGTATTTATGATGAGTTTAAAAACATCACATTACATGCCACAAAAGGGTTGTTGTCTTTGGTGCACTAGCAACTTGGCTACCTAACCACTCGTAAGAAAAAAGTGTAGAAAACGTCACAGAATTCCAATAAAATGTAATGAATCAAGTTGAATACAATGTGTCTTTGTATTCTTGTCTTTCTGAAAATGGTGTGGAAATCTTAAAATAAAAATTATTAGAATTGTTCTTAAAGAGCCTGTTTGTGTTGCTGTTTTTTTTTCCATTATGTAGTTTTCACAATATCCAAGTTTTATTAGGTAACTTGCCAAAGTTAATTAGGCTTAATTATATCCTGGCATGAATGACAGTAAATGATAATGATGGCTATTGCTATAAGTTTTCTTAAAATAGCAGTAAAGTTATAGAAAAATAAAATAATTAGTATTTTTCTACGCGCATGAAAAACAATCTAACTTAAACAGTTAATAGCCTCATGTCGAAGAATACTGAGGAGAGAATTCCGAATAAAAAATTTTTAATAATTTTTCATTTAAAATTTTAATATATATAAATTTCCATAGAAAAAGTTAGGTTAAAGAGGCTTCCTGTCTTGGGGTCTTGTAGAACCAAATGCCTATGAGGCACTCTATTGTCACCCGGAGGATATAAATAATTTCACACCGTTATAGGACGTAGCCTTGTTGGGTGATCATAAAGGCTTCACAAGAGATTCCTTATCTAATACTTGATAATTAGGGTAGTGCTAAATATTATTGATACTTCCAACTTTGAGAGCTATTTGTACATAGCTTTTCTAATAGGTCTTGGAAAAAACGTATTTAATATACTGAAATACATCAAGTTTTCATATAGCTAACGTAGCCTTAATCTTTGATTTATGCTCCAAGCAAAGAAATAATCACCTGTCACCAGAAGATATGAGTAATCTCACACCGTTCTAGGCCATAGCCTCGAACTTGTTGGGTGAACATAAAGCCTGTACAAAAGATCCCCTGCCTATTGCTTGATAATTAGGGTACTGCTAGATATTATTTACACTTCCAACTTTGAGAGCTATTTGTACATTGAGCTTTTCTTCTTAGGCCTTCGAAAATACATATTTACTATACTGATTTACATCAAGCTTTCACATAGCTAACGAAGCCCTTGTCTTTGATTTATGTTCCAAGCGAACAAATAATCCATATTTCACTTGTAACGGATGGCCCTAATGAGCTAGTAGTGTGCTAGTCTATCAGCTAAGGGTTATGGGTTCGATTCTCATCAAATACTCTGATCTGTTTCAGTTAAACTAGTGAATTGGGTTTCCGACGTCATAAAAACTTCATGTATCATCTGGCCAAGATGTAAATCGAAGAAGCACATACTTGCAAACTGTGCCTGAAAGGGGATCACACTAAAGTCGACAGTATAAAGTCTAGTTACAACACTGGGCTAAATGAGAAAAAAGTTGTCAAAAATTAACAATTGGGCACCAGGAATCATTGCCGAGCAAAGGAGGTAAAAAAGACCCATATATTTAGCGATTTGTTACAAAACAATAAAGGTTACCCAAAGAATTTCCTGCCCAAACCTGCAGTATGTCTTTTTTTGCAACGTTCAGTCTAGACCACATGACTCTTGAAACTCTGCAATACAAAATACCTCTTTAGTGCTATCCAGTTCTTTCTAAAATGAACTTAGTTAACTGATCTCCTTCTAAATATACTCTGTTTCATTTCAGAACCAAACCTCGCTAATTTATCATCCATCTCATTCCCCTCGACATTCCAATAAGCCGGTACAAAGCGTGAGACGTTTCCAATATGGGATCAAATATCTTTTAATTTGCATGACAATTTTGAACTGATCATAACTTTTGAAAGCCTTCAACACTGCCTTAGTACTCTCTAGTCATGTACTGAAGATAAAATTTTATTGGTTTCGTAAAGATATTATAAAGCCTTTACGATCTGCGTATGTCCCTACCCTATAAGGAGGCAGTAGCTTCAGTTCCCCCAAATTAAACTTCCATCCGGATGCATAATTTGAAGGCCTTTCAATTTAATTCTATCCACATGTCCCTACCCTGTAAGTAGGCAGTAGTTCAGTTCCCTCAAATTCAACTTCGATCCGCCTGTAAAACTTGAATACCCTTCAATTTAATTCCAACCAATTGTCCCTACATTATAAGTAAGCAGTAGCTTCAGTTCTCCCAAATTCAACTTCGAACCGCCTGCAAAACTGCCTTCAATTTAATTCCATCCACATGTACCTATACGAGGTGTTTTGTCAAATTTAATTTCAGTAACCTTTTAGAGCGAAATCCTATAATTAGTCCTATAAATCCGATTTGATTTGGTCTCACTAAGTCTTAAAAAGTCCATGCCATCAGTTCCGCTACCGAAACGTTTGGACCAAACAAGCAGCCAGTAACAATGCTCGTGACCGATAGGTGACAACAAAAGGTTGTTAGATGTAAAATAATGTTCAATTTTATTTAAGGTGTTACTCCTTATGACATCATCGCCATTTTAAGAAGTTTACTTATTGCTGCTGATCTCATTGCCTTCCACTAAGAAACAGACTTGTAAATTCGGTTAAACACTTCTGCTCGTAGAAGCCTGCAGAAATATGCATTAAACCTCTTTTTTAGCTCTTTCTGCAAGATAGATTTTTATTCAAGTAAACACCCAGACCCATATTGTTCCATCTGCTGGTTTTAGCTTTACCTGCTCCAGTTTTTTTAGTCGGAAATCTACCTTTTACGTTCTGGTAAAAAGAACTGAATACACTTTTGCCAGGATTGACCCGAATTCCTTTGCTTGCTTCCTGTTGTATCGGGAGAGTTATTCTAGCGCTGCCTACATGTTGATACTAACAAAGAATCAAATTACACAAGGCCAGTAACACAATGCCACCCGCATAAGCGATTATTTTATTTCTATTAATATAAAAATAATAAATGATATCCTTAGTCATGGATATCATTTATCATTGATAACCAATATAGTGACGATAACAGACCTTGCCATTTTCGGTGTCAACCTTTTCATCATGCCATTTAACCAAGAGTTAACTACGAAATCATCTTTAAAGAATTATGCGATAGATCGAATTCTTAAAAGGTTTCTCAACAACCCTACTTTACTAGTTTATAAAGGATTTACAACCAAACAAATATATTTATTTCATAAATAGCTAGAACTGTAGAGGTATAATTTGGCAAAGATTTTTAATCTCCCAAAAACAGCAAAGCAAATTAGATTTTAGGTTACATGTTCTATGAGAAAATGAATCACATTAAATTTAGTCAACAGTATTTTGATGAAAGTCGAAAATATCGGGCCCACTATAACGTATGTTTCTGTTGTCTCAAATTTACAAAATTTCATTGCTTCAAGACATACACAATCCATCCTTTTTAAAAATTTTTACACTAACACACTTCACATCAGAACTCACCGCTCTGCCATTAACACAACAATAATCATAATCATAATAGTTTAAAGCTTTATTTGTTGTGGTATCTGCAAATACCCCCTACACGTAAATGTTTTAACAACTTTAACTATGCATTACACGAAACTCATATAAACTAAAAATAAAAATTATTATATTAAAAGTGACACTTCATTTAGCGGCATATTGTTTGATAAACCTTTTAAGCGGCAAAGTAAATAAATGTTGAACGAACAAAGAGAGCCCACAACATCAACATCGAGCAATATTAAATCTGAAAAATTTTAAAACGAACAATGTGAGTATGTAAATGTGTGGAAACTTGCAAACAGCTAAACTAATCTAAATAAAGGTACGATTAGTACGAGAAGTAAATTAAGCTAAGAGGAAAACGTACTACAATAAAGGATTCTTCATATAAAAAAAATAACCTTTAAGGGTATCTAGACAAAAAACAGATATAAATAAAAAAAATAAAAAATAAGAAAAACACATCATCGTTGTCGTTGTCTTCATCATCGTCATCATCAGCACCATCGGCATGTTTGCAACTAATAACTACAGCCACTAAAAATAACAGCTTTTTACCAGAAGTGCCGGCACAATAGTGAATGCTAAAAGAACAATAAAAGCTTTATGAGTGGTTCGAAGGCAACCTTCGCAACAAGGCAGGCAGGCAGGCTGTTAAGAGGTATATAAGGTAAAGCTAAATTAATATTGCACTTTGCACCATACCGTGTGCAGTAAGCTGATGATCAGATTTAAAACATGTTGCAACAACACCATCAGCATGCTCATTATGTTCAACAAGTTTTGTAAACAGTTAAATAACAACAAGTCTGAATAATGGGGGCCTCTTGAAAAATTAATACAATTGGACGTTTAAAGTTTATTCCATCAGCTTAGAAATGTTTTTCCCAAACTTTTTCTTATGACTGTTGAAAATTTTAGAAAATTAGCTTTAATAGCTTTTTTATGATTAAGCTCTAAAATTAAAAAAAAGCTATTAAGTTTTCACAAAACAAGTTTTTTTCCGTTAATATGTTTTTAATTTTGGATACATTTCGAAAATTTAAGACACTCTTGGGACTAGCTTTGATAAATTTTCTTTTTTAATTTGCTTTATCGAAAAATTTATTTTAATTATAAAATTTCAAAATTTACTTAATGTATTAATTATTATTTTTTAAATAATAAATTAATTTTAATTATAGAATAAACTAAATAAGCTTTCTATAATAATAATAATAATAATAATAATAATAATAATAATAATAATAATAATAATAATAATAATATTTTTAAAAAAATATATTTGGAATTTTTTAAATAATATTATTTATTTCTCATAACGCATAATTTCTTTTTTTAAATTTATTATATAGTAATATAAACAGATTACTATTAGAAAGCATATCCATATAGCATATAGCTATTTCACTGGTGCTTACCCGGATCTTCAGTGGAGTTTTTTAAATTTTCCGAATAAAACCCAGATTCTTATGCTCAAAATTTAATAAACCAAATGAGAAGTTTATTAAATCTAGAAATCAAGAAAAAATTCAAAATTTCTAAACAAAAAACATAGTAACCATTTTAAATTTAACAAATAAAAAAAAACTTTACTTTTCTTTTTCTTTCTTTTTTAATAAACTTCTCATTTATTTATAATTTATTTAACGATTATGTATTAATTTACACTTAACACTAGCAACAAACTTTCATTAAGTGTACCTTAATTTTTGTTAACTTCACTTAATGGTTAAGAGTAGATTTGTATTAGAACCTTAAAAAATTAATTTAAAGCTGGTCAACTTACAAATCATAAAAGATATTCTGAGTAAATAAGACAGCTTTATGAGAAAAAAAAAATTTTTTAATTTCAAAAAGCTCTGAAAAAATTTAAATGGGTTTTAAAGGAAAGCGTAGAACAATTTTTTTTATTTTTAAGAGCTTTGCTTAAAGCTTTAGTAGCTGCTTTTTCTTTATTTACTTTTCTTTAGCTATTCACCGAAATGTTGCTTATCAAAACTTTTATGTAACTTAAACTTTTGTTTATAAAAAAAGCTTCATAGATTTTTGTTTTTCTTGAAGATAAAATTTTGTATTATTTACAATTAACGAACATACATATTTAGAAAAGAGGCTTAAAGAGCTTTCAATATTATAACTAGAAAATGCGTTCTGCTTTGCTGGTATCTAATTTTTCTTTAGCTCTTTATAATTAAGAAGGGCCGAAATAATTAATTTACTAATTCAAAAATAGTTCAAATAAAATTTATATAATAACTAGTTTTATATTTATTTATTTTATTTTATACAAAATTGATCTATGAATTTTTTAAAAATCATAAGGAGTTTACAGCGATAAATATTGGTTTTTTAATATTTTTAAAAGGTGTCCCAAAGAATATTTTTAACCCTAATAGCCTATCAACCTTTCTAAAGATTTGTTAATTAAATTTTTACGGAATTTGTTCGGCTTTTAACAACAATTAAAAATATTCTATATAATATCAAAAAAAATTGTCTTTTCAAAAAAAAAAAGAGCTTTATTTTAGAAAGCACTTTCAAAGGTTTTGTATATAAAAAGCCCTTTAAAGTTTTTTTTGTAAACTTTTTTCAAAACATGCATTAAAAAAAAGCTTTATTTCAAGCCTAAAGTTCTCTAAAAATTCTTTTTAATGGCTTAAAGAGGATTCAGAAAATAACCCTAGAATTTTTATATTTTTGTTTAAAACTTAAGGAGCTGCTTTTATTTAATAATATTTTCTAAAATCCCTTTAAATAGTTTGAGTAATAAGTTGAATAAGCTTAAGTTCGCCTATGCCATTAAACTAGTCCATGGATTTTTTTACATATTAGGTAATTGATTTTCAAAGAAAAATGCAAAAAAAAAATATTTTAGATACTAGCAGAATGCAATCCACTTTTGGATCGTTACTTACTTCTTCAGCATTCTTCTTAGCTATTTACTATTGGATAGCGTTTAGTTGTAAATATTATTTATTTAAACAACCGAACTCAGAGAGTTCAATTCGAGAAATTTTATTCTAATTATTTAACGTCAGTTAGTTAAAACGAAGCTTACCACTAATTAAGGCTCCCTTTTGTTTGTGTATTTTTTATATTTGACTGCTTATAAATATATTTTTTACAAAAAATAAACAAATATTTTTTACAAAAAAATACAAAAATAGTTTTTACAAAAAAATATTACAATATTTTTTACAAAAAAATATTAAAATATTTTTTACAAAAAATATTAAATTATTTTTTACAAAAAATATAAAAATAATAAATATAAAAATATTTTTAACAAAAAATATAAAAATATTTTCTACAAAAAATATAAAAATATTTTTTACAAAAAATATAAAAATATTTTTTACAAAAAAATATAAAAATATTTTTTACAAAAAATATAAAAATATTTTTTACAAAAAATATTAAAATATAAAAATATTTTTTACAAAAAAATATAAAACTATTTTTTACAAAAAATATAAAAATATTTTTTACAAAAAATATAAAAATAATAAATATAAAAATATTTTTTACAAAAAATATAAAAATATTTTTTATAAAAAATATAAAAATATTTTTTATAAAAAATATAAAAATATTTTTTACAAAAAATATAAAAATGTTTTTTACAAAAAAATATAAAAATATTTTTTACAAAAAAATATATAAGTATTTTTTACAAAAAATATAAAATATTTTTTACAAAAAAATATAAAAATATTTTTTACAAAAAATATAAAAATACTAAATATAAAAATATTTTTTTCAAAAAATATAAAAATATTTTTTACAAAAAATATAAAAATATTTTTTACAAAAAATATAAAAATATTTTTTACAAAAAATATAAAAATATTTTTTACAAAAAATATAAAAATATTTTTTACAAAAAATATAAAAATATTTTTTACAAAAAATATAAAAATATTTTTTACAAAAAATATAAAAATATTTTTTAAAAAAAATATAAAAATATTTTTAAAAAAAAATATAAAAATATTTTAAAAAAAAAATATAAAAATATTTTTTACAAAAAATATAAAAATATTTTTTACAAAAAATATAAAAATATTTTTTACAAAAAATATAAAAATATTTTTTACGAAAAAATATTAAAATATTTTTTACAAAAAAAAACATTAAAATATTTTTTATAAAAAAAATAATAAAATATTTTTTATAAAATTTTTTTTTTACAAAAATGTTTAAAGATGTCCTTTCACGACACAGACTTAAAAGCTTTTGTTAGAGCTAATTTTTTTAAAAATGTAAACAGCTTTTAATTTCGTTTTCTTTTCAAACATTAAATATTATATTTGAGATATTTTTCAAGTTTTTAAGTCTGCCATATTAAATGTCGGTTAAGCAACATAAAAGGCCCCTTTTCCATGCATACTTCCCTGATCATGTTTAGTAAACACTATTAAAATTTTATCATCATGCTGCTTTAATAACAACAACAACAATAAAAACACAAGTAAAAATCCTTCTCTCTTTAGTTTGCGATATTAACACAAAACACTTTAAAGCAGAAACAGCGATGATTTCAATATTTCAATATGAATATTTAGTGCTAGCTTTAACTAAATATGTCGTTGTTTATGGCATATTGTTGGCTGCTAGTTTATTTGCTTGTTGAATGCAACTGCTAAAAGTTGTTATTTGTATGCAGTTTTGGCTGCACATGCTGATGCTTTCGTTGCTGTTGTTCAGGTTGTTATGTTAACATGTTACACATGTACCGCGGGTGATGATGTCTATGCTTTAATAGCATTCATTATGTCCTTTACAATTCCAACACGCATATGATTTTAAGACTATGAAAATTTATTTAGGTCTTTTTCTTATATTTAAGGTTTACTAGCAAAATATTGGGCATTTATTGCTGGAATTTTCATATTAAAATGAGAATTTTTTCGCTACAAGACGAAGAGGAAGACTAATGTGAGTTATAATTGTTGGAAAAAAGTGGCAATAAAAATTGCCTGTATAAATATAGTGAAAGGAAGCTAGATCATCTCCAGCTGAAAATTGAGGCAACACAAAAAGTCGGCATCTTGTGTTTTGTACTTGTTCAGCATGAAGATATTTACCGGTGGTTGACTGTAAGACGGTGAGTTTTATTTAAAGTTTTGCTTTTTTTTTTTTGGTTTATATTTTGTCTTTCGATTATTAGCTTGAGAGTTGAAATTTGTAATATGTATTTTTTGTGTTCTTAGCACACATGTGGTGTTGAAGACTTTGTTGTGGGCTTCAGTAGGGAGCCTTAAAATCTCAACAAAACCGTCATGTGTCATAATCAGCATCATTTATAACAAGCATTTCAAAAAAAAAAAAAGAAAGAAAAAATCTCAACTATTTGTGCTTTTATTTAAGTCTTGTTCTTTCGTAAAGTAACTAGAATTATTCGATTTAAAGAAATTCTTTTAAAATGTTTGTTGCATCATGTTGAAGCTGGTGTTGTTTTATATTGTGCTCCTGCTGTGTGAATTCGCCACAAAATGGTTTAATCGCGATTTAAGCTTAAACCAAAAAAAAAAACAAAAAGCTGCATTATAATTTTCTTTTGAAGAAACAAAGAAAAACTTTCAAAGTTGTCTTTTTCCTTTACCTTTTATTTTGGCTTAGAACAATGCAGTGCTTTGAAGTTCAAGGCGTTGGTTGCTGTTTGCCTTTTTAACCTTTTTGTAGTTTGAGATTTTTTTAGCTTTTCTTTTTGTTGGATCGTTGAGGTTAACTTTAAGTGTTAAATGTCAGATGTAAATAGTTTTATTTTAACAAAATAGTTAAATTAGATAGTTGAGCCATTGTTTAAGGAGATTTAGTACCAAATTCAAAGATTTAATTTTTTTTCTAGTATTAAAAGCCCATACAGTGGGTAATCACAAAATCATTTGAAATTTTTCAATTGTAGCTTAAATAATAAAATCTAAATGATACAAAAAGTTATAAATTGTAATAAATAAGGTCACATTACTATTCGATAATTTAATAGGTCGATTATGGATAGCAACGCAACCTCAGTTGCGTTGTCAAAAGGCAACGCAACTGGGGAAAAAATTGGTATTATATAAGGCAACTTTTTTCAGTTGCCATAAAGTTGTCGATAATGACATTTTGACAGTCTAGCAACTGGAAATAAATGTAAATTATCAAATAGTTTTTAATAAATAACAAAGAAAATACAAAAAAAAAATATAATATTATGTGTGCAGTTTTGAAATTAATATCCAATTTCTCTAAAATTGTGCCTAAACACATTCGTAAATTTAATGCAAATTTATCATCATGTTTCAGCCAAGGAAATAATTCTAAAAAGAAAACTCTTTATACACCTAAAGATCCACCTGTAAGGTACTACCCTCTGTGTCTTGAGCATGCTGAAACCAAGTTTCATGCCAGCAGCTATTTTTTTACCATTTTCATCAAAAGTTAAAAAGCTAGGACCAGGTGCTGATCAAACATGTACATTTCTATAAAAATACGGAATATTATTCATATCATCGTTATTATTTTGTTGGCTTGATTACGTGAGCAATGCTGAAAGAGGGCCAATATACGTTGCCTGTAAGATTATATAGAAAGAGATGAAGAAAAATAAACTTACTTTTCAGTTTTAGTGCAGTTTTTACTTTATAATTTGTGAAAAAAAAAATCAACAGCAACCACAAATTTATGGTTGCCATTTCGGCAACTAAAATTAACAAGTTTTAGTTGCCAGTTGCCATACGTAATACAATTTTGGCAACTGACAACGCAACTGAGATTGGGTTGCCATCTATAATTGACCTATAAGAAACACATTACAGTTTCAGATTGTCAAGGAGTGTTTATGTTAAAATTATCCGCTTGGATAACTTGATCAGGAGTTATAACATTTTTAAGGCTGTATACACCCTTCACCATAGGTGGAGAGGTTATATACAAGTATTTTATTCCGTGTAGTTTCTACAATATTGATTTCTAACCCCATAAAGTATATATATTCTGGATTCTTATACATAGAAAAGTAGATTAATCGATGTCCGTGTTCAGGTAGTAATGTCATAAGCCAAGGCACCAGACGAGATACAGAAGATTAAAGACCACCAATCGACCAGGCATAGTTTCGAAAATTTTGGGACTACAATTCAGCAACATCAGGTCATTCCTTTGACCACCTATATTTTTTACGATTTTTTTCGGTTTTTATGATTCTCTAGAGCTTTTTTGTTAAAAAAATATTAAACCATGTCAGGAAGATCGCAAGTAGTGCATATAGATCTCCAGGGGTTCAATAACCCCCTGAGAGGCCCGATTTTGTGTTTATTTTTAAGGAGAAGTAATCTAGAGCACTAGAGGCGGTCAATATGAGGATTTTTTTTTATGGATTTTTTTTGCTCTAGTCTAACCATTCTAACGCAATGTAGATATCAGAAAGTTTATGATTTAAAAAAAAAATGAAAAAAAAATATATACAAAATATTCGATTATATTGAAAAGAGTAAAAAGACTACCCATAAATATTACGTATATTACATTAAACCTACTGTATAATTAATTATCATAAATAAATTAATTAATTAAATAAAATAAAATAAACATAATTCACTGTTTTTACTTCCAAATTTGAAGAAATAGTTGGGTGGGTGCTAAGCCAATGGGATATTGGAAGCGATCATCGTTGAAACAAACTTCTATTTCTAGGCTTAGAGAGAGTCTGATTATTTGGAGGGAATAAACAAGCTAGAAAGTCACTGGGCTAGATCTATCGAACTATGAGAAGACTATGCTAAAAAATAAATCGCTGTTTTGCTAATATTTTTTTTCAAATAGTCACGTCATTATAAAACAGTCCTTGTAGTTAGAGGCACTATACAGAGTTCGGCTCTTCAAATGTTACTGTTTTTTACGCCTTGCTCTGTCACTTTATAGTAACATTTTTAATTATTCGCTTAGTATTTAACTTTATACTTAAATAAATTGGCTTTTTAAAATTTATTTATTTTTTTTTTTTTATTTTAAAAATTTTAATATTTTAATCTTTGGAAATTTTTGATTGATTTTACTTTTCCAACTTAAACTATCAATCTTTTTTTAAGCAGTTTTTGTAACATAATTACGATTAATTAGAAATTAATTTAGACATAATAGACAAGCTGAAAGCAATAAAAAATTACGCCGCGGCGCGCCGCTTATAAATAATGAACAATTTTATTATGAGACAAAGTAATTCTCTTGTTTTCACAAGAGAAAAAGATTTCTACGATCAATTGATTTTTATTTATTGAGCAACGGCAGTAATAAAAATTACTTGAAAGCTCTAAATAAATCCCCTTATAAAAAGTCAATGCAATTAAAATATCAAATAAAACTATAAAATATTTTCTAATATTTTATTTTGCCTTAGTGGGTTAATTTTATGGCAGTACTAGCCGATGCTGAAAAATATGCAACAACAACAACTGCAGTAAGATATTCATACATTATATTCAGGTGAATACATGCAGCGCGCAACAAACTCATAACGTACTTATGCCAGCTGCTGACAAAAGACAAAAATTTAATTTTATGATAAAAACAATAAACAAAATAAATGTGATTAATTATACGAGAATTGCAAATAAAACAAAAAAATCAAAAGCCACTACATAAATTTTAACGCCACAAAAAAGAAGGTGGCGTTTAAATAACGCCAAATAAAGGTGTTGCTGTGCAGAAAGGAAAATAAAAAATTAAAAAAACACTAAAATGTTTTACATTCTAACTAACAGTTGGCGTACGTTAGTATAGTTTGTATTTTTGGCATGTTTGTAGCAAAACAAAAAACAAAATCTTTATTATTTCCAAAAGAGATAAAAATCTTCAAATGCATAAATTTACGGCTACAGAAAAAAAAGGATGTTAAAAAGTAAGCAGCTTTTTATTCATACAAGGAGGTCTGTAAACAGTTTAATATAATTATAAAAATTTATCTCACGTTTTAAATCTAGTAATCATTTTACTAAAAAAAATATTGCATAAAAACTGTAAGTGTTGATAACTACTTAAAAATATATTAAGGAATATTGAAATTTATAATTATGACTACAATTTTTTTTTTTTATTCTAAATTACCTTATTTGTAAGCACCTGCCTTTTAAACATTAACACTCAACCAGGTCTTTCAAAATTATGTGGTTTGGCATTTTCAACCCATAAAAATCAATTAATATTTTTTTTGCAACCAAAACATGAAAAAAAAAATGAGGAAAAAATCCTAAAAAAAAAGTCGTGAGTTTCAAATTTTATTTTATGACATGAAATTTAGAAGACCAAACAAGATTGTTAATACGAGTACAATACAAAATTAGTTAGTAGAAAACCAAATTACTTTTAAACACTACCGACTAGGTTTTGTTTTTTTTTTTTTTGTTTAAAGACAAAACATTATTTTTTAGTAATTTATAATACCTTTGGGTAAGTTTCTTTAGCGAATGAGTAAAAAATCCTTTCACTTTTACTTTAAATATTAAAAAATGTTATAAAATTTATTGCATGTAGCACGAAAATTGCTCTGGAAAATTTATATTTCCATACTCGTATACTTATAAGCCAACATCTAATTTATACATAAGATTTTCCTCTGTGCTCATTACTATAGCTTTTTTTAGTTTTATGTTGGAGTTTGTAAATTATTTAAAGTTATTGCTGCTACCCTACATAAAGTTCTAAGGACTTATGGAACCACAAATAAATATTTTTTATAGAGCCAGAGAACATTAAATTTAAGTAAATGAAATTGAAACCATATTTTAAGGCCATTCACTATCATAATCAATCGTACGATCTATCAAAAATGCCATGCCATGTATGCTCAAAAAGTGTGGTAGTGTCGATTAGAAGGGTAGGTTTGTGACAGACTTATTGACAGGTCTGTACGATTTGATAATCTTTTAAAAAAATTTATAAAATATATTTTTCCATGCGATCTTGTTTTGTATTATAGTGTGGCAGCTACAACGCCATTTTGAAACAATTTTCTGAGTAGGAGAGAATTTTGTCAGATTTTTTTGTCATTGAATCGTACGATTGTGTGGGATAGTGAAGCATTTAGAATAAAAACATTTTCATAATGTCCAACCTCGACACAAAGATAGCAAGGTTGTCTTACGTATGCACACTATGTTGAAATTGGGCTAAGGTCTACCGGGTATTCAATGGCTGTCTTAGTCTGTTCGTGCATTCTGTTTTTAAATTCCACGAATCCTTGTAATTGTTTCTCTCTTCGAAATTTTTCTTCAGTCGAGGCCCGATCGACACAGAAAAAAATTGTTCCACCAATTAAAGACTTTATTTAGTTTTAAATTAAAGTTCAAATAATATTTTAATAGATTCGAATATAATTTATTGGCAATTTTCTTGTTGACAACACTGTTTTTGGCAGCTCATGTTTTTTTATGTGACATATTACTGTTAAATAGGGTCAATTCGATCTATAATTTAACCCTGAACCGACTTGCAAATGAACAACGCTTACAGATTATGAAATTTTATTATTAAAATTCATGCTCGGTTTTTGCACTTCCTCTATTTTATGGTCAGTTTAGACGTCCTTCTTAGGCGGCTATTTGGAATCTTGTGACAAAATTTCCTACCAAATCTACATTATTGGACATTAAACTACCAACACGCATACGTAAATATAGGACAGTGCTGGCTGTATCCGCCAGCACTGTTGACTGTATCTGCCAGCACTGTCCGGGAATTGATTCGACGCCGCAAATATAAAAACATTTGCCTTTAGGAACATGGTCGGTAGGCGTGTCGTAGTTCCCTTTTTTTTAAAAAACTAAAATTTTCTTAATTAGGCTAAATATAACTGCCCAGCATAGTTTCAAAATTCTGTGGCAACTCCTTCTATTATTTCCTATCGTTATATGGGAACAAAGCATTGTGCGCCGTATGCAGCCATTGGGCCTTTGTTATTCTGCACGTGAAATATTGTGGGTTTAAAATCTTTTCAAATACAGCTAGTGCAAGAATTTAAGCCAAACGACCTACCACAACGGGTAACTTTGGGTGAAGGGACCTTCTGGAGAATGGGCGCTGGCAAAGTTGGATGAAGATTAATTTTTGTTTTTATCGGAAAATTGTTTTCATCGACGAAGCTCATTTCTGCCTAAATGGCAATATGAACCAACAAAATTTCCGTATTTAATGTAAAGAGCAGCCAGAAGTATTGCAAGGACAGCCAATGCATCCAGAAAAATGCACTGTTGTAGGTTATGGGCTGGTGGCATCAATGCCACTTTTTTAAAGACCACGAAGGCAATGGCAAATGGCGTTACCGTGCGACGATTATAAAGGTTTCTTGCCCAAAATGGACATGGATATTGTGGTGGTTTCAACAAGACGGCGCCACATACCACACAGCACGCGAAACAATGACCCAATTAAGAGGTGAGTTCGGTTAACAGTTTATTTCACGTTTGGAGCCGGCAATTGGCCACCTCAATCGTGCGATTTAACAACTTTAGACTATTTTTTGTGGGGCTATGTCTATGGTCATACCTAAAGGAACAAGCGCGCAGTGGTTAACGCATTGGGAGTCAATATTAAAGAATTTATTCGTGAGATACCGGCCGATATGTTAGAGAGAATATGTCTAAATTGGAGCCAGCGTATGAACCATTTGAGGCGTAAACGCGGTCAACATTTACATGAAATCATATTTAAGCAGTGAATTATATAGATCATTCTAACGACTCAAATAAAAATTTATTACATTTCTCTAAATTTTATGTGTTTTTTTTATTTAACAAATCCGAAAGCTTTTAAAAAATCTCCCATTATATATTTGCTTAAAATTTCTTAAAAACAATTAATTAAATCAATTAGTTATTTAATTAAATTTTCAAATTTTTTTTTCTGTGTATAAAAAAAAATATTTTGACTTTCTCTAGTTTAACCTTAATCAAAACGTATATTTCTTTTTATTAATTCCTGCTTGATTTAGGGTACTTCCTTAGCTTTTATATCTTCCAAAAATGTAATAAATACACTCTATTCAAAAAAAATTTTTTTTGTTCAAAACACCTTTTTATTTTTACAGCAACTCTAAAGCAATGAAAGCAAATCTCCAATAATTTTTACTAAAACAATATACGAGTACCTACATGTAAGTATACATACGTACATGTTTCTTTCCTTTTTTCCTAGCCAGAGGATAAATTACAAATATATTAAAATTTAAAGGCCTAGTCAAGTTATTTATGTTGCTTAAATTTCATTACCTACACGTACCACTACAAAAATATATGTTTCCTTTTCTTTTAACTAGAAAGAAGAAACAACAACAAAAGAAATACACTTTTGCACTATCGAATACAAGCAAATGATAAAAATCTTCAAATAAATTTACCATAGATTGTAAGTGCAAACGAAACATGTTCAAATGTTGGATAAAACAAAATATGGCTACAGTTTGAATACGGGTATGAAGCCATTGCATTGTATTTGAAGGCAGTTAGGCCACCATCACTTTTATTACTAATTTCAAAATTGTGCATATTAATCTATTTGTCTGTCTACCTGTCCACAGATTTATATTGTATGCATTTGAGGCTTTTTTTATTATCAAGCCATAATAAGAAACGATCAATCAAGTGTCAGACTTTTAATGATTTTTATAGCTTCTGTAGACATTTATTATTAAAAAGATGATTTTTTTTATTAAGCATTACTAAAGGTAAATTTAAGTTTTAGGAATATCTTTAAAAAAACAGGTAATTAAGTTAAATTTTGTTTATTTTATTTCATTTTATTTGTTTGCACAGCTTAAACTTAAGCACTCTTTCATAAGTGAGTTTATTTAAACAAATGGCGAATATGTGCGATTTAAATCTTTTTTGTGATAAAATAAAATATAATAATTTTTGTCTATAATGACTTTTTTAAAAGTTCTCGTAAATTGTAAAAATAATCTTTAAACCATTTTTAAATGAAATTATGCAATTTATATTGTTTGTTCCATTGTTAATTGTTGTTTATGCTCTAGTTTACAGTTTATTTATTTTTCCAACTGAAATCTCGTGTTTACACCCTACATACTAAAAATCTGCATGATAGGTTTTTGTAGCTATATAGAAATTTTTAAAAGATTTTCTATATTTTTTTTTAGTCAAAAGGCAAAAATCATAAACAAAATATTGCCCAGTTTAATAAATTTGTTTTTTTTATAAATTGTAGTTAATTTAGTTAATTGAGCAGACAAAATTTGTAGTCCCCTATTTTGTACAGGTGCTAAAAAATTATGTTTTTACATGCTTCAACTGCCATATAGTCTCATCTCTTTAATCATATGTTATTTGGAGAGGAATAGATATTTTCTTTCCAAAATATTGACTGTCACTCAGTCAGTCAGCCGAAATAAAGCACATGAAGAACGTTGGACAATATTTCAAACTTATGTCTAAAGTGAAGACATCGAATTTGTTCAAAAAATCTTTTTTTATAAAAATAATGTCAGCGTCTATTTCAACAAACACAATTGTCGCATCTGGGTATCGGAAAACTACAACCTCACTATCGCGAAGTCAATATAAATACAAAGAGTAACAATTTGGTGTTAATTTTGGAGTAGTGACAGCATTGGTCCATTTTTTTTTCGAAAAGGACGCAATAAACATCAATTCAGAATCATGATTATGGCTGAAATTCGAAGATGTGAGCTTGAATAACATTTGAATTCAGCAGGGTTACACATCATGTATGTACACATCCATCTTTTGAGCACTAAATTTTGTAATTGTGTTATCAGTGATCTTGGTGATGTCATTTTACTGCTCGAAGTGGAGATTTGAACCCTTTACCCGTTAAGATCCGATGCTATGCAAATAATTCAAAAATGATTGATGCCCTGAAGAAGCCACAACCTTAGAACCCTCAACAAAGTCTTTGAAAATTGTGCTGACAGGATATCTACTGAGAACGCAGTATGGAACGCAAATGGAATCATTTTCTATAAATAAAAGTAATATTTCTTATCTATACATATAATAAAACAGTGACAGGACTGTGTCCATACAGGAAATATTATTAGAACATTTTTGTTTTAAGTGATATGGAATATGAAATGACAATTTTTGTAAAATTTGAATCTGTCTGTGTTCGCATCACGTGAACTATTATAAAATTTGGTGCGGAGGTGCTTAGTACCTCGGCGTAAAAAAGGATACCTTTTTCCCGTAAAATATCTCAATGCCAGCAGGGCATATAGATAAGATTTTGAAAGCACTCAAATTTTACCGATTTAATAATATTGAAAATTTTTTGTAAACACGAAATTTTAGACACTAAAGATTTATTTTTTAGAAACTTTCTTTCCGTAAATACAGTTTTTGGTAGCTCAGCTATTCTCGTGTAACATGTTACTGGTACACATGTCTAGTTTGGTCTATAATTTAACCATGAATCGACTTACAAACGAACAACGCTTTGCAGATTATTGAATTTTATCATCGAAATTTATGCTCGCAAAGTTGATTACAAAATTTTTTTCTATTTGCCCAAAATGGAGGAACGGAATTTGACTAACATATGGTTTCAACAACACAGTACCACATGCCACACAGCACGCGAAACTATGGGCAAAGTGAGAGGCGAGTTCGGTGAACAGTTTATTTCACGTTGGGGGCCGGTCAATTGGCTGTATAGATCGTGCGATTTAATGCCTTTAGAGATATTTTATGGGACTATGTTAAAGCTCATTTCTACAGGGACTAGCTCCCAATGCTTGACGCACTAGAAGCCAATATTGAAGAATTTAGCTGAATATGTTGGGGAGAGTATGCCGAATTTGAACCCAGCGTAGGAGTAGTCGTGACAAGATTCACATGAAATCATCTTTAAGTAATGGAGTTTTTATGTCAAATCTATATTAGAATATCCTGAATAATTAGCTAGGATGGGTACCTCTATACAAACTAAATATATAAACAAATCTGAATACATTTAAAACAAAAGGAAAATTCGTCAGGATGCTGACGAAATCGCCGGCTTTGTTAGTTTTTAAACAAATAATATAAAATAATATTAAGTAATTGTTAAAAAGATGCTTCTATTTGGAACACCCTTTTATTCGTTCAATTTAAATTTCTCACCACTTCCCATTCAAAGTTTTTATATATAAATTGTGTGCATGCACGAAATTATAAGATCTTACTTAAGTGAAAGCTGGGAAGTTGGAAATGATTTCTTCCATTCGTTTCCTGTATTCGGGGTAGAAGGGCTGAGAGGTTTTCTTTAATTATTTATTGTATCTTCAATTATATTGAAAATAACCATAAATACCATACCTAAGACCACAAAATTATAGTTAATTGAGTCCAGACAGCGCTGTGCAAAAAATTCATTTCCGTGGACGCATTCTTAAATTTTGCAGGCTCCTGGTTTTGGCGTTATAACCTTTATATATATTTGTAACAGTTTTTTTTTTCTTATTTTTTACAAAAAAATTTTGTGGCCTTTAAAAGTACTGAGCTCAGAATGAAAACCAAATATTTGTATAGGACCTTCGCATTATTTTCACATTTACACAGAATGTATACTTTTATGACAGCTATAATAAAAAATAAAATAATAAAATTAGCTAATAAATTGTGACCCATATAAGTCGATTTTTAAAGACAGTAATACAATACTATCCGTCTGTCTGCATTGATGTCGTTTTTTGGCAAGATTATTTTACCACATTTTATTCCACATTCTCTAGAAACAATCGAACACTCCAAATTTGTTTACCATTTCACCTGTCTGGGATTTTGTTTGTATAGTATTTTGCATAACAAATATAATTAAATAAATCTCTATGAATTAGAAAGGCTTTCCCAGAGTCTTTATTATATTCCTTTTGCATATTAAAAAAAAAATCTCGTATAAATTTACTTCAACAATTAACTGAAACTACTTCAAACGTTCACTAGTTTTTAAATTTTATATTATTTTAAGAGGCTTTGAAAGCATGACAAATAAGTACAAATAAATACAACGTTCAATTACTTTTACTGAAGTAACTCTGGAAACCATCAAAGATATTTTATTACACGTTATGCTGTTTGTGTGACCGTGGAAAAAGTTAGTAACACACTATCACCAAAAAAGTTAAGAGTATAACAATTCTTGCAAAAAAAAACCGACTTCAAAACAGATAGTTGGGTACCAGTTCTAAACTAAAAATGTAAGAAGTAATCTGTAAGAACTATGTATAAACCAAATAAAAGATAAACAAAATGCGTAAAAATTAGTAGGAAAAGAAGTAAAGACTATGTGAAATTCAAGCATCTCCCTATTACTGTTCAAAAGTTAAGATATTATCACCAACAACTTTTATGGGGACACCATTTAATTTTAAATTTTTATAGCTGTAATAGCGATCATAGTAATACACATTATGTGTAAATTTCAGTTGTCTATCTAAAACGGCTCAAAAGATAAGGCATACATTAAATTTCATTAACTATAGGGACACTCTCTCATTTCCATAAGTCTCTATCTATAACGTCAGCTATGAGGACACACTTTAAGTTTTTTGTACTTTTTGCTGTGGACATAGAGATATTAGCTTTGTTAAAATTTTAAATGTTTATCTACAAGCGTTCAAAAGATAAGGTCAGATAGATCAAATATCATTAACTTTAGGTACACCCTTTAATTTCCCACTTTATACTTTTTACTATAGCGGACCTAGTAATTTAATTTATGCGTAAATATCAAATGTCTGTCTATAACGGTTTCAAAGATAGGGCAACATAAATCAAATAACATAACCTATTGGGATACTCTTTAATTTACAATTTTTAATTAAAGACCTATTATTATAGATGACTTATCCACAAAGATTTTTTGTAAATTTTAACTGTGTGTCTACAACGGTTCAAAGGTTTCGTCGTATACAGCAAATTACAGAACTATTGGGACACCCTTAAATTCATAATTCTAAATATTTATAGTTGCTACTATACCAAACAAAGTAGTGGAGATTCCGCCTAATTTTCAAGTATGTGTCTATAATGGTTCAAAAGATAGGGCCATATAGGTCAAATTACATCAATTATGGGGACACCCTTTAATTTCTAAATTTAAATTATATACCTGTTATAGCGGACTTAGCAATACAGGATCCTTGTAAATTTCAGCTGTCTGTCTATCTCGGTTCAAAAGTTTGGCCACATTTCAAGTTTTATACTTTTTGTTATAGCGGACTTAGTAATAACGGTTCTTTGTAAATTTAACGGTCGGTGTACAACTGTTCAAAAGTATGGGCATATACAACAAATTTAATGAACTATTGGAGCACCCTTTAATTTAAAATTTTGAATATTTATACATTTTATTATAACGGTCATAGTAATCGACATTCTGTCAAATTTTCAAGGTTTTGTCTTTAACGGTTCAAAAGATAGGCCCATAAAGGTCAAATTACGTCACATATGGGGACACCCTTTAAATTTTAAGTTTATTTTTTTATTACTTTTTGTTGGTGGGAGCTATAGTGATACCCAATTTTTTAAAATTTTAAACTGGTGCCCTTTAGGGTTCTTAATACACGAAAAAAACATGTATGTTGTATGGGGACACCCTTTAATTTTTAAAATTATGAACTGTTTTTAAAACGGGACCAATCTGTAAGCATTACCTTTCAAATAAAGAAAAAAAAAGCAACATTCAGACGAATTGATAACCTCCTTCTTTTTTTGAAGTCGGTTAAAAACGTTTGGAGATGCTTAAATCGGTTAAATAATTATATTATAATTTTTGGTAAACGTTTTTATTCAGTACAATTACGAGTTATATTTTAACTTAATTTACAGTTGCGAAGATCTCTAGGTGTTGTTTTAAAGCAGATCAGAATTTTTGGTACCCAAGCTCTAGACCATAAGATTAGCTCACTTTCCCACCAAGCTGTCCTAGCATCAATACCTAAATGCCGAGCTCTTACTGCATTTAACTAAGTAAAATTTTATAGACTAAAGATGTGAACACTTGTTATTAGTTAAATTATATTTAAACATAAAATAAATAAATATGTAAATAAAAAAGTTATTACAAAATATTTGCTCATTTATACATCAATACACATATCACTTAATCACATTAATTTTACTTATCGTTTATTAAATACACATTTCAATCAAATATCAAACATGAGATATTTACTTTTGTCGAACATACATTTCATCAAATCGTCAATATTTAACTTGTAAATTTACATCAATAATAAATTAAATAATCGATTTTTGAAATGTTTACATTCAATTAGTTAAATTACTTTCATAAACCTTTTTGTATGTTAAATATCAAATATAAAAACTTAGATGTGCACTAGAGCGTATGACTAATATTAATTGGTGGTTTCTTAGTATATTTTATAAATAATAATTTTTTGGTTTTATGAAATTATATAAAAAGTTTAGTACATATTTAAAAAATAATAATAAGCAAGACCACAAACATGAAATTAAATCAAATTCTGTGGTTAAACGATTATTTATTGATAAAGAGAGGGAGAGACGATTTAATTAAAATATTTAAATAAAAAATATGACCTGATTATTTAACGAAAAATGCTAAAAAGAGTTTGTTGGTAAAGAGTAGCAAATATTTTAGAAAGCAAAATGCCTATTAAAAAAAAGTTAGTTTTTCAAAAAATTTTAAAATAGAAAATTTCAATCAAATTTTTGAATCTTTTATGGATCAAAATTATATTTTGTGAATATGGAATATGTTAGAAAATATTTTCAATTAATTGATTATTAAAAATCTATCCCGAGGACCAATTAATAACTTTATTTGTATACAAACTCAGGTATTTTTACATGTATTTTGTTCCAAAATGACATTCCATTTTGAAATACTAAATATCCCCGATGCGTTTCGCTACACCCAACCACAAAAAAATACAATAAACTCTTGGATGTAAAAGTATTGCAAAACTTAACCTGGAAAACGAACGATGTTCTCGGACTATGTCAAATTTAGAGTCGGTCACACTATTAGCAGATCTCTAGATTTAAGCTAATGACTTTGTGCTCCCGTCCTAGTAACCAAGGTACAGATATCTAACCCAAAACTGAATTTATATCATTTGTGGGTTAAAATAAACTTTAGGCGTGTGATAAAATAAGTGGAAAATATACAAAATCTGGTTTTTACAACATTTCTTTTATTGCCACAACTAATTACAACACATTCTTATTGAGTGAATACTATACTTGTTATTTACAGACCTCAGGAATATTGTTATTTACTATTAACATGTGAAAATTATATTATGCAGTCAGTAGTGTTGCTTTTTTGTAGTTCGGAAACTTTTGTCTGAAAGATTTCACGAGGAGCAAAATATACTGCTTCTGGTCTCCATTTAGGGTTAGTATCTTGTTGTATTCTTGGATTAAAAACACCCCCCTCTCTGCTGTGTCATTGACTACCTTAAGTTTTGTAACTACCTCCTTACTTTTAATATATTCCTTGTCATTTATCCAGTCTTCAAATTTTTTCTTAAGAAAATCTGAACTCATTCCAGTAATAGAAAACAACCGCTTGGTGTTACTTGTAACAAGATCTTCCAAATTTTTATCACAAATGTTTTCAACGTCTACAGGGCAAAATTCAGCACCTTCCTTCTTAAGGGCTTCCACCATCTTGCTCTTGGTTTCGTTTGTAACTTTGTCGTCAAAGAATGAGAAGGCGACAAGTTCCTCAGTAACATACCATAAACGACCACATACTTTATTCATTGCTTTTCTAGCTATGACAGGGTTTACCTTCTCATACTTCTTTAAGTCCTTGAGGAGTTCTAAGTCGTTTCTTGGTGCTGAAGAAGCAGATGGAGCTTGGAACCAATACCTTATGAATATTAAGACTGTAAAAATGCAGATTTCTCGTAAACCTTTTTCTTCATGTTTTGTCAATCTGAATTGTTCTCGGAACAAGAATATTTTTAGAGAGTAGATCGACTTCGCCATCCACCGAGCTCGGTGAAGACCTGCAAGCTTTTTGAAAGACATGCCGTTTTCTAGTTCTCCTCCCAAAAATAGGATGCTGAGTTGCAATAATTCCTTATAGTCATCTCTAGGCTGATATTCAGTCAACTGCTTTTTAGCAAATTCGATTATTTCATCTTTCTGGTCTTGTAGCTTTTCCATAGATTCTTTGTCAGTTATTAACGTCGAATATTCTTCTTTGTTTATTGATTGCCAGTTTTTCTGAAATCTTGTGAATAATAAATTGTCTGGTCCAGATGAAGCCCCAATTTCATTTTGAACAACTGATTCTAGCATGATTTCCATAATGTGATGCCTACATGCTAGCCAGAGCAATTACTTATCCATTTTCTGTTCGAGTAGAATACAAGCCCCTTTTCGAGACCCAGTTTTTGATGCGGTTGTGTCAAAACTCATACTCTTCACTTTATCGAGTAATCCCCATGAAACAAGGGATTCGTAAACTGCTGACGCAATTTGTTTGCAGAAAATCTGATCCACCTATTTACCTGAAACTAAGACTGGAAGACGGTCAACAACTTCTTGTCCTGTAATATCTTCTAACATCTTTCCATCCCAGTGCACAGTTAACGGAACATCAGTGTTGAAATCTTCTTTTATATTTTCCGCTAAGTTTTGTCTACACTGAACCCGCTGTCGGCGTATAGAAGATCACAGTAGGATCACAGCCAACCCGATTCAAAGTGGATGTGAGAAAAAGAGCTGCTTTGCCATCGCTTAATTTCGCAACATCCAGGCTTGTAGTTAAATTTTCATTAAGTAGTTTTTTTCTACCTCCGTTCTGTAAACATATGCCAACAAAAAAACATGGTTGAGGTAACCATAATCTAAATGCAATATATTATGATTGAATTAGATGGTTGTATATAAATATTGCAAAATATAAAAATTTCTTTTGAAATAAATTAAATAAATATACTGAGATATATAAATATAGAATAATATTTGTTTATATAAAGATACCTTATAATAAAATACACAATTATTTAATTCTTTAATTTTTTAAGCATTCGATATTAAAAACGACTCATTTTATAAATTATATTATTTTTTGAGAGAAACCCCTTAAACTAGAATCTAATAATTTGAATAAACTAAAGAATAAACATTATTTGTTTGTAATTAGTTATATTGTGGCTACATTCGAGCAAAGCTATCATAATAAGTTTACCAATAATATATTATGGTTATAAATATAATATTAATTTTGAATTCTAATAAAACTTTGGTTGTAGTTTGAAAATTGTATAGTTTAAACCAATCATGTTGCATTATTTTAGCATAGTAACAGTATAATTATGAAATAGTAACAAAAACATATTTCCCGTGCCCATAGTAATGGTTATAAGTTGTTCACAGCAACCATATAGTGATACAGAGAAAATAGAATGGTTTTTGTGATCATACCATAGCCATGGTTCTTCTCTGCGTGTAGTGTTTAATATATCCCGTTGACAACAATAATAGGTGCTCCGAAGTTTACAATACCATCAAATCCGTCAAATTGCGTACTTTCACCACTTTTTCTATATTTTCTCTTCGAAATTAGATATTTTTACGGGGGAAAAAATATTCTATATTTGAACCGTGATGCTAAGGTACCTCGTTATAAAATATTATTAAAATATATCCAGTAGTTTTTACGTGATGCAAACACAGATAGACAGACAAAAATTCCAACAATTTGTGTTATTTATTCCATTTTGATTACTAACTGCATCAGCCAAAACATTTTCAAATAATATTTCATGTACAGAAATGATCCTATTACAGTTTTATTATATGTATAGATAATTTGAAAATTATTTTCAAATTATTTTAACTCATAAAGTTATATTTTTAATGCAAGAAATTCCGAAAACTTATGGTTTTGATGTTAAATTCAATATGAATGTTGCTGCCAGATAATAAATTTCTATTTGATTACTGATTTTTCAAATACACATACATACATAATCTTTTATGACTCACGTACTTCTCTAGCCTTTAGCAAGGTTATCGATTTATTTTATGGCTAATTGTTGTAATTGAAACCCTAAATAATTACAATAAATATACAAGTCTATACGAATTAATACATGTATGTAACGCCTGTCATAAACTCATTTATGCAACGAACACTTAAACATTTAAAACATGACTTTTTCTATTAATTGCTAAAGCTGCTTATCAATGTATTTAAGATCTTGACTTGTCACTTTTCTGTGCAACTGACAGTAGTAGGTGTGTAAGTTGTTGTTTTATTGTTTCTTTGGCTTGTTGGCAACTTCAGACATATTACAAATGATATACATATTTTTGGCAACATGTTAATGCAAATGTTCAACATAAATAAATAGGCAAAAAGCTCAAAAACACTTTTGTGACAAATTTTCAAACTGATAAAATAGAATTAAATGTCTTAAGAAACATATTTATGGCAGCATGTGAATATGTGTATTGTTGCCTATGCAGAGAGTGAGGCAAACAGAAAAAGGGATTTTCAGTTCCAGTATTCATCAGATAAGATTTTGTAACATTATTTAGCATAAAATTGTGTGTTGCAAAGTTAACAAACAAATACAACTGTTAAAGCTTAAACTGTCAATGCTGCAAATATCAAAAAAAAAAAAAAATTGGTAACACATACACAGCAGGCTATAACACATTCAAATGCCCAGCAGGAATTTAAATTTTTAAAATGATAAATTAGAAATAATTCGTAATTCAGATATCAGGGACTGGTACGACAAAAAAATATATATATAAATCATGCAAGCTTTTTTCGAAAGTAAGGTAACATACATATATCGGCTTAATGAACCTTTTAATCAGAAGCGATAAAAAGTTTTATTTTTTTATGAACTCAGATTTAAGAGTTTTGAACATTCGTGCTAAATATGTGTTCAGTGTCAACTATTTTAAGATCCTAGGGGCGGTTAAGGCCGTCCGTTGCCTTACAACCAACATTATGATCAAACTAATTATTAAAGAACATACAAAATTCATTTAGAGAAAAATATCTCTTTAGATCAAATTGTGCTTTTTAACACATTCTAGCGCTTTGACGTAGTGCTTTCAGGGGTAAATGGGGGCACCAGACGTCGGGGTTTCGGGTACCTGAATCTGGGAGAAAAGGTCTGTATATATAGGTCTTTCGAGGTCCAACCAGTGTCCCAGCGGCTGGTACCACGGAAAACTGGGACTGGTTATTGATGAAGTCTCTTTGAGACCTCACCAACAAGTTGTAAACCAGTTTATAAGCTGTTTCACTATCAACAGCTGCTTAACAGACTCTTCCTTCCTATTGCTGTTAGGAAGTATTTTAGATGGTCTCGTAGTGGACAATACCCCTATGAGACCAAAGTCCTGATTCTCTTTAAAAAATATCTTAAAATATAAAAAAATTTTCAAAATGTAGAAATTATATTGAAAACAAAATTTTAATCGGCTTTGTGAAGCTCTTATGGTTGAAAGGAAAAAGTGTGAGGGACTTTATTTTAAAAGGGACAAACTGCAGATGTGAAAAATTTCCGCTTTAGATATATAATCTTTATATTAGAAATCTCTTTTTTTATCGAATTATAGAAAGCCCGTATTTTTAGGTTTTTGAATAATTAATTTTCGTTTTTTTATTAAAACCGGTTCGAACAACCGGTTTTTTTTTTCTACTAAAACCGGTTCGTATAACCGGTATTTTCTAAAAAAAATTACAAAAAAATATGTATATATTAGTTCTGTTCCGAAATACCGCATTTGTAATTGAAAGCAACCTGGGTCGATTGGTTGGGTTATAATCATGAAAACGGTCCTATTTAAATGACAAATTATCTGCCTGTCCCACGATGACGCTCCATGTCGATCGTTTGCACAAATACATTTAAAACAAAAATAAATTCAAACATTTTGTTTTTGTTTTAAATGTATTTGTGCGAACGATCGACATCGAGCGACATCGTGGGACTGGCAGTATATAATTTTTTCTTATTTCTTTCAATAACGAATAAAATGTTGTTTTTTTTCTCTTTATAACCTTCTATCAGACGGTTTTTAAGAGGAATAAATACCAAATGTTTGTAATCTTCTTTCAATTAATGCCGGACATTTTTTATGTCTTGCCTCCCTGTCTTACAGTCAGTGTGCTTATGAAAAGTGCGTCTACGAAAAGTGCGCTTACAAAAATTCATATGACAGGAAGTGATAAAAATATTCCTTTCGATTTTTTCCTACCAAAGGTATTTTATTTGTTATTTCAAAAAAAAAAAAATTGAGATAAGATATGCAAAACAACCTGCTCTTCAGTGATAAACCCGCCCATTTTCTAGTGATATCTTTCGCTTTCTTGTTACCAAAGATATTTTTGTAGCCATGCAGCTGAAAAAGATTACTATTGCATCCATAGCGTGATGGCTTTAGTTAAGAAATTAATATCCTAACAGTACTGATTGGCCACGTTAGATCGGTCGAACAAAAAAAATATACACAGTGTAGCGGAACCTTCCTTAAGCTAAATATTGTGTGTAGAATCAATACATTTTCAAATTGTAACAGTTTTCTATAGTAGAATTGTCAAGTATAAAAACTTGTATAGAGAAACACTTGCAATTATCAAAAAATGATGTAGAAAATGAAAACACGTTCCACGAAAATATTACATTGGCAACATTTTTCTATAAAAACATTTACAAGTGGCAACCTTAAAGAAAATAATATTTTTTAATATATTTTTTTTTTTTTTGAATTTTGAACAGAGGTAACTAACCAAAGAGACAAGGTATCCTACAGATAATATAAACAGTAATTTTCACCTCTTCCAAGAAGTATAGAAAATTCCCAAGTTCAGCTTGTTCAAATAAATTGAGTTTGATAGTGTTCCTGTAGTCAATAATTGAGCTCTATATGGTGCTCTACCAATAGACGAAGGCGTTGTTATGGATTAAAATTTTAAAAGTTATATACGATAACCAAAATTATTGCATGTGGTTGATTCATGCAACCAACAATAACTGTACCACAGTGCAGCATGCATTCAAAGAAGCTAATGCGGCAAAGAAACAAGAACGACTTGATTGACCTTAAAAAGTAATGACAATGACTCTCGCGCGTTGTTTATCAACCCGGATCTAGAAAAAGTGGCGACAATTTTATATAGAAGAATTTTTATTTTCGAGAAGAGTGCCTCGGTAGGCTATCAGCCTGGTGGTTGTGGGTTCGATTTCCACCAAAGACTCTGGGTGTTTTACTACAACGAGTAAGGGTCTGCGTTACTATGCTCGGTAAATTAAGTTAGAATATTATTTGTAATTTTGTATTGAAGCATTAAATAAATAAATAAATATTTTTAAGAAACATTTGCCTATGGCTGTGCTTGTTTCTAGAAGTATTTTCAACTGGGTATTGTTACAAACATTTTAGCTAGAAATTACTATTTTTTCTGTTGTTTTCAAAAACATAAAAAAAACAAAAAAAGTTAAAAAAACAAAATATGATAAATCAATAAAACCTTAAAACAATTTTAAACTTCCAACGCCATTAAAAATCTATAACCAGAGCAAAGGTGCTGATTGTCACACTGGCATTTTGCTACGAATACTAATAAAATATTAAGAAAAAAAAAAGAATAAAAAAAATATAAACCTACAAAAACTTCAACAACAAACCCCATTTGATACAGTTTAAGACCACAAGAATTCAAATGTTACACCCACTAAGAAGTCAATGCAGTCAGTTGTATGATATTCATTGTTTCTACATTTATTCTCATGCATGCCTGTCTCACTTTTTTTTTCTATTCGATTATTAAGGTCTGACTATATGGCATGGCTCACTTTGGGGTATTGTTTTGATATTTTGGGTGCTAACAGTTGGTGGGGATTTTTATGTGAAAAACATTTAAGCTGGAAATTTATCGGGTTTCTTAACAAAATACATACCTACATACATACATACACAACATGTGATTGATTTTTATGACTTTTTGAAAACAGATATTCTTATGTTTCATTTCTTTGTATCGTTTCTTAACAGGAAATATTTCTTTAAGACTTATTTGTAATATTTTAATTTTAGTACTCTACATCAAGCAAAATAGAATGAATAAAACAAGCAATTCATTCATATGGCTTGTGTACAAAGAAACTTTACTTTTTCTATTATTTCGGATTGTAGGCACATATGCGAAGTTGATTGTGCTGAACGGTGGAAAATTTTGTCTTGAATCGACTCAGTTATTTTCCTGCATTTTGTATCTCTGTACCGTTTTTGATGTAACTTCTTCTTTTTTATCGGAGATTGTTCCAGATACGCTAAAGATTGGTTTAATTTTTAAATAGCAACTTCTTCCGTGCCTGACGCAATGTCATCGAAAGTACTTACATTTTCGTTTATGTCTGAACCTTCTTCCAAATTAGATTTATTAGATTTTTTCAGATGCGAAAATTTTATTCTACATGTACCACAAATTTTATTTAAGATCGTAATGTTTTTATCCTTAGTATACTGTAGCATCCATTCTTGGACTTGTCTTAAACTTTTATTGCACCCAGTGTGACCGGATTTTTTAAAAGGATTACGGCAAAATGTTGAATTGAATGGCATATTTTTTATTTAAATACCGAACGAATTGTGCACGACTTTTTTGTATTTTTTCAATTTTATTATTTCAAAACATAAACCTTCGCCTGCTTTTTTCTTAATAACTCATGTTGTAATAAGCAAGGAGTGATTCCGAAAAGGGCAATTTATTTGTTGGACATTTGAAAAGGGTTTTTACCCCGAATATATCGACTGATATAGTTGAGTTGCCAATTGTCGAGGCTAGTGCTGCAATACCGATAAGATTTGAATTTGGTGATATTGAAAAGGCAATAACGGATTTAAACACCAAAAAAGCCCCTGGCGTTGACAAAACCAGTAACAAGATGTTATTTGAATTGCCCCGTATAGCTCGCAGAATCGTTCTTTTTATTTTTAATGCCATTTTACGTCTTGAGTACGTAAAATGGCATTTTACGTCTTGAGTACGTGGAAGGTATCCTTGGTTACCATGATTCCTAAACCAGGAAAAGACCACACAAGAATTGAATCATACAGACCTATAAGCCTTTTGTCAAATATGTCAAAGCTGTTTGAGAGGATGTTAATAACTAAGCTTAACCCTATTCTAAGCGACAAAGGATGTGTTCCAAACCATCAATTCGGTTTCAGGAAAAAACATAGTACGATCGAACAAACTCACAGGTTAGTCAATGTTGTTAAGAAGACATTTGAAGAAAGAAAATACTGCTCTGCGCTTTTTATCGACGTTTCTCAAGCATTCGATAAGGTATGGCATGAAGGCCTAATATATAAGCTAAAACTGAATTTGCCCGTAAACCTATATAAGCTGCTAGATAGTTATTTAACCGAACGAAAATTTATTGTGAAAGAAGGAGATTTTTTGAGCTCACCCCAGCCAATCGAAGCCGGAGTTCCCCAAGGTAGTATATTGGGGCCCTTTTTATACTTATTGTATACTTCAGACATGCCAACTAGTAACCGAGTTCACACATCGACATTTGCTGACGACACAGCTTTTTTGAGCATTCACGAAAGACCCGAAGTAGCATCACGATATTTACAAGACCACATATCCAATTTAGAAAAATGGTTGAAGAAATGGAGAATAAAAGTGAATCAACAAAAATATACTCACATAACTTTCACACTGCGTAGAGAATCTTGCCCCCCTATTCGGATAAATAACCAAACGATACCCCAGCTTTCAGACATCAAATATCTCGGCATACATCTTGACCGGCGCCTTACATGGAAACGGCACATTGAAACAAAGTTAACACAAATGAAGTTAAAAGCAGTCCAACTAAACTGGCTTATTGGAAATTCTACTCTAGCGTTATATTGCAAACTTTTATTATACAAGTCAATTCTAAAACCAATATGGTGTTATGGAATTCAATTATGGGGTACTGCCTCAGCTACCAACGTAGAAAAAATTCAAAGGCGCCAAAACAAGATTCTTCGTATAATTACATCTGCTCCTTGGTATATAAAAAACTCGAACATCCATAAAGATCTAAACGTGCCAACAGTTAAAGCGGAAATAGCGAAACTTGCCATAAGTTATTTAAAGAAGCTTGAAACTCATCCTAATCAACTGGCCCGTAACATACTAAATGAAACTGGTTACATTGGACTAAGAAGGAGGGACACTGCTTCTCTCATCCGTACATCAGAGGGATAACCCGCAAATTACAGTAACCGTGAAACATAAATTTTTTTTGTCCAGCACTGGTTGGACTTAACATGTATATTTTTATTTTTAGACTTAAGATATGAGTAATTATTGAAAGTTCAATTATATTGAAGATACAATAAATAAAAAATTGCGAAAAAAAAAAAATGTTGTAATAAAGACTCCACATTGAAATTTGGCAGACTTGTACAAAACATAATAAGAATTAACATGTATTTTTTTGATATTTTTAAAAATATTGATTTTCGAGATATATCCTTTGGAAATTTTAGTCCTTTTTTTATTTACATTATCCTTGATCGAAAATTCCAAAAAAAATTTTTTTTGAATGGCGCATGTTTTTGTCTGTAAAATGATTCATTATTAACGTACAATGAATACTTTTCGAGATATTAAAAATTGTGTTAAGGCATCTGAGTGCATTTTTATTGATTTTTGCCAACTTGGAATGGCCATAATTCTGAAAGTTGGAAGGCTATATGTCTGAAAGTTGGCAAATATTATTGTGCCGATCCATAGATCATGTGTACAAAATCTTATCAAATTTGGAGGTGATGAGGTCAGAATTGTTTATATTTTCGGTTGATTTCATATGTTTTAACCCACTTATAAAAATTTTTAGTTTTTTCAATTACTCTAACATCTATACATATAATAAAACAGTTACTCATTTGCTGTATATATGTCTACGTTTGCACCACGTAAAAAGTACTGCATGGATTTTAAAAAGATTTTGTCAGGAGGTACACAAAAATAAGGGTACTGCATACTTTTCTTTCTGAAAGCGGTTGCGCGACATTTGGCGCAGTTTTAATATAATGACAAAATATGAATTACTTACCGCCAAATAACCAATTGAATAAAATTTGTATTTGATTTGTATTTTTAACTTGTAGAATTATATTGTTATTGAAATATTTTTTATTTTTATTTTTTACAAACCTTTACAATAATTTTTAGAATTATTGTAATTATTGTTTTTATTATCAAGAGGCCTTACGCCTCGATAGACTGATTGTTAGAGCACTGGTCTATCAGTCTGGGGTTTGTGCGTTCGATTCTTTTATTTTTATATATCAAAGCAATCACAAAAATGGGGTGTCAAGTTAACCACTCCTTACCACGCTAAACAATTATGCATCCCTTGACCACAATATACCAAAGGCACATACTGAATTTGATGTTGATATTGCTTACGGTATGATCTGAGGAGCTTTTAAAAATTCCCCCGCTCCCAATTATGAACAAAAACAATACAGCTCTTCATTATCATATATCAAGGGTATGATACACACACCCAAAATGGATTCAGGAGACTTCAAAACGTTAAAATCCCGGCATCGATTTTTTTCACAATTATGGAAAAGTAAAAAACCTACCCTTTATGTTCTAGTACAACTCGTCATCGTCTTCAACACCCGAATACTTAGCCCACCATTATAATGGGTGATTTTTTTGAGGTTAGGATTTTCATGCATTAGTATTTGACAGATCACGTGAGATTTCAGACATGGTGCCAAACAGAAAGATGCTCAGTATGCTTTGACATTTCATCATGAATAGACTTACTAACGAGCAACGCTTGCAAATCATTGAATTTTATTACCAAAATCAGTGTTCGGTTCGAAATGTGTTTTATCGACAAATTTTGTTCAGCGATGAGGCTCATTTCTGGTTGAATGGCTACGTAAATAAGCAAAATTGCCGCATTTGGAGTGAAGAGCAACCAGAAGCCGTTCAAGAACTGCCCATGCATCCCCAAAAATGCACTGTTTGGTGTGGTTTGTACGCTGGTGGAATCATTGGACCGTATTTTTTCAAAGATGCTGTTGGACGCAACGTTACGTTGAATGGCGATCGCTATCGTTCGATGCTAACAAACTTTTTGTTGCCAAAAATGGAACAACTGAACTTGGTTGACATGTGGTTTCAACAAGATGGCGCTACATGCCACACAGCTCGGGATTCTATGGCCATTTTGAGGGAAAACTTCGGAGAATAATTCATCTCAAGAAATGGACCGGTAAGTTGGCCACCAAGATCATGCGATTTGACGCCTTTAGACTATTTTTTGTGGGGCTACGTCAAGTCTAAAGTCTACAGAAATAAGCCAGCAACTATTCCAGCTTTGGAAGACAACATTTCCGAAGAAATTCGGGCTATTCCGGCCGAAATGCTCGAAAAAGTTGCCCAAAATTGGACTTTCCGAATGGACCACCTAAGACGCAGCCGCGGTCAACATTTAAATGAAATTATCTTCAAAAAGTAAATGTCATGGACCAATCTAACGTTTCAAATAAAGAACCGATGAGATTTTGCAAATTTTATGCGTTTTTTTTTTTAAAAAAAATTTTCAAGCTCTTAAAAAATCACTCGTTATAAGGAGCAAAATAGGAAGTGAGCTTTAGGACCTTCTTAAGAAGCACTTCAATCGTTGCCTTCTCTTCTCTTACTAATTGAATCTTTGTGCTCCAAACAGTTTTTTAAACATGATGTTAAACAATTATTCAGTTCGTAATAATACTACTGAATGTTTATGGTATGGTAATTGGTAATTTCAAATATAATATTATTGATTTCGTATTTTACTTCTTTATTACTTTTTTGTGGGCAATGAAAGAACCAATACTAACTCTTCAATAGGTAGCCGTTTTTAATTCGCACACTCGCCGGCGTCATTGGACGTTTCATCGTACCTTTTAAAAACGGTCTTTACACCTGGCAACCATTGAGCCACGAGTGGAGCATACATAGGTGCTCTTCTCTAACTTATTGTTGTTTGTTTTAATAGTCATAGATTACATTCGAATTCTTCGCCAAATATTCAATATTCGTGCTCCTATCCATAAAGCCGACGGCGATATTTCTTTCGCCCTTAGACAAGTTTGCGCCCCCTTCACCGTAGCGTCCGGGGCGATGGCCAGCCGTGACAGGCATTTCTTAAATGGCCTTCCATTTTTATAGGCGATTTAACTTGCACACCTTAGACGTGTCAACCTATATAAGTAAACCAGTATAATTTGCACATATGATATAAGGACGGCCCATTGTATTTTGTCTTTATTGCCTGAAATGTAGCTAACAGGGATATCAGAAAAATATACACGTCCCAGCTTATAACTGTTTTCATGGCTTCAATATATTGCAATATTATCAAAATGATATATAAAATGTAGGGAGGTCCATTTACTAAGGCTACTTACTTCAATTGTTCTTTTTTGCTCTCTTTGCTTCATTATTAATAGATTTTATTTTTGTGCTATATTTCTTGTGTATTTCTACTGAAAAAAAGCAACAAAAAAAAAACTCTTGCAACTGAAATCTAAAGACAAAGATTAATGTTTGGTTTTAAGTTTTATTGACAATCTAAATGAGTTTAAAAATATGTGCATACATTTTATACAAAAAACAAATAAAATAAAAACAAAATAAAAAGCATTCAAAACTTTTTGTTTGTTATTGTAAAATTGTTGTAGTTGCTATTGTAAATTCATTGTTATACAGTTGCTGCTTTTGAACATTTTGCCACAACTCCGGGTGTATATCACAGTTACCAGCTTAAACTAAACTTAGTATTATGTCATTTAGACTTATGCAAATTATTATAAAAAATCCTTTTTGGATATTCTGCTATTGATATGCAAACTTTATAACTTTTTTTTCTTCCTTCTTTCTTTAAATGCTTGTGTAAGTAAGTATTTAAGGATTGCTATGTTAAATGATATACAAAGGAGAAAGTTAATTAGATGCACATGTTTAAGTGTGTGTGTGTGTGGATACATTTAGTTGTCCATACGTAGCTCTGTCTCATTTATATTAACATGTCAGGGAAATGCTAAAATTTTAAAATGAAATATTTACAATTTTGCTTTATAATAGAAACAAAAGAGAACTTAAAATTTTAAAGTAGTTACTTGCAAAAAACGTTTATTGAATATTAAGTTTATACAGGTATGTTTTAAATACTAAAAACAAATTATACTAAATACTAAAACAAATTATTTGTTGAAGAACAAATTTCAAGAAATTCTTACACCGTCCTATCCCGGAAAACAATTAATCTTGTGCTCAGATCTTTTACCTTGCCGCCTTTGGTCTAAGTATTAGTTTGAAAAAAAAATATATATATATTAGACAAATTAATATATTAATATAATTTTTAGGGCTATCAATTATCTTTCCCGGTTTTATATAAAGGACATTAAAGGACGTTATATGGAGCTCGAAAAAGTAGGACACATATATAGGCATATGCCAATAAAATGTTTTGAACTGAAGGCGTAAAATTCGTATTATTGCCTGGTAAAAAAGTGGCAGCGACAACGTTACAAGAGCTTTGTGTTTAAAAAAAAAATATTCGTTGAATAGTCTAAACGCTTTAGAAGCGACGATTTCTATGTCTTAAAACGGAATAGAAAAATAATTAGAATTTTCTATAAATGCTAAATAAGGACTCTAAGCAAAAAAAAAAATGCAGGCAGTCGTTGGAACTGCCGATAGAACTGAAAACTAATAACAAATGAAATAAAAAGAATTAAAAGAACTTGCGTTATATTACACAGTGCAACACGAAAAAAAAAAATAACCATATACGGACACCACTACGTCATAAAAGACCAAAAAAAAAAGACCCCTGTCTCCCAGTTTTTCCCAAAGTCCTACAGGTTTTTTTTTATGGGCCCTCAAAGTTGTGGGGCCTCGATGTAATTTTTGCAAAAAATGATCATTCCCTCAAGCTCATATTTTGCAAAACGTTTGAAATTTTGATATACTCTCTGAGGCAAAGTTGTAGCTCTTATCATAAAGAACAAAAATTGTGAACATATAAAATCAAAAAACTTCATCTTCAAGGTCAAAATCGCAAAAAACTTTAAAAAATTCAATTTTTTTTAACTTTTTTCCCCTGTTCAGGTCCATAGGTAGCAAACCGTTCAAAATTCAAGGAAACAATCCACTACAAAAATGAACCTAAGATCTTAATAAACAAATATCTAGAACATATGAACTTCCTAGGAATGATTCTTAACACCGTTTAGGTAGCGTTTAGGTAGCCGCAAAATGAAAAATTTCCCGAAAATTTTTTATCTACATAAGCGCTACCTAAAGGGTGTGAAGAATCATTCCTAGGAAGTTCATATGTTGAAGAAAGTTGTTTACTGAAATCTTAGGTTCAATTTTGTAGTTGATTGTTTCCTCGAATTTTGAACGGTTTGCTACCTATGGACCTGAACAGGGGAAAAAAGGTAAAAAAAAATTGATTTTTTTAAAGTTTTTTTTCGAATTTGACCTTGAAGATGAAGTTTTTTTGATTTTATATGTTCACAATTTTCTTTATGATAAGAGCTACAACTTTGCTTCAGAGAGTATATCAAAATTCCAAACGGTTTACAAAATATGAGCTTGATTAAATGATCATTTTTTTGCAAAAATGACATCGAGGCCCCACATCTTTGAGGGCCCTTAAAAAAAAACCTGGAGGACTTTGGGCAAAACTGGGAGACAGGGGTCTTTTTTTTTGGTCTTTTATGACGTAGTGGTGTCCGTATATGGTTATTTTTCCATGACTTAAAAAATTACACAGTGTGTTATACCGACCTTCTTTTTTCTAGAAAGAAATAGATGCCAGTAGCCGGTTAACTACTTATTATTAGTATATTAGTTTTCTACCTATTACTAAGCATATCAAAGGGTTCAAAAAAGTTGTTAATCCTACTAATGTAAATGTAATTGAGTTAGAAAAAGATTGAATAAACTTTTGTATTTAAATTTTATTTTTTTAAATGTTTAATCAGTGCAAAAAGTATATTTTATATTTACTGATTTATTGAAATCCTACTTAATCGTTTAAACTATTGTAAACCATACACCTGTCGTAGGTAGACTACAGAAAATAGTATCTAGAGACGATGTCCCTAATTTGAAAGCACGATGGTCATATGACTGAGACAGTGGAAAAAGCGTTGCAGTCACTTACGGATGTATATTTTTCTACATAGAAAAATGCTGCACCAATTAAAGGTTTTAATTGGTTTTAAATTAATGTCCAATAAATTTTTTTAATTGATTTAAATATCTATTTGTTTAAAATAAGACAAACAAATTTTCCTAATTAAACAAATTTTCCTAATTAAATTTGTTTGTCAAGTAATTGGATCAATTAAATATTTAATTAAATTTAATTTTGAAACTTTAATTGGTTAATTTTTTTTTTTTTTGTGTAGATGTTTATAGGAGTAATAAGCAAGGGAGGATATGGAGGATAATTTACTTCGAATGACTCTTGGTTGCTAGCGACAGAAAATTTGTGGCGGCTGAAAAGTTAATAATTTTATATCTCAGTAGACTGGAGAGAGTAGAAAAAGAGTAGGATGCCGAAGGTTTTATATACAACGAATTTACAGAGAGTGACATCATTGATGGATCTCTTATAGATGGTACGGCAGAAGCAGTTATTTAGTCAGCTGAGCTAGTGCTGTCCTGCAGTCTGCGTATTCATTTACCAGCCAGAAATGCTTGATGCAGGAAGAAAGGATGTCATTACACTCGATAAACAGTCGATAACATAACGCATGAAGTGAGTGGAGTGTACTCCAGATCTTTTTCGGTAAATAAGTTAACGTTAACGTGGGTTAAAGGTATCCTGATACGAACTAGCGAAAATAGGTTATACTAAGAATTTTTATGGACCAGAACCTAGGCTTACCAAAAGGAATGCCTTAGTGCTAGCAAAGCTACTACAATGAATAGACTATTTAAACCTGCAATAGGTTGAGAAAAGCTAACACATCTTGGCAGACTTAAATGGTGCTTGATATAATCGGTGAACCTTAAACTAAAAAACTACGTTAATTAATGGGTATGGAAACTTTAAGTATTATCAGGCCAAGCTAAATATCAAAGAAGATTATATTTGGACACTGTGTCTGAAAGAGGCTTTATGTTTATGGTGGACCAAATTTTAAATTGCGACATAAATTGTATTTACCAAAAAGCACATTGTTCAGTAAGAAATAGCAGTTTTTTGAAATAACAGTATTTTGAAAGTTACTATGTTACACCAATCTTAAATGCTCTTATTTTGTAGCATTGGTGAAAACCCTACTGGTCTACACTTCAGCGGTACAATTAAAAGTTACTAAAATTGGCTCTGATATACGATTTAAATTATTACATATGGAGCCAGCAATAAAAGGCATAAGACAATAATAAAATCAGCAAAAAAATAATACATGGAAGTTATACGCTTAAAATTTATAATTTTTCTCTAAACCCCTTAAGATTATTCATTTCATAAATATCTCTGACATTTATTGTCAGATTTGATTACTCATACCTTTAGAATTACCCTGCAATCAAAATTAAAACCCAAACAAATCACTGTCATTGTGTTCATAAACAAAAAATCAGTCACTCGTTGATTAAAGAACAGAAAGAGATAAAATAAAGTTTGTAATATTGTTTCACACTTTATTATTTCTTTTGTTGAAAACTTCCAACAAATAAAACAAAATGTGATAAAGCTAAAAAAACATATTAGTAATCGGAAATATTTAAGAAATATTTAAAAATTTATGTTTAGTTTTGAGCAAAATTTATTAGAAAAAAAAAAAAAAAAATAGTCCATGGTAACGAACACAAGTTATATTTCAACAATGCAACGTTTTGTTTATGTTCTGATGTTTGCTAAAAAAAAAGACAAGAAACAAAATAAAAAATTTCGTTACATGTCATTTTCTAGTCAAGTCTTTTCTACTTTTTTTTTTTTGAATGAAGTGCACAGCAGTAAAGACTGTTATGGTCGGAGCTTTTTTAACTTCCAACAATTTTGTTTAATAAAAGACATACGAGAGCTGGAAAGAAAAAATATAAAATAAAAGAAAAAAACAATTTATAAAAATAAATTAGTAAATCATTACCTAACGTACTGCAAATAAAAAACAATAACAAAACAAACTAAAATAAATAGTGCAGTGAATGCAGTGGTGAAAAGGAGTGATAACATGAAATGTAAATATAATTAATCGCCATATTAATTGCACTTTTTAGATTTTTTACAACAAAAAATAGAAACTAAACATTTAATTATCACTTCGGTCGTAAAAAGTTACTTAGAAAATATTTTATTTCAAAAACGGATAAAACTGTGATTTTTCTAAGAAAACCGGTTCGAATAACCGAAGTTATATAAATAAAAAGCGTGAGATTAATTTATTTTTTCTAAAACATTAAACAAAACAATAAAAATAATAAAAAAAAATTGATTTTAAATTAACCGAATTTTCGAAATTCCTTATCGATAAAAATTATTCGTCATTTTATTTCGTCAAGTTATTCGTCATTTTCAAATAACAGCATACGATAACATTTAAGTAGTTGACTGATTGTTTTTAAAGGCAATTCTTACAATGATGAAAAATAATTTTTTCTTACAAATTTTAGGCCCATTATTATAACTTGCCTTTAGCTAAAGTTAGGATTTTGTTGGAGCGATAAGTAGTTTTTCGTTATAATAATGAGGATAATGCTCATTGCTATAACTTGTCCTTATAGTACGTGAGAGTTAAAAGTAGATTTTAGCTTACTTTTAATAACGAAAAACTAATTACCGCTCTAACAAAATCCTTACTTTAGCTAAAGGCAAGTTATAATAATGGGCCTAAGTTTGATTATATTTTTAAAACAATTAAATAAAAATCGAGCCTATTACAACTAATATTAGTAAATAAATAAAAACCATCCTCATTTAAACTTTTGGATGATTTGTTTAATGGAGCAGATTGTTTCATTTATCATTCTATTGGCAGTTGCATTATTAATGTAGGGGAACCAAACACACAAAGGAAGCGTCCTTTGTGTTCGACAGTTGGCAGTTGCATAATGACCTCTGATGTATTTATATCAATAAGTATACAAAAACCCACTGTCTAGAATAGGTAGAATACTAGCCACCTGCAGCTTCGATCGTTATACAGTATAGAAGAATACATAGATCTCGAAAGGAAAACGCGTCCTTAACCCTAGAAAGATAACGTTATTTTTTCGTACGGTAAAGATAACGTTACGTCTGAAAGACGTATTGTTTCTAACATCGTTTTAAGGACTTAAAAAAAATAAATATTGGCATAGGAGTTATTGATATCATTTATTAATTGAATTTTCTCTTTGATAACAAAAAAATGTGGTAAATAAATATAATAATAGAAACAAAAAAAACAACAAATTGAATAGAGATCAAAAATTAACATTTTATACACAGCCTTTCGCAAAGGACTCAAAAACTGTAATTAAAGGATTAAAAAATATTTTTTTTAATTCATTTAACTCTTTGTATATAATAAAAGCTTTGTGAATAAAAAAAATCTTTCTTTTATGCCATTATATGCAAGTGGTGCAGATAACAATACGTCTCCGAGACGCATGTTGTGTAATTTCTCAGAAATATAATTAACTTACCGCACGAAAACAACCACCATTAGCAAGCTACTGAGATCAACTGAGAATACTGAGCATATAAACTTTCTGTCACTACAAACCACAGAGATGGAGTACAAAATTAAATAGGCATACGTCTGATAGACGTAACTTATCTATGCAGGGTTAAAAAGTGAATGCAGTTGAAGAAGGACCTCGTGACGTATTTCCATCAACAAAACATTTCCAACAGTATGCAAAAACCCACTGTCCTGAAGAGGTAGAATACCAACTACCTGCAGTTTTTACCGTAATAGGGCATAGAAAAAATAGAGCTCGAAAAGAAAACGCGTCCTTATAAAGCCAAAAAGGGCTAAGGCTCAAATATATCGTTTATATTTTATAATAATTTCGATACGTGAGCTATGAAGAATTTTAATCATACAATACGTGACAAAATTTTATTCCACACAATAGCTTGGTTAGGTTGAACAGGTTGCCGGTTTTGTATTCAAAACCCGACTAACTTGGGTTCTTGTCGTCGCCTTATGCGGCCTGAAATAGTGATGATAGGAAGATCCTTAGGTCCTTAGATCCTGCAGATCCACAAGGGTTCGAATAACCGAAGTTATATAAATAAAAAGCGTGAGATTAATTTATTTTTTCTAAAACATTAAACAAAACAATAAAAATAATAAAAAAAAATTGATTTTAAATTAACCGAATTTTCGAAATTCCTTATCGATAAAAATTATTCGTCATTTTATTTCGTCAAGTTATTCGTCATTTTCAAATAACAGCATACGATAACATTTAAGTAGTTGACTGATTGTTTTTAAAGGCAATTCTTACAATGATGAAAAATAATTTTTTCTTACAAATTTTAGGCCCATTATTATAACTTGCCTTTAGCTAAAGTTAGGATTTTGTTGGAGCGATAAGTAGTTTTTCGTTATAATAATGAGGATAATGCTCATTGCTATAACTTGTCCTTATAGTACGTGAGAGTTAAAAGTAGATTTTAGCTTACTTCTAATAACGAAAAACTAATTACCGCTCTAACAAAATCCTTACTTTAGCTAAAGGCAAGTTATAATAATGGGCCTAAGTTTGATTATATTTTTAAAACAATTAAATAAAAATCGAGCCTATTACAACTAATATTAGTAAATAAATAAAAACCATCCTCATTTAAACTTTTGGATGATTTGTTTAATGGAGCAGATTGTTTCATTTATCATTCTATTGGCAGTTGCATTATTAATGTAGGGGAACCAAACACACAAAGGAAGCGTCCTTTGTGTTCGACAGTTGGCAGTTGCATAATGACCTCTGATGTATTTATATCAATAAGTATACAAAAACCCACTGTCTAGAATAGGTAGAATACTAGCCAACTAACTTATCTATGCAGGGTTAAAAAGTGAATGCAGTTGAAGAAGGACCTCGTGACGTATTTCCATCAACAAAACATTTCCAACAGTATGCAAAAACCCACTGTCCTGAAGAGGTAGAATACCAACTACCTGCAGTTTTTACCGTAATAGGGCATAGAAAAAATAGAGCTCGAAAAGAAAACGCGTCCTTATAAAGCCAAAAAGGGCTAAGGCTCAAATATATCGTTTATATTTTATAATAATTTCGATACGTGAGCTATGAAGAATTTTAATCATACAATACGTGACAAAATTTTATTCCACACAATAGCTTGGTTAGGTTGAACAGGTTGCCGGTTTTGTATTCAAAACCCGACTAACTTGGGTTCTTGTCGTCGCCTTATGCGGCCTGAAATAGTGATTTACAGGAAGATCCTTAGGTCCTTAGATCCTGCAGATCCACAAGGGTGCTAGTCCAAAATATCCCGACGTCCGCATAAATGAGCTTATCACGGATTGCCACGGAGTTCTACCCTATCAGTAGAGACGGCTGTATAATAACAGAGGAGGGGCTTCACCACCTCTTCCTTCTCCTCGGCCTAGCAACTTTTAAGTCATTCTGTGTAAGATTTAATCACCCAGTGTTACGCCAACGATGCATTGTCCTATCAGCACAGCCACTAGAGTGCCCATTTCTTCTGTAGGGGTTCTCAGCAGTCTTATAGTCTTCTTGCAAATAAAAAAGAAACTTACTCGGTAAAGTATGCTGTAATTCAGCTCTTGATTGCTTATTTGTAAAAGTTATTTTAGGTTCTATATTCGAAATTCTTTGGCTGCTTAACAAAAATTAAATTCGATTTTATCCAAATGCTATAAAAAATCATTATTTTCATTATTTTTAAACACCCGATTTTAACCCAATATAATTTTCGGTTTTTCGAATTTATGGAAAACCGGTTATTTATAAAAAAACCGGTTTATATAGAACAAAAATTGCCTTTTCTTTCAGTAGAAAATTTTCATTTTATATCATCCTTTTTTTTTACTTTACCATACGTAGTATAAGGTAAAGTATAGTAATCATGAAAAAATTCGAGGTCGGGATTTCGACGGATTTATACGTTTTGAGGTCCCCTGAATCCATTTTGACTATTTTCGCGATGATGTCTGATGTGTATGCCACTATTTTTGTGGAGTTTATAGGGGTCATACCGTTTGACATATCAGAATGAAATTTTGTATGTCCCTTGGGTATGTGGAGATGAAGAGCGGTATAGTTTTTGGACATAATCGGGAGGGGGCAAGGGTTAGTATCCTGACCGCCAAATTTTATGAACGCTCTACAGGTCATACCGTACGAGATATTAAAACGAAATTTAGTACGTGCCTTTGGTTTATGGGGATAAAGAGCTGTATAAATTTTAGGCAAAATCGGGAAGGGGCAAGGGGTAGTTTACTTGCTTCCAAATTTTGTAAAAGCTCTACAGGTCATACCGTATGATATATCGAAATGAAATTCAGTATGTGCCTTTGGTTTATGGAGATAAAGAGCTGTATAAATTTTGGCCATAATCGGGAAGGGGCAAGGGGTAGTTTACCTAACATCCCAAACTGAAAAAATTTAATTTTTCGATTCGAATATACTTTGGACTTTTATTTTTTATGTAATATATTCATAAAAATATCTGTTTCCATTTGGTATGGTAAAGTTGAGTGTAGGCCACTTTAATTTTATTAAGCTTTAAATGAATTAATACCTTGTTTACCACCATTTCAGACTGTTCGTATTTTAAAAGCTAATGAACTAGAAGGTCCCACTCGCTTAAAACAATTTTTCGTTATGTTCATGATTATGCTAAATATATATTGTTAAAATTTATTAGTGAGTTACTTTGAAAAATAAAATAACAAAAAAGAAAAAAAAAATAACACAAACAACTGAAATAAAATTAAGCAAACGAACGAACGACATCAATCACTTTTCATTTCAATTCACATTTAGCACAATCTCTGTTGTGTGAACTCTTTGTTTAGATCTACTCATTGGGGAGGGGGGGGGGGGGGCTTTAAATATGTGATACGGCAAAACTACTACTCATTTAATAGAATTGTAGGAAAAAAAAACACCCACATATACAACTGTACAACTGTTTAATGCCTCGTATTTGTTTATTTATTCATTTTTCATTAACGTACTTTGATCACCGAACTTTAATATTATTTGATGTTTTTGTTTGATTTGTTGTAATATTATTATGCAAAAATTATTCCCTAAATAAATATGTTAGTTTTTAAATTAATTTTCACTATTTATTTTGATTTTGTTTTTTTTTCGACATTGAAATGTGTTCTGCAACTGACATAAAAGTCTGCTTAGTTTTTGATTACAATTAAATTTATATTCAACGTTTCTATCCACACTTCTGTGTTTTACATCAGCAGTAGGAAATAATTATAATCAAATGTTATATTTCATATTATTTTCATAGTAAATTAAATAAGTTAATTAATATATTTTGCTTATTCGGTTACATAAAAATGATTTTTGCATATATTACATGTTTCAATGAGAGGAAACATTCGACAAACGTGTGATTTTATGCGCGAATCCATTATATTTAATTATACATGTACTGAAGAGAAAATTATACATTCACGTGTTACATCAAAGTAAGCCAATTGGTAAGAAACTAAAAATGGAATCTGAGGCTTAAATTTAACTCAAGTAAATTTTCTCTCCAGATTTTTTTTTAATTTTAATGGCTGTTAAAAAACAAACTGGTACAAGCAACTTGCTCAAAATTCGACAAAAGTTCAGTAATAGATAACAATTTAGTTTTGGGCCGAAAATCGGGCATAAGAGTATTCTAGATCTAATTACTCAGGAGGTTAGGTAAGCTCAAATATCAATAGAACGCATGATGAGAAGAAAAATAGTCGAAAGACAGCTTCGAACACACACTGCGGAAGGCATTATGAACAATGAGTGTATGGAGAACAGGATGTGCATTCTTTTGTGGACGGTAGAGCAGAAGCAGGTGTTTACTCAACTGACCTTAAACTGTACTGTAGTCTGCTGCGTTAAGGCAACAGAATCGTTTGCCAGACAGAATTGCTTGCGTGGGATCAACTGCTAGAAAGTCGGGTGCGTAGAAGAAAGGTTCTTATAGCACTTGAAAATCAGTCGGTTATAAGACTTATGAGGAAGTGAACGTATCAATTTATTACAAACTACTGCTATATGGAATAATGATACATAAGCACACCTTTGAATGAAGCAGCTGGCCAACTAACAAAGGGAGTTCTGCTGTGCATTCGACTTAGAACCACGGGCAGAAACTTGTTAAATATGGGGGATATAAGCCTTGGTCAAATGCTAGCAATCACTAGAGGCTCCGTGATGAGAAAGAACGCCGACAATTAACAGTAGATTGTCTGAAGTGACTAAAGCTGGTAGCACGTGAATCAATGGAATTAAAGTTGCCTCAAATTACAAGTCAGTTGCCTATAATCATTGAGGAATGGAGTCGAAAAGGCCACCATTAAGAAAGCAGTCTACTTCAATTTCCCCCTACATTAATATATAATAGATATCAGTTAATAGTTAACAACCCATTGCTGTTTACTTTCCAACTGTTAGCCTTAGTGGTATGCCCTGAAAATAGTATATCCTACCGGAAAGGAAAAATTCTGCTTGTTCCAGATTTACATTCCATCCTATCGCTAGAGATCAGCTTAGCATCTAAGTTAATTAAAACATTTTCCTTTTAAAAGCATCTCCATGTCAAATACTACTAAGTTCTAAATTTTGTACTTCAATAATTTAGTTACATAAAATAAAGATTAATAATTTTTAGATTCATTTTAATCATTTTAATGAAAGGCTCTACTTCTTTTAACAAATTGTCAATTTCCTACTCTTAAAATTGTAATATTTAATAGAGTTTAACGTTTTTTTCGCAATCAGCTTTGCTATTCAAAGTGCAGACACGTGACTTAAATATTACATTGGCAGAAGGATTTTTATGACAAAAATAAAATTTATTATTTTATTTGTAAATGAATGTCAACATATTGATAGATCGCACATATCAAAATGTTATAAAACATTTGAAAATAATGTTAAAGAGCGAGCACAAAGGATATAAAAGTAATATTTCCTTGACACATGTTCAAATTGTTATTAAATTTTTTTAGTCATCGATCATCAATGAAATGGATACAAGGCACATTTTTTAATTTAGATTTTCATAGGAAAAATACTTGAGCAGTTTAATTCATTAAAGAAATTCGTTCAAGGTTTATTCTATCTAAGCGATTTTTTTCTATACGAATTTTTCTTGGGTTTGGTCAAGGCATATTTATCAGGTAACCTCACGACGAAGAGGAAATATTAAGGCGAACATTTTTACATTTTTTTTATATGGAGTTTGATAGTACAACTTCCATTTAAGGCGAAAAATTGTAAAAATCCATATAAATAAATTTATAATTTTCGCCTTTCGCCTTCTTAGTGATTCTGATTAATGTACATTGAGTTTGTTTAGTGTTTTAAATAATTTTATTATGTTTTAAATTTTATTGATTTTAATATTTTTTGAGTTTTCGACTTTTTAAAATTGTGATGAAGTATTCTTGAAATATCAATTGCTGTCAAATACTTAAATGTTAAAATATCATTTTATAAGTTGAGTTCGAAATTTCGAACTTAATTTTGAGTTTTCGAATTTTAATAAATTTTATCTAATCTATTTTTTGGTCTTAATATAACAACATAATTTTAGTTTATATAAACTTTGGCCAAATCGTCATGTTTAGAATATGTTCGAAAATTCAAATTTCATTTTTCTCTTTTGAAAAGTAGGTAAACAACGGTAGCATTAAACAGAACCAATGCTTAATAAGTTATTATCATAAAGAATACCAAACAGACTTTTTAAATTTTATTCCATACAAACAGACATGCGAAAGTCTCTTAATCTCCTGTTCACTGAAAATCTGGATATTCATTAAAATGTTTATTTTAAGTTAAAATTTAGAAAAAATACTATTTATGTACACATACAAATATAATAAAACAATAATTAAAAATATGTTTATTTCAGCCATACCTCACAGGAATGCTGTCACAGATATTATACGTTTTCTTAAAGAAAAAAAAATCAATTGCGAATCATACATCTGCAGTATCTTTATATATAAATCAACAACTCTTAAATCAAACGCTTAAACATAATTTTGTAATTTTATTAAAACTATTTTTTTTTTTTTCAAAACTATAAATCGACACAACGATAAAAATATTTGACACAACCAATTTAAATTGTAGCATTCATAAAGAGAAGTTAATAGCAGTTTTATTTTTTTTTTTTTTTTTTTTTTTTTGAAAATATTCAATTAAAAAATCATGTTTGTTTTAAGTCGATTTAATATTTTTTTTTACTTCTATAATAATTGACCACATAAATAATGTTAGTCGGCTTTTTACAGCTGTCTGAGAAGGAAAAATATTATAAAAAGATAAAAAAAATAATTTCAGCTCAATTTTAATAATTTGGCAAACTAAATTTTTTTATTTTATTTTTATAATACAATTATATTAACTTTTTACCAAAAGGCAGTTGTAGTTGTTATTTCAAATTTCAACAACAATCAAATTGTTGATATCATACATCAAATGCGTTGAAGTTTTTTTTTTATAAATATATTATATATTTAAAATCAACAACTGCCACATAAACAACATATTAGATAATTGTTTAAAACAGATTGATTTGCAACTTTAAAAATATCAAATCCAATTTATGTCTTATAGAATTCAAATAATTTTTTATTTTATAAAATTAGGTCAATTACGATTGTGGTTTCTAATACACTTTAATGGGCGTATAATTGGCGCATTTAAGATATTAAGAGTAAATATGTAAAGTATAAAAATGAAAATACTTTGAATTAAACTGTGAGTATGTATAACGAGGACTGTCCTAAAATTACACGACTGAGCAGGGGAAAAAATAAATAATTTAGAAAAAAACTTCTTTTGTTTTTTAACATAATTTAACAGAATTATGGAGTGCTACTCAATAAATATAAAAAAAAATACTAAAAGACAATATATAAGTGTTTAATTTTGATATAAAAAAAGGGAGTGAGTGATATTAGTGAAACAGTGGACGAAATATAAATAATTTAGAAAGAATCCTTTTATTTTTTTTTTAACATAATTTGACAGAATTATGCAGCCGATAATGGATTATTAGTCAATTAAATTAATAATAAAAATATTTACTAAAAGACAATCAAAAAATGTTTAATTTTGATATTAAAAAAGGGGAGTGAGTGATCGAAAAAATTTGTTTAATTAATTTTTTAAAAATTTACCAATAACTATACGTGTGTCATTATGTGACGATTTCTCTAAAGGTCATTTCACACCATTATAAAAATATTAATACTTTTGAGGAAAATTAAATCCTGACTTGATAAATTTTAATTAACTTGATAAAGTTAATTAAAAAAATGCAAACAGTGATTAGGGCATTTTATAACAAATATTAATTGTTGTATTATAGTGTAAAACGGCCTTAGGTGGCATAAACATGCTATAATATTTAAAAACGAATATTATAGAGTGGCAAAATATATGTATTTATATATAATGAAATGCTAGTTATTACATAGTAGTTCATTTCCGTCTGTCTGTCGCATCACGTAGAAACTACTGGATGCATTTTAACAAAATTTACCTTAGCACCTTAGCATCCTCATTCCAATATAGGATATTTTTTTCTGCAAAAATATCTTGTTTCCAAGAAAAAGTGGAAAAAAGCTGTAAAATTATAAAATTATTTTAGTAGTAAAGTAAATACATAAACCATAATTGAACTGAACTAACCAGATATGTATACTTCACATACAGATGGCGCTTTTTATAAAGTAAATACATAATCGGATATGCAGAATTAAGGCAGCACTAAAAAAGTAAGGATCTTTGGTATGGATTGTTTTTAAAGCAAAATCGAACAAAATATTGCAAGGACGCTGACGAAGTGGCGGGCACAGATAATTATCTGATTTGACAGATAATTAGTTTTATCCTTCCGCTGAATGAATATGGTTGAACGAATATGCGTTTTCACTTCGCTAAGTGGGTTCCCCCCGGGGGTTCCAATTGTCACTGCAGGAATGGCAAATGCTTTGACGCGGTTCACTCGGGGAAAATAGGGGCACCAGACGCTAGGGATCCTAGAGCCTAAATCTGGAAGAAAAGGTTTGTTGTTTTATAAACGGGTCCTCTTCGAGGCCCGACCAGTGCCCAAAGGACTGGTACCACGGGAATCGGTGGCCCCACAGAGAGCCTATCCTCTCTGTGTCCTGTTATTGGTGAGGTCCCCTTCGGGGGTACACGTGGTGATTATGGTTTAAGATCGATTTATGTAGGTATGGTGCACGGTCGATCAAGTGTGATGTTGCACTCTCAACAGACGGAGTTTGGATAGTCTCCAAACCCCTAAACAGGAGGTTATAATGTGGATCTAGGCTTGCCTTGGAAAGGCTTGCCATATTATATAAATTGCTATTCATTGTGACTGTATCACACACAAAAAGCGATTGGTGGCAATCGTAAAGTGTTGTTATACTACACAATGGGGGCGCTAGCCTACGCCTTTCACTCGGTGGTAAGACCACCGTGAGGTTAGGCCGACTAGGCAGGTATTCACGTTAATCTTGTTCCACAAATTCGCTAAGTGGTTCTGCGATCGACTTACAGAAGTTGCCGATTTTGCCAAAAAAAATAATCTTTTCAGATGAAGCTCATTTTAATCTTGGCGGGTAAACAAGCAAAATTGTCGCATTTGGGGCAGAGAAAACCCGCACGCATACATTGAAAAGCCGATGCACCCAAAACGAGTCACTGTTTGGTGTGGATTTTGGTCCAGAGGCATAATTGGGCCATTTTTTTTCAAAAATGAGCAAGGAGTGGCCGTCACAGTCAATGCCGATCGTTATCGGGCCATGTTGAACGAATTTTTGTTCACAAAAATTGAAGAGAAGGATACGGGCAACATTTGGTTTCAACAGGACAGCGCTACGTGCCACACAGCCGAAGCTACACTCGATGTTTTGCGCCCTGTTTTTGAAGATCGGAGCTGCGATTTGACACTGTTGGATTATTATTTGTGGGGTGCCGTCAAAGATAAGTGTTACGCCGACAGGCCAGAGACAATTGACGCTTTAAAGGACAATATTCGTGAAGCCATTGCTGAAATACAGCTGCACACAATAGATAATGTGCTTAAAAATTGGACCTTTCGTTTAGGCTACTGCATGGTCAGCCGAGGCAGCCATTTGAATGAAATTATTTTTCATTATTAACCGGAAGGATTGTACTTTCAAATAAGAAAAGAAATTTGAGAAAATATTCAGTAGTTTCTTTTTATAGCATTTTCAAAAAACAAAAGTTATTTGGCGGACCCTTTATATTTGTTTTAAAAATATTGCCTAAATAACTTCATAATTGTTAAGCACAGAAATGGTATTTTAAAGTATTTATATTATAGATATTATGAATTGATTTTTATATAACAAAATTGGAAGGATAATTCTCAAATTAGAAAAACGCCTCACGTAAATGCTGTATTTAATTTCGTAAAACATTTAAATTTTTCATGTCTTTGATGAGACCACTTTAATTTTTATTTTTATGTAGTCACTGATTGCTTTGAAAATATTAAAATGTTTGCTTGTTACGGTTCAAAAGATAAGCTAATGTAAGTTATAAAGGGTGTTTTTTATAGAGGTATAGAACTTTAAGTTGCAATAAAACAACGATGGATTGTTCGATTGAAATGAATTTTATTTATCAGAAAGATAATCTTGTGGCATTACATTTTAAGTATGATTTCTGGCATATGATCGCCACGGCTGGCGCGGATGTAGTCCAATCTGGACGTCGATGACTTTTTCCAACATTTGTGGCCGTATATCGGCAATAACACAGCGAATGTTTTCTTCCAAATGGTCAAGCGTTTGTGGCTTATCCGCATTTACATCCACTTTATCCACTTTACATAGCCCCACAGAAAGTAGTCTAGCAGTGTTAAATTACAAGATCTTGGAGGCGAATTCAAATATCCAAACGTGTCTTTCAATAAATCTATTGTGGCACGAGCTGTGTGACATGTTGCGCCGTCTTGTTGAAACCACATCTCCTGGACATCATGGTTATTCAATTCAGGAATGAAAAAGTTAGTAATCATGGCTCTATACCGATCACCATTGGCTGAAACGTTCTGGCCACCATCGTTTTTGAAAAAGTACGGACCAATGATTCCACCAGCCCATAAAGCGCACCAAACAGTTAGTTTTTCTGGATATAACGGTGTTTCGACATACACTTGAGGATTACCTTCACTCCAAATGCGGCAGATTTGTTTGTTGACGTAGCCATTCAACCAAAAGTGCGCTTCATCGCTAAACAAAATTCGCTTATGAAAATCGCAAACAACGGTAATCTCTTTTTGAGCCCAAATTGCACTATTTGCAAGCGAAGTTCAGGCGTAAGTCTATTCCTGATGAATTGCCAAACCAAACTGAGAATTAATCACTTCACAGCTGTAAAATCGGTCGCCATCTTGAAAAGTAGTTCAACTTAAAGTTCTATACCTCTATAAAAAACACCCTTTAGTTTCGAATTTTATAGGCACACCCGTTGGATTTTAACTATTTTCTATACTTGTTATTATTAAAGCGGGCACAGTACCCCGTCTTTTTCAATCTCACATGTCTGCCTTTCGTCAAATATGCGGCATCTAGGAGACATTGTAGAACATACTCTCTTTAAATTTTAAAGTATCTGCAAATTACGGTTGAAAACATAGGATAAAATCACCCTTTAATTTTTAGCAATTGTTGTTATAGAGGCCATAGTAAAACAGCTTTTATAAACATTTTATATCTACCAATTATTATTACAGAGATATTAATCTCTGGCAGACGGACTGATGAACAGACATTGTAGGATTATATGTTCACCCTTTTAGAACGGAATCCTAAAAAGTTAGATTGGGTAGTACCACAAACATTTTTGAAAAGTACTTTTTTTTTAACTAGTACTTTTTTAGACCTCCAAATATCCGTACAAAACGGCAATTATTTTACAGTTAACATCACTGATCACAGGCAACTACAAAAGCTTGAACTCAAAACTGTTTGTACTTTATTTATCCATTTATTTATTTATTTTATCTTTTTCTCATTGTCAAACATTTGGTCATAAAATTTGCATTTAAATTTTCTACATTGTTGTCATTTATTTACAACGAATTTTTCTTTTCAAAAACTTTATCAAAATCAATAAATTTCTGAGAAAACTAAATTAATTTTTCTTGTTTAAATTTTATTTATTTTAACTTATCTCTTAACACGAAATTGCTAAATGTTGGCCACAAATTATGAAAGAGAAAAAAATCTTGCAAAATAATTACATGATAAAAGATAAAATTGTTTAACAATAATTAAATCAGCTTTTACTTAAAACCGCAATGATATGCACACATACATATGTACATTTAAACATTTTAATGTTTGTTTGTTTTTTTTAATATAAAACCAAAAACCACAAACTGAAGCAATCATATGAAACCTTAAAGTTGACCCCTTTCAGAAACACACTAAATGACACATTCAGGCAGCCAAATGTTCAAAATAAAATTTTGTTTTTTTTTTGTTCTTATTTTTATTAATCAAAGAAAAACTGAAAATAAAAAAATTTAAACTAAAAATTTTTATTTAGCGACAGAAATTTGACTTCAGAGATACTAAAAATATACAGAACTAACTGTTCGATTAAGGCCTTTAGTGTTTGATAATAACAGAAAGGGGGCGTCATCATTATGAGTATTGAAAACTCATATATTTTTCCTGGCCAAATTTCTGTCGATCTTTTTGTTTGTGTATTATCGTTATTATTTTTATTTTTTAACCAGAAGTTGTACAAAAAGTGTTGTACCATGTCCACATCGATTTTAATCTAGTGAGTTAAATGTGATCAACAATTTTATAGCAACATTTTACGATCAGACATCCATGCAACTTAACATACTCCAGTTTCATTTCTTGTTTTTTCCTTCATTAAACAGCTGGTTGGTTGTATTATTATAGTTATTTTTATTTTATTTTATTATTAGATTGAATATTTTCCATTTGCACTACTAACCAGTGTGTACAGAGTGAGTGGCAGAATGATATTGTAAATTTTTGGCATAAGCCATGCAGCAAAAGTACATATCTACCCAGCACAAACACTCATTCCCTTCTTTTTTATTTGTTATTTGTTGTCTGGGAGTGTGAGTGTTAACTGCAAAATACCATAAAACTTCTTGACACAATTCTTGTTGGCCATAGTCGTATGGAAGTCAATGACTATGAATACAACACATTCAAGAGATTTATACTGAGGCAACAACAAAAACGAAAAATGCATGCAAATTATAATATAAAATCTAACAAAAAGGAAAAAAAACTATAGAAAAAATTTAAGCCACCGCCTGAATATTGGCCAAGTTGTTTTTATTGTTTAACTGATAGTTAAGGCAGGCACACTTCAAGTGGATGCCTGGCTGGCTGGCTGGCTGACAAAAGCTGCTGCATTCGGTCTAGGTTGTCGCAATTGCTGCAGCTGATATAAACTGAATAACTGACTGACTTGTCTCACTCCACACAACATCTATCCATCTATAACAATTTTAAGTTCGTTTGTGTGTTAGTCTGTCTGGCTGGCTGGCTCGTTGTTCCTTTATTTGCTGCATAACTGTTTGCTTGTCGACATACATTTTGTCCCCTGGTCTAATAAAAAACCAAAACGATAACAAAAAAAAAACAACAAAATTTTTGCCATATTTTCCAGTTGCATAAATTTTTTGTCATTTTATGCCTAGACAGCAGCAGCAGCAACAACAGCTACATTTCAACCATCAAAGTTAAGTTTATTCGAGCCAACAACGTAAAACTATAGTAAACAATCAATTCCATTTTGCAACATTATGTTGATAACTTTTCTGTTAAAAAATATTTTACATTCGCCATATTTTATGATGTTGACGTTTTTGTACTTCAGTTAATTTCAACTCAATCGTATTAAAATTTACGCATAATTTTCAATGTTTTTCCTGTACTCTACAGACGTCAATGCCCGCAAAATTCAATGAGATAGAAAAAACAAAATATAAAATAAAATTTTAAAAAATTTTTGAATAGAAACATTTATTTCAATATTTTTGCACGAAATTGGGACAAATTTCTTTAAAAGAAACACAGGTACCCTTAGAAAAAATTTTATTAAATTGGAAAAATTGTTTTAACCAATTGCTGCTAAAAATGAGACAAATTTTTAACAAGAAGAGAAAGTTCAATATTAAAATTGTCCCAAATTGGGACATAATTAAGTTTAGAATAAAATCACAATAATTTTTTAAGTAATGGGCACCAAAAAATATTTTTACGCAAAATGCATATTTAAAAAAAAAAATTCCCAATTTGAAAAAAAAATTTCCACGAAATTGGGACAACTTTTTTCAAGGATTCTTAATTTCCATTACAAAAAATTATACTGAATTGTTAAAAATTTGTTTGCTACAATTGCGACAAAGTTTTATCAAGAAACACTAAACAAAAAAATCTATTTATTAAAAAGAAAAAATTGTCCCAACTTGACAAGAAAAACTTCACCACGAAATTGGGACAACCTTTCTTTAGGAAACTCAAAAAATTAGGCATGAAATGAAAACAAGTTTTACAAAAATGGACACCTTAAAAAATATTTTTGCAAATAATTCGTATATGAAAAAAAATTGTTCCAAAAGCGTTTGGCACAAAATTGGGATAACTATTGTTTAAATAAACACAGGTTTGACATGAAAAAATTCTATTAATTTATTTAAAATAGTTCACAAAATGTTTTGCTACATTTGCAATATATACTTATGTAACATGAAACACATTTAGAAAATAAAATTGTCTCAAATTGGGACAAATGTGTGGCATGAACTTAAAACTAAAATCATAAAAATAGATACCTTGTAAAACATTCCAAAGAAATCTTTGCATTAAATAGGAAAAAATTGTCACAATTTGCACAAACTTTAAGCAAAAATTTTGGGACAAGTTAAGTTTAAAGAAATACAGGTTTGGTTAGGAAACATTTTAATAATTTATTAAATATAATTTATAAAATGTTTTGCTAAATTTGCGTTATAGTTTTATCATGAAAAAAATGGAAAATAAAAATTTCCCAAATTGGGACAATAGTTTGAAATAAACTAATTTTATAAAAATAGATACCTTGAAAAATATTTTTAAAAAATATTTACATTAAAAACAATATAGTTGTCCCAATTTGACACAAACTTTAAGCTAAATTTTGGGACAAGTTTAGTATAAAAAAACAAAGGTTTGATTATGAAAAATTCTAATAATTAAGTAAAAATAGTTTAGCAATTGTTTTGCTAAATTTGTGATATATTTTATCATGAGACAAACGTTTGGCATGAAATTAAAATTAATTTTATAAAAATAGACACCTAGAAAAATATTTTTTAAAAAATTCTTATACTAAAAAGAAAAAAATGTGCCAAATTGACACAAACTTTGAGCAAAATTTTGGAATAAATTTTTTATAAAGAAACACAGATTGATTAGAAAAAAAGTCTAATAAATTATTAGAAATAGTTTAATAATTTGTTTGCTTCAATTACGACCTACCTTTAACATCAAAGATATTTTAAATAATATTGTCCCAAATTAGGATTAAGACAAGTTTTTTTGAAAAATGGCTACCGTTTTATGCTAATATCCTTTTATATCCTAAATGATCGTGACTACAATCTACTAAGATTGTTGGATAATTAAATCGGAGATTACAAGGCAGCTGTCATTAAATCCATGTTTACGTTTTTCACACATTTCGGAAATGATATGCCACAACCGCATTTTCTATTGCCACAATATATATTTCAAGCAGACTTCGATTTTATAAAAAAGGTTACGCCAACAAAACTGCTTTCTCACACCACAATGAACATTTCAAGCATCCTCCTGTCATTATTAAAAATCTCTTTAGATCATATTTTAAACATAAAATATTACATTCTTTACAAGGACACAATGGCCTTAATTCATTTTTGTAAATAAAAATGTAGAGCATTCTGTAAATTCGCTAAATACTTGTTACCAATTTTTAAACAATCCTTAAGCTTTTTACCATACCCCGCATTGCATAATTTACTGTTATAGCAACAAAACAAAAAATATTGTCACACTGCTTCGCTCAGTTGTGTGCGCTGTTAAATTGCCAGCGCATTTCTTTTTAATGTAAAATAAAGTTTGAAGTGTTGATTTTAAAAACGATTTTCATGTGAGTGTAACTTTTTGGCCAAAAACCCCCAAAAACCAACAATAACAAAGTATAGTTTTTGACAAGTAGTACTGTGTCTGAAAATGTGTGTTTTTTAACAGCTTTTATGAGCTCATAAAATTAAATGTTTCAAGTCAGGCGAGGTTTAAATTTATAGCACGACGTTGAAATATATTCTGTAAATTTTTGTTTGTTGCAAATTTTATTTATTTATTTTATATTTTTTTTTCGCCAAATGAAAGTGAAAATAGTATGTTTATTTATTTTTTTTTTTATTTTTTTTTTTTTTTTTGCTCTGTGAGTTTTTGGTGGGAAAATAAAAAACAAATTGGAAAAATTTTTCTTTAAAGGAGAGTCAGACTTAAGAAATAAAATTTGAAAACTTTAAAAATGTTAAAAATTTGTATTGCTGTAAACTACCATGCTTTTTTTTTTTTTTTGTTTTGAATTGTTGTTGCAAAACAAAGAAATGTAACTGCAAGTTAATTGTTTAAAATAAAAATAGACCATCAAGAATTACATAAGAATTAAAAATATTTAAAAATTTCTTAAAATTAGGACAGACTTTATTGTTGGCAAATCTTTTGTTAAATTTGTTGACTTTTATTAAGTTTAAGTCTAAAAGCAAAAATATACTAGTTATGTCCAGCCGGCGTTACACCTAAAAATGCATTTTTTTTTGTTGCTCACGCTCGAACAAGAAAATCAATAATCTCCCTTTTAGTCGATCATTTTAGGATGATGCGGGCCAGTGTATTTCGATACATTTCCTGCTTCTCCAAATTCGTTATTCGCTATTTCTCCTTTAAATAATGTCACGTTTCGATCTTTCTATATTTCTATGAGGCAGTACCCCATAACACCATACTGGTTTAAGGTTCTTTGCCAATAATATAATTTTTAATTACACTGGTCAACATAAAAATTAAAACTTGTTTGTTTCGTGTGATTTTTTTCTCAACTTTTCGCGTATTCATTTTTTAAATACGGCAACAAATTTTATCTAACAGCTTTTGTTTTTGAGTTGTAGCAAACTATCATTTGCTATTTTTACATAGATTTTTGTTTTTTTTTATTGGACACTAAAATATATTTTGTTGTTGTTTTAGATATGGCAAACTTAAGAAGTGCAAACTTAATACATACTGTTTTTGCTATATTTGTAGTGAATATACATATATTCGAAAATTTCGAAAACCCATATTGAACTTTGTGAAAACTGGGTATTATCTATGCTTTAAAATTAAATTGTATAATCAGGAAAAGACTTGGGTTCCTCATATTGTATGCCAGAAATGAGTGGTATGTCTACAGCTATAGGACATTGCCATGAGCGGCCGAAACAAAATATTTTGGAAATCATTCCGATTTCCAAAATATTGATCTAAAGTTTGGCATGAGAATAGCATAGGAGTATCTCAGCTGAAGTTTTGACGGTGGGCACCATCTACTTACCAGGGGTGGCACTATGTGGTCTCAAAGTTGGGTACCTCGCTCCTGCAAATTACGTTAGAGATTGGCATTTCTCTAATTTTTGTTGGATTTTTAAACAATATACATTGTCTTTAAAGTCTAGTTAATACATATAAAATGATTTTCTATTATTGCTGTATTAATCTGTCAATTATGTTTTCCAATGAACGAGTTATAAGCATTTAATATTAAATTTTTTAATATTTCGATACCCTGGTCCAGTATTTTTTAATATTTTAATATTTTATTAGTCGAACTATTTATTTCATCTGTATTTTAAACAATTTTTAGCATATTTTTTAAAATTTTTTCTCCAAGTTAGTGAGCATAATTTAAATTATTGTGCACAAATTTCAAGATTATATCTTTTCTAAGTTACAAACTAGACGAATTTAAAAATTCTAAAATTATTGTATTTTTTGTGTATTTTAGCCTAAAAATGGTCGTCAATCTTATTTTTATAATAGAATAATTCTTGCAAAAAAAAACCGACTTCAAAACAGATAGAAGGGCACAAAATCTAACCCAAAAATGTAAGAAGTAATCTGTAAGAATTAGATTCAAACCAAATAAAAGATGCGCCAAAATTAGCGGGAGAAAAAGTAAAGACTATGTGAATGTCAAACCTCTCCCTATCACTGTTCAAAAGTTAAGTTATTTTCACCAGCATCCGTCTTTTATGCGGTCAGAATTCAAGCCTCCAAATCACCTATTGGGACATGCTTTAATTTACAATTTTAAATTGAAGACCTGATGTTATAGAGGATTTGGTCGCAAAATTTTCTTTGTAAATTTAAAATATCTGTCTATAACGGTTCAAAAGTTTGACTACAATTATCAAATTACATGAGCTATTTGGACACCCTTTACATTATAATTCCAAATATTTATACTATACCAGAGAAAGTAGTAGACATTCTGCTTAATTTTTAAGTGTTTGTGTTGAACGGTCCGAAAGATAGGGCCATATAGATCAAATTACATAATTTATAGGGACACCCTTTAATTTCTAAACTCAAATTGTATACTTTCTATAGTGGACTTTGCAATACAGGTTCCTTGTAAATTTCAGCTGTCTGTCTATAACAGTTCAAAAGTTTGGCCACATACATACAATTACATTAACTATTGGGACACCCTTTTATTTCCAAATTTAAATTTTATACTTTTTGATATAGCGAACTTAGCAATACAGGTTTTTTGTAAACTTCAGCGGTCTGTGTGCAACTGTACAAAAGTATGGCCATAACCATCAAATTAAATGAACTATTGGAGCACCCTTTTATTTAAAGTTTGTAATATATTTATTTATTTTATTATAACGGTCATAGCAGTTGAGATTCTGGCAAATTTTCAAGGCTTTGTCTATAACGGTTCAAAATATATGCCCATATAGGTCAAATTACGTCACCTATGGGGACACCCTTTAAATTTTAAATTTATTTTGTTATAAATTTCTGCTGTTGGGAGTTATAGCTGCACGCAATTTTTTAGATTTTAATTTGGTGCCCTTTACTGTTCTTAATACACCTTAAAAACATGTATGTTATATGGGGGCACCCTATAATTTTTAATATAATGAACTGTTTTTAAAACAAGACCAAACTGAAAGCATAACCTTTCAAATAAAGAAAAAAATTAAAATCGGTTCAGAAATGGCTGAGTTCTGCGGTTACATACCTAACAAAAAAAAAACAACATTCAGACGAATTGATAACCTCCTTCTTTTTTTTAGTCGGTTAAAAAATAATAATTATTAAGGAATATATACAAATTTTATATCTTTGTGTAGGCTTACAATATGTACTTACGTTTAAACCAAATTTTGTGTAAAATTGATCAAGAAGGAGCTCCTTAAATTTGACCTATTTTACATCGAAATTTTGAATTTAGATAGGAAAAAGAATACCGCCGTAATAAAGCTATATATATATATACTCCCAACTACTGTTGAAAGTATTTCAAGAGCCATAGTCCATATGTGAACTTTATGGGCAAAAGGCTAAAAAATTCCAATTTTGGGATTTTTGGCATTTATTTTGGGAATGCAGATTTTTTTGCAGCCTTCTTAGTTGAATGTAACCGCGATCATTTAGAATGTTGTGGTCTAGCGGTTTTGCGCGTGTTTCAAGCTTCCAAAGATGTTTCTGCTTAAACTAGAACGTCAATAAATGATCTCACAAACTCTATCTATGTGTGGTCAATATTAATATTTATGATCCGATATAAAGTTTGATTGAACAACTCAAAAAGTTGTGTTAATTTCTTGCATATGGCTGATATATTTTATTATGTTGCCAAGACTTATTGTAACAATTGTTATTCGTAATAGTAAATAATTTTTTAACCCAAACAAAATCGATTTATGCTGATTTTTAGTTTGTCTCTACATTATTACACAGACAACATATTAAAGCAGCTTTGCCAGAAATAATTTCATGGTAATCGGTCTTATGTACGACTGCAAAAACTTTAGTTTTACTGACCTGACATTTCTTTAAAACTCAAAAGAATTGTTTGGGTTAAAAATTAAACACAAAAATTCATATTAATCGTTTACCTTACAATAAAACATAAAAAATAAAACGAAACTTTATGTAATAATTCTTGTTAAATATTTTTGTCCAATGCTCTGGTATATTAACAATTCAAAAGACAGTCATCCCTCGCTTATCATACAAATTATCCAACTGTGAAAATAATGTGTAAAGTTTTTGAATATAAATATCTCTATGTTATTGTAATAGTTACAACTCTGATGCTGTTGCTGTTCTAAAAAGGGTCTCGTAAAATGTGACCAAAAATATTAAGTGACAACTAAGCCCTGGTGTACATTTATTGTCCATACTACTTTGATGATATTACCCACCCCAGTTTTCAATAAGCCACCCACTGCTTACTCAGAGCTCTCCTCTATAAAGTTTTTTTTTTGGACTTGAAGTTTAATGATTAACACTTATAGGTTATATTGGCAGGGTCTATCAACATATAGGAGTTTTCTTACGGAAAATCCAGCTGACCTGCACCTTTGCACAGAAAGTAGGCTGACCAGAGTCCACTCCTAGAGTATTATTGGTCTCCACCAGTATCAATCTTAGTTATTTTTGCTGGTACTGCACCACGACAAAAGAGTGAGGTTACAATCCTTACTTGTGAGTTTTAATTTGGTTCTCCACCAGCTTCTATCATCCAATAAAGTAGTTACTTCTTGTCACTTTAATATTAAATTTAGAAAACCTTTCTTTAAGAGAAACTGCTTTGATTGTTAAGGTTTAGTTACACTTCAACAGAGACGAGCTGAAACGAGTCTCTTTAGTAGCATAGCATTATAAATGCCAGAAAGGAGTTCTAGTTTTAAAAAAGTTGCCTATTAATTTTAGAAAACCTTTTTTAACTGCTTTGATTGTAATTTGTAATTGAACTTTTTCAATTACAATTACTTGTAATTAGTAATTTTATTTTCCAATTACTAATTACATGTAATTGTAATTGAAATTTTTCAATTACAAATTACAAGTAATTGTAATTGATTTTGTCCCTGATTTCAATTACAATTACTTGTAATTAGTAATTGGAAATTTTCAATTACAAATTACCTGTAATTGTAATTGAAATGTAATTGAATCCCCCCATGTCTGATTTTAACACTCTCACTGGGTCTACTGTTAAATACTTGCTTTTATATTTTTATATTTTGTTTAAATTATATGTCTGTTTTTTATGTCCCTTGATTAATGAGGCCACGTTTAACCATCGATCTCCATTTAACATTTGCAAACTGACACGCGGTCTGCCAAAAAAAAAAAAATTCAAAAAACAACAAACAAAATTACAAACAAATTACAAGCAGCACCAGAACAGACAGACGAATGCACTACAATGACCAGACAGACAAAAAACTATAGATCTTTATGTTTCATGCAGGCAGGCAGGCAGGGAGGCAGGCAGAAACAGAAAAAATTGCAATGGCAAATAACAATAATAATAACAACAACAACAAGTTGCAACTGCAACAATAATAATAATAATAATAATAGCGGCAAATATTAAGAGAAAAATAAACAACAACAGAAACCTTTTTAAAATATAAATTTCAGTTTAAGCGAACACTTGAACATGTAAGTTTGTGTAAAATGCCAACATTTACCTCTGCATTCACATAGATGCAAAAAAAAATAAATAACAACTTTTAAATGAATACGAGCATATACAACATTGTAGTTATAACAAGAATTCGTGTTAAACAGAGGAAGCTTAAAATCTGAAACATTGTATGAATGCCATCATTAAAGTATTTTACCGAATAATTACAACAATTGTTATGAGAATATTAAATGCAAAGGGTTGGTTGGTTGGTTCAAGTTTTTGATTGTGGAGAAATTAATAATATGTTAAGGACAAGCGGCAGATAGATTAATAAGCAAATCATTTGTAGTATTAATTATTTACAACACTTTAAGTTAAGAAGTCGATAAAGGAAGAAACCATTTTTAACATTTACGTACATTTAAGTATTGAATTGACTATGGCTATGGTTTAAGGCAATATTGTCACTGTTTGTGTGTCCAAACATATTAGTTGTTTTTAGGAAATATAAGGTTACGGGATCGAAAAGTTGCGAAAATTTCGTTAAAAAGAGAGTAAACAAAAATAAACTAACTCTCTAATAGACAAAAATGATCAAAAGTACGGGAAAACTAAAAACCAACTTTTTATCCCAAAATGTGATGTCAAAGTGCTATATGCATGCATTCGCACATAATAAAAATTAGAAACACAAATATTTTGTATGTATGACATTTTTTAGCATATTTTGGAAGAGTAATTTACTAATGTTTTATGAAAAATAATATTTTTGAGAGCATAAAAACATATAATTTTTTATTCGGTTTGTATAAACAAATAATCAATAAGAAAACAATCAAATATTTGATTGTTTTGTATTTTCACAATCTACCGAAAAAAGTTTTGAACTGTTTCGTGCAAGAAGAAGAAGAAGACTGTTATTCTCTCAAAACTACTCTCTTTTACCCAATCTTGCAATACGGGAACAGTTTTCGGTATAATTGGGATCAGTGTTGAGATTTGTGGTACAATTGCACCAAATTTGGTACAATCGATACATCAGTGGTACACTGGTACACTTCATGCTTTTTTGGTACAATTTCATATAAATTTTATTCAATAAATTTTTTTACTTAATCAAAAATTTTTTCTTACATTACTAACTTCATAGTTCTCCAACCCTGTCTAGAACTGACTAAATTTTAACATTCTTGATTTATGTTCAGGATTTTTTTATTTACTCTGCTATTATGTATAAGTGATAGGTGATTTACTATAAGTGAGAGGCAATTTAGTTATTCGGCTGATTTTGTTTTCCATTCTTTCTAGTGAGAAGTCGTAAGGTCTCCTTCGCAATTCGATGATTTTTTAATTATACTTCCAAATAGCCTCAGGCATACTTAATCCTTTCAAGATCCGGTGACTTTGGTGAAGTTTCAAGCACTTGATGGCAATTGTAAAGGACCATCTATAACGGGCTAGTATAATTGATTCAAAATTTGACATGGATATAAAAGAGGAGTATCTGAGCTTCAGTTTTAAAGCGATATATGGCCTCAAATTTGAGAACCGCAAACCTTCAAATTTTTTAGGGCTTAACATTTCATAATTTTTTGTTCAATTTTTCAAAATTTCACATCGTCTTACGGCCCTTTTCTCAATGTACGATTATTTTGCTTTTAATAGAAAATTAACTAATTGTTGGTTTGGTTAACAGGCAACTCTATAACCGACGGTTACCGATTTGGGTTTCACCATCATACGGTTACTTAACGAAAGAATATAATAACGTAAACAAATGAACACAGCAATGCACTCCGTTTGTAAAAAATCATGGTTTTGAATTTGATGAACTGAATGATGCCTATTATGATATTTGCGGCTCTGAATTGAAATATATACTCCATTTGGTTTAATATCGAAAACTTTATTTTATATATTTTTTGCAGATAGTCATGCAAACTTTTAATATTAAACTTTTAATAACAAATGTCAATATATTTTGGTGGCTTGCTCATTTTATTAATTGGTTGGTGTTAAAAGCACAGCAGACATTTGTTTGTTTAGGTTATTTACCGGCTGGTTCTTTCAAAATTTGTTTATTTAGAAACAAAAATTAAAACAAAACAAAGAATTAAAATTTTCCAAAAATAAATATAAAAGACCAGAAATCACAAATATTAAATTTTTTATTTTACGAATATATACAACACAATTACAACACACAAACTTAGAATCCAAATTAATAAATTTAATTTTTTTGCATTCGTTGGAAATTTTTTAATTTTACTGCTAAGAATTTTTTTTTTTAATTTTCTTATTTTGTTAAAAATAAACAAAATATATAAGGTTTGTTCAATAACTGAAAGTTTCTGTTACTACAATAAGTTATTGTTTGCTGGCCTTGAAACCAACCGGCAGCTAAGAGAAATACACCAATTTGACCTTTCCTTAGAAACTGTGTGAAATATAATTCATTTAGTTTTATTTTATAACAGATTTAGCCCTTAAACTTTGAGATGAGTAGAAAAATTAATTGCGGAAAATATTTAGAGAAAAGGAAGATTTGACAAATATACTATTACTTATTATAATATTCCTATGAAAAAACCGGGTTCATCGATTGAACTAATGCGGCCATATACCCTCAAAAAAGGTTTAGAGATGGAAAAGTAAAACAAAAACATAAAACGATTTGTTTTTCAGATTCATTCGTTAAAAACCACCCAGCAACATTTTTCTACTATTTAGAAAAGTTTAGTAAATTTTTATTTTATTCTCGTTCGAAGTTTCTGCTGGCGAAGTAAGCGAATACAGCTATTTTTTTACATTTTGCTCTAATATAAATTAGGGCGTACTAATTTATTTTAACAGCAACCAAACAAAAACAATATACATGTTGTTTTTTATTGTGGTACTTGTTGTCGCTTTGCTTTGTTCAGGATTTAACATTTCCAAAAATAATATCTTGAGTGACATAATAATATCTTGAAATTAATATCAGAATGTTTTCGAATCCTAAATTTTTTTTTTAATTTCTTTAAATAAACTATTGCTTCTCAGCACAGTACAGTTAGGCAAAATTTGAAAATGTATGAAATTCATATGTCGCCTGTTACACACATTATTATTTAATTAATTTATAATCCCACAAAATTTGTTAGACCCTAAACAATTTTGCAAGGCTTCTTAATTAAACGTTTGCGTGGACTAATCGCGAGAGGGAATGTGTGGACGGTGATTCATGCAAGATTGCTACTTTGACTATCGAATGTAAATTAAACCGATGCTATTCATAGCGGACAGTACTATTTTATTAAAGCAACACAATTTAATCAATTAATTTACATCACCTAATAGAGGACTATAATTTACAAAAGGAATTGTTAAGTCAGGTTTATGTTCATTTATTCCCACTACCTACTTTATAGCGTTAAAAGAATATTTTTTATCTTCTAAAGCATTAAATACATAGGCGACAGCAGGCTACCGACTACAACCTGTCAAAATTAAAATACACACTTTTATAAGAAAACGATAACTTTGACGACATCATAGCTACATGTCTACACGACCTCCCCCCGGGGGTTCCAAATGTCACTGCAGTAATGGCAAATGCTTTGACGCGGTCTACTCGGGGAAAATAGGGGCACCAGACGCTAGGGTTCCTAGAGCCTGAATCTGGAAGAAAAGGTCTGTTGTTTTAACACGGATCCTCTTCGAGGCCTGACCAGTGCCCAAAGGACTGGTACCACGGGAATCGGTAGCCCCACAGAGAGCCTATCCTCTCTGTGACCGGTTATTGGTGAGGTCCCCTTCGGGGGTACACGTGGTGGTTGTGGTTTAAGATCGATTAAAGTAGATATGGTGCATGGTCGATCAAGTGTGCTGTTGCACTCTCAACAGACGGAGTTTGGATAGTCTCCAAACCCCTAAGCAAGAGGTTATAATATGGATCTAGGCTTGCCTTGGAAAGGCTTGCCATATTGTATAAATTGCTACTCATTGTGACTGTATACACACAAATTGCGATTGGTGGCAATCGTAAAGTGTTGTTATACTACACAATGGGGGCGCTAGTCTACGCCTAAGTTTCACTCGGTGGTAAGACCACCGTGAGGTTAGGCCGAGTATGGCAGGTACTCACGTTAATCTTGTTCCACAAATGTCTACACGACCACCGTTGTGGCTGTAGCCAGCTTAGACTAATTTCTATTTTTGTTTTCGACAATTTTATTTTATTCAACAAAAGAAAATGTCACAAAATTAAAAATACAAATTTATTTACAATCAAAAGGTTTTGAGCAAATAAATGTATTTGTTTTGATATGATGTAAAAGTATTTTTTGAAAAAGTAATTTTTTTATAAGTTAAATATGTATTTCGACAATATTCAGTAGCTGACTACATGGCGACGATTGTAGAAAACGGCATTTGTATTTGTGTAGCGGTGTAGCCGCTGTTGTCTATGTGTTTAAGGCATAACTTTTTAATAACTAGTTATTATTAAGTTTTTTAATAAGTAATAATAATAACTATAGAAAAACTGGAAAAGTTTTATTTCAGTCAGCATTGCTTGATAGCCTAACGGTAGCTGCTTGCGCACTTCGAAAGATATAGGGACCGATGATACCAGTCAATTTTACAGGATGTAATAATGATTCGTTAACGGCTTGAGGATTATCTTCATTCAAATTCGAAAATTTTGCTAGTTTGACGTAACAATTTAACCGGAAATGAGCCAGTTTCAAATCCCAGTCTTCAAATCTTGCCTGAACTGTATTTGATAGGCACGTAACCCAAGATTCTTACGTAAATTTTCCCAAATTGTCGAAGGACAAAGGCCAACAAGTTGAGAACGACGTCGAATTGATATTTCGGAATCTTCTTCAGTACTTTGCGTACCAGCCGCAATATTATCTTCGAAACGTACGCTTCTTTGTGTTGTTGATGGTTTTGAACAGATAAAAGTAAAATTAGTGTGAAAACGATCAATAACTGCAGCAATAGCTTGCTCACTAGAACGATTATGTTGACTGTAAAATAGACGGAGTGCTCTATGTACTTCACCAACAAATTTATTTATTTTTTTTTTCTTAATAAATTTCCAAAATTTGGAAGTGTTGTTCTAGCGTAAAACGATTCATGATGACTTGCCAAACCTTTGTGAACAGAAATGTCAACCCAGTTTGACGTCGTCATTAAATAAAACAAAGATTCACGTATATGTGGTAAATACTTTACATAGAGGTACCTCTTCCATCACCACTCGTAAGCCCAAATAATGTATGTATATTAAGTCTTTTGTTTTATCAATGGAACACAAGAGCACAGTCTGCATTTTTGCATGAAACCTTCATCATTCTAATTTGATTATAATATTATAATATTTACTTATTATATTATATTTTATTTTATTTTGTTTTTTATTTTTTATATTTTTATTATTTTAAAAAATCTTAAAATATATTGTTCTTTAAACTTCGTTGACAGAATGAAGGTATTTTTTCGAAATCTTAAGCTAAAACGTGGCAGCGCACTCATTCACGAACAATCAAATTGGCTTTGACTATCAATTAAATATCTTTTGTAATACTATCTATATACCCCTTTGTTTTATCTTAATTATTTTGATGTGTTAGTTATATTTTATGCTCCCTTTGATCTGTTCTCGTTTTGACTCACGGATTTCCTGTGGCAAAAGGTAATCTGGTATTCTTAAAACATTACCACTTAATCTTCACTTTATTGTGCCTTCTTATGCCTCAAATTTCAGATTTTTTCAATTCGTCTGGTTTTTGATTGTCGCAAGCCTTAGGTAGTTAACTTCAGATGCTTGGATGAGGCTTTTCTCTTTGGCAGTAAGATCCTATATTTATGTATTTAAAAGTGCAGTGCAGCCCTCTTATACCCTTGGGTCCGTAATTATTAAAAGCATCCGCTTGGTAATTTACGACTACCTTACATACGTTGAGTCTCGTGCTAGACTCTTAAGATTTCAAATTATCGGCTGCTAACTGTCGACGCCCTTCTGGGGTGGCTTGTAATTGCTATAATTTGGTTAAGGATAAGATCTCCTATGGTTTTCACTTTTAACATGGCCATAAATCTTATACCAACCAATTCACACAATATGTAAGTTACTGCAAATTTAAGGATGCAGTACACATATGTATGTCTGTTTTACAAACATAATAACAAACATTTCGGTTTGAATAAATTAGGTTTTTCCTGAAAGTTTGAGTAGATCTGAATCAGTTTTAATTTAATGTCGAAACCAAATTAACTCAAACGAATTTTATGTCATCTCTTTAGCTTATACTTACATGGTTTTACTTCTCTGTTGGTTTAATCTTAATAAACTTCAAATGAAAAAAGTTATCAATTCTTCAAAATGAAGATGACTTGATGGCGCACCTTTAGAAATAAAATATAATTTTATTAACAAAAAAATAAATAATTTATTTAATTTTGTTGACAATATGAGTTACATTGGCCTCACTTACGATCTACAGATTTATATATATATTTTTTTTAATTTAAAATGTTCTAAAAAAAACTTCTAAGATTTCCATTTTTGTAAAGAAACGGTTTTTGCTAATAGTTTTTTTAGTTCATGCCGTAAACTTGCTTTGTCTGAAAACATATAAAATACTCGTAAAAAATTGTTTTTATTTTTTCAAATTAGCCGCTTTTAAACAAGTCGGCCTGTGGTGGTGTTAAGATAAAGTGTGAACCTTTTTGAGCAACATTTAAAGCGCGAAATTGGTTTAAAATTTTAATAATAATGGTGTCATGAAGTGTTAATAAACATATGGAAGTGCACTTAGAAAGAAGACCTTTTTGGCAAATACCACATTTTATTTTCTCGTAAAAGATGAAAAAAAAAAAAAAAATAAAAAATAAAAGAAATGCTCACCTCCAAAAGGTGGGTTGTCATAATGGCTTTACACATTACGACTATAAGTTTAAAGTCATCATTATTAGTGTTGTTTTAGCTGGCTTTGTTGCACATATGCATGGGTGGGTTAAGAGTGCGTGTTTTATGTTGCACGTTGTTGCCGTTGCTTTGCCCACAAATGCTGTCAGCATCGTATAGCATGGCAAATTTAAAATTAATTTTATTTTTCTTAACAAACTTTTTAAACTTAAATAACGGTTAAAATAAAAGTCTTTTAAGAAATGTACAACATAAAGATGTTCAACTATACATAGCTGTAGAAAAAAAAAACTAAAAGTTATCAAAAATAGACAGACTGCAAATATTAAATTTTAAATATTATTTGCAAAAAAGTTAAAGTTTATTTTTATAATAAAGGGAATTTCAGTAGGGACCTTAGAACTTTGACAGTTGCTAGCGACCATATTGGTGATAGCAAATCTGTCGAATAGGCTCTTTTTACTACTAGCTATCTCCGATGTTCACTTTGTATACGAGATACCACGCCCACTATTCCAATATAGCATGTGTTTCCTTAAACTACGTATATTAATAAGGGGGTTACTGGTGCAAAATTTCATATATCTACCTATTATAGTTCTTCTTCTTAAAAAGTGGGCGTGGTAATTTTTTATTTTCGTAGAAACCTAAGTTGGATTATGATGGACTTAAAAAAAATTGCCTAAACACTAACGAACGACGGTGATTTTATTTATATAGATTTTTCCCCAAATCACTACATATGCAAATGACAATATTGTTTTATAAAAACTGTTGTACACCGGCCCCAACTTGCATCTAAACATCTTCTGCTGTATAAATGGGTACCTCAGCAAAGAAAATTATTGAATATGGGATAATACCAATCCACATTAGTTCCAAGAGCGTCCCATACAACCCTTTTTGGTTGCTTTCTGTAAAAGAAAGACGTTGTGCAGGCCATCACCGATAAAGGCTAACGCTATAGGTCATTATAGGTCGTTATAGGTCGATTGCTACCACCTTTTTTGTTCTGAATGGATGTGCCACTATGCGCCACATAGCTCATGCCACATTGAACATTTTGCACGAGCGATCGCAGACTTCAGGAAATAAATATAATAAGCCACAAACCATAAAGAATAAGCCACAAACCATAAAGAGGATCTTCAAAGCCAATACAACCCAGTCTACGGGTCAAAATCAAACCAATTTATGAGCCACCGTCATGGAAAAGTATACATTGAGGGCCTTTCACACACACTTTGTTTGATTCATCACTATATATTTAAAAGCTAAAATTCCGGGTTTATCTCTATAATATTTTATCGCAACATTCTTAGTTTAGTCAAGAGTCTCATTTTCTGTTGAATGGACATATTAAGAGGTAACAATTCGGCATGTATATTGATACATGTTTAGTTTGCTTTAGAGGCAGATGGAGTCTTTGGTTCTTACTGGTTTCAAAAATTATGCTGATGAGAATTTTACCTCTGATCGTTTGTTTAATGAACAAACAGCTCTCAGCCTTTATATCCTTCTTGCAGCGATATTTATTTATTTTTTAACCAACTAGTAACTTGAGAATCTAATTTGGCGAAGACGCAGCGGCTTTACTGGTTGCATGCATTCGAAAGGTAGGACAGGCTGAAATTTAAGGAATAATTTGTAGCTTAAACAGAAAAAATATTTTGCACCAATTAAATACTTTAATTAGTTTCAGATCAATTATACATATATTAAGTTACGAATGAAAAAAGTTATATTTCAACTAAATTAAAATTAAACTAATTACAAATTCAATTAAAGTTGTGGCGGAATATCATTAAAACTTTTAACTGGTTCCTAAATTTTTCTGTGCATTGGCTGTGTATTGTATCTGTAATGCAAGTATTGAAAGAAAGCAGCTCCCGTGTCAAAATATATCAAAAAAAATATATATCATTGTCCTATAAAAGCTGTATAAATGAAGGAATAATTAATAGAATAAATACTCACATATAGGCCGATGCCTTAAAGTCTATTTTGGAGCTCATCGGTGGCAGTATTTAGGGTATCCAACACTATTGACTCATAGGAGCATCCATGCAATGTGGGTTGTGTTTCGCGTTCTATCGTTACTAATAATAGAATGTGATCTATTACTCATGAAACTTTTTCCACATGTTTGCATATTATATGCTCCTCATTAAGAATCCATCAATTTAATCGAACTGCTCATCATAGCGAAAATTATCCCTTTTAGCCGAACAGTTCGTATGTAGAATAAACACCCGGTGGAATTATTTACCTTTAATTTCAATAATTTCAAATATCCACAAATACTACTTCGCTTTATCCTCCTTTCCTAAACAAAATTTTCGGTTCCGTCACAGTGCACAGTGGGGCAGAAACAAAATATTTTGGAAATAACTCAGCCATTTGTAAATTTGGGCTAGGACGATTGATCCAAAATTTGGCACGAGCATAGTAGAGGAGTATTTCAACTTAATTTTGACGGTGCGCACCTTCAACTTGCCAGGGGTGGTGCTATATGGTCTCAAAGTTAGCTTCCTCACCCCTACTTTAGAGCTTGGCATTTCTAGAATTTTTGTTTGATTTTCAAAAATTAAACATGGTCTTAAATTTCTAGTTAATATATATAAAATGATGGCTTCATCTGTAAATTATGTTTTAAAATGAGCGAGTTATAAGCAATTTAAAAATAAAATTTTTAAATTGATTCAGTTTTTTCAAAATATTTTAAATAATTTCAGCAATTGTTTTTAAACTTTTTCCCAAAATTCCAAAAAGAAGACCAAAAGTCCCAAAATTTTAATATTTTATTCTTTTGCCCATAAAGTCTACATATGGGTTAGGGGTCATGAGATACTTTCACCAATAGTTAGGAGTATATATATATATGTAGCTTTATTACGTCAGTATTGTTTTTTCGATCTCAGCTTTGGGATTTTAGATGATATAGGCTAAAATCAAAATTTTGATGTAAAATAGGTCAAATTGAAGGACCTCCATTTCTCCATCCCTCCATCTTCTACAAGGTTGATCAATTTTACACGAAATTTGGTTTGGATAAATGACTGAGTTATTTCCAAAATATTTTTCACAGTAGGTCATTGTACATACTAAAAGTAGTCATTGCCAAATCTAGGTATTTGCGAATGAGCGAATATAAGTATAATTACATTTTGTTATATTTGTTTTAATCTTTCGCAACCAGAAGTAAAAAGAAAATATGAAATAACACTTCAACTCGCTCAGTATTATTATATCCTTCAACTTTAAGAATTTGTGATTTATACAAAAATTTCCATAATTTTTTTAATTTTAAGAAATTTTCATTGCTGGCATTATTAAAGACCTTAAGACCTTATCTTCAATTTAATTCGTATCTATTGATTTCTTTATTATACTTTATTTCTTATTTTTAAGTACATCCTCTTCAGTTTTCAAATTCGTCCCTATACATTTCAATAATTTTTAATTTGCCTATACAACCTGAAATAAATTTTAATTTTGTAGGAGTAAAACCAAGAAAATGAAAGAAATACACACATTCGATAAAAGTACTTATTTAGCGCTCTTCTTTAAGTACTTTTTGACAAAAATATGTTATTTACATTAGATATTTTGTCAAAATAGTGTACACAATTTCTGAATCAATTCCTATGCACCCTTATGCATTTTTTAAATTAGAACCTTTTCGTAAAAATTACATTTTACAAAAGTACCCTTTACTGAAGGTACTTACTACTTAGTATATTTTTATAATAATTATGTACATATATCGTTCGAGTTCCTCTCTGTTTGCATCTTAAATATCTTTCACATTGCAACTTGCAGCGACAACAATAATATCAACTTTATGCAAACGCAAATAACTTACTGCCACCAAACATTTTAAGTACCCATTGCTTTTAACTGCTGTTTTACCCATACAGCTTGCAGTTGCTGTTGTTATTTAGTTTTGGTTGCTCTAGTGAAAAATTAATAATTTTATGCGCAATTTTGTAGTCAGTCTACGTGATTTAATTCTCGCCTTTATTTCTTACTTCGTAGTAAATTTAATGACTAGTTAGAGTTATATTGTCTTGAATTGAATTGAATGAAAGATATTCAGTTGGGAGGCAACATTAACAACAACAACAACTAATCTTATTTTCTTTATAAAAATTATTCATAAAATTTAAAATATTTCCTTTTGATGGATGAGAGAGTTTGTCGTGTCTTAATGGAATTTCCAGCACACTCAAGGTAAAAATTAATAAATGAAAATTTTGATTAGTTAGAAGAAGAAAATATATCGCGGCTTTAATGCAACCTAGTTATATTTAAACAAATCAATATTTTAAAGATATTGAACAAGAAGATTCCTGTTTAATAGTTGTATGAGCAAGCTTATCTAACGAGTGTATGCTCATAAGCTCATGAGCAAGTGGTCATACTCGAACACAAACTAACTTACTAAACAAATTTCTACTTATACTATAATATTAGTAAGCGAACGTCTGTTTGTATCATAAACTCAATGACAAGACCGAGTAAAACGATCCTCCTATACTAATGAGAGCCGTGTTTACTCGTCTCATGGTCGAAACACTCAGTGTGTTTTGTTTAGTAGTTGTGTACAACTTTTGGATAAGATTTAGTGCATTTTTCTTGTACTAGCAATTTTTTTGTTCTTTGTATTTCTTAAAAAATTAATACCTTAAAATAAACGTAAGTAATGTTAAAAAATTCTGATTTTTTTATTCTACAAAAATGCGTTCGCGTTTTACTCAAAGCATAAAACTGCTGAAACTCGTCCAAGTGCAGTGTTATTATGTTTAAGTTTACTTATATTTATTCATACTTACTTATGAAACCTCTGCAAGCTCGTCACATTTAGCCTTTTGATATTCGGTGTTTATTATTGTCCACTTATCGCTACTCGTAAGCAATAAACAGTTATGAATTCAATGAAATCTTATAATGAGCTTCTTATGAGCTTCGTTTTTTGTGCTCATGCATTGATTTAGTTCTTAGACATCTTTTTTATTTGTAAAATAAAATTCAGATTTATATCCGAACATAATTTATCTAATCAGAACATAAAGATAACATTTTAAAACCTCAATGGGATTTTTCCAATTTGAAATATACACAATAAAGACCGATATGTAAGTAATCAGTTCTATCTGAATTAGATTCTAGCTTTTTGAGGAGGCCAACAAATGTTGAAGTATTTAAATAAATAAACTTAAAAACCAGGAAGCTCTTTAAATAGCTGTATCACAGTTGATGTCTAAAATGAACCTTTAGCTATCGTTTTATTTAATCATCTTGAACAAAATTTTTATATTTTACATACATTTTCCTGTGAGAGTATTACTTGTGTCTATCCAGAGGCATTTTTCCCTTTAGGCTGTTTATTAGTAAATAAAGGTACGAATATAATTTTAGTTACTATGTTAGGAGTAGTTACGACTGGTGGAGGTAATTGTTGCTTTTTCTCTAGCTCATATTCTAAGTCGTTGCACACATAAATTATATTTGAGCTTTGGTTGAGATTTGCGAGTACTGTGTATGATTTAAAAGAAAATAATAAAATAATTCTAGCAGAAAAGATGATTTTATAGTAAAATATATATTTAAAAAAGATGAAAATTTTTATAGAGAGGATTATTGAAAAAACGGAGGAAACTGGTCGCTATTTTAGCTCAATTATCTATTTAAATTAAGACCCAAAAAAATATATTTATTTCTCTAAAATTTGTGCTAATTTTTTTTTTTAAAGGAGATTTGGATAAAATGTATACTTTTTATACACTTCAGCACAGGTGAATAGGATATACAGGGTGGGCCAAAAGAAACCAAGGGCTCTCCAAAAATTTGTCTTAAAAGTGCCATTGTGTCTCGGGCAGTATGGGCAGTGGCTCCGTCCTGCTGAAACCACATACCAGGTCTGTTTTCAAGAGCAGGACGTAAAAAATTTTCTATCATAAACCGATACCGCTCTCCATTTACGGTTACAGCACTTCCATCTTCATTCTCGAAGAAGTAGGGCCCAATGACATTTTCAGATGTGATCCCACACCATACTGTACACCTGATGGGGTGCAATTGGCGTTGATGAATGGCTCTTGGATTTTCAGAACCCCAGAACCTACAGTTCTGCTTATTAACAAAGCCATTCAAATGAAAATGAGCTTCATCACTCATAATCAAATTTTCAATAATGTCGGCGATATGCTCTTTGCGTTAAAATAATTGATCTCTGGTTTAAATAATACAATTCCAAGTGTTGTCTATATAATCTGAAAGAAAAAATAAAAAAAAGTTAATAAACAAAAAAGTTATTAAACTTTTACACCCCTTGGTTTCTTTTGGCCCACCCTGTATATAATTTTGTTATTCCATTTGTAATTTCCATAATATTGATTTCCCTATAAAGTATATATTATACATTCTTATATATATTATACTAGCGGACCCGGTCCGCGTTGCTGGCCCTAAGCAAACATTAGTGTCGTATTCAGCGATGCCAACTTAACTCTTTTCGCGCTATTTTTAGCTCTATTTGACTACCTCTAACGCGAAAATTTTCCCTTCAGCACTTTTTCAGAAAAAAGAGCAATTTTGTGTGGCGCCACCTGTCGAAAACTAACCCCACCAACTTAGGAACCTCCGTCGGCTCATGCGCAACAATTTTGCTTAAGATCATACCGTCATCAAATGCACAGCTTACGATTTAATTAATTTTGAGTAATTTTCAATGGCGCCACCTATCAGAAATTAATCGCACCAATTTACAATCCTTCATCGATTCATTCGCAACAACTTTGCTAAAGATCATAGCATGATCAATAACAGTTTACGATTTAATTTGGTTTGAGTAATTTTCTGTGGCGCCACCTGTCGGAAATTAACCCCACCAACTTAGGAATCTCCGTCGGCTCATGCGCAACAACTTTGCTAAAGATGATACCATCATCAAATGCACAGCTTACGATTTAATTAATTTTGAGTAATTTTCCGTGGCGCCACCTCTCGGAAGTTAATCGAACCAACTTAAAAACCTTCGACGGCTCATGGGCAACAACTTTGCTTAAGTTCATAACATGATCAGATGCACAGTTTACGATTCTACATTCATTCATTTTTATATATATAGATATAGAAGTTGATTGAGCAATGTCCATCTGTCCGTAATCGGGTTGAAATTGCTCTACACAAGTTCTTATTAAATTAAGTGCACCAATATGTCAGGCATGGTTTCGAAATATTACCTATTAGAATACAGTAACACTGGTCCATAAATGGTGGAAATATGTTTAAAAAAAGACGAGCGCCTCTATTTTCGCTATGTTTTTTACATGTCGTTTAGCTTTTTTTGTATTTTGGATAAAACACTAAAAGATTATATATCTCAGGCAAGAAGCGAGAGGAAAAACTTGATTCCCTAAATGAAAACATTTGAAATATATTTTCTTGAATATAATTAACACTAAAGCTTAAAGAAAGGGAACTGGTAAACATCATAAAAATCAATACTTGGTACAATGATTATTTTATGCATAAAAAAACCTCCCCAGAGCGAAGACTAGAAAAATCAGTGCTCACATAAAAATTTATGAAAGATTCGCTTTTTACCGAAATAGTTACTATTTTTTTTTTTTGGATTAGGGAACTATTTTTTTCCAAAATCTAGCAGTCCTATAGAGAAAAATACAAAAATCTATTACCGATTATAAAATGCACCCTTTAGTGGATAAATTTATTTTTTTTTAAATGAAAAACAAAAATATATATTTCTTGAAAACTAGCCATACTAGCGCGAAAGGTCTAATGGTTGATTCTTGTCCAAAAGAAAAAAAAAATCGAAAACAAACAATCCTCCAGCGAAAATACATATAAATGTGAAAACAAATAAAATATTATTTCTTATCGATAACTATCAAACCGCTAAAGTGAAAGAATAGAAACCTGATTTCACTTCTATAAGTCAACTCGCATGGGGTGAGATGAAAAGACTGAATTTTCATAAAAAAATAGCAATCAATTTTCTTAAAAACCAAATTTCTAGTTAGAATATATTTAACATCTGTGATAACTAACGGGTCCGCAAAATAACTTTTTTGTTGAAAATGCTATAAAAAAAACTACTGAATATTTTCTCAAATTTCTTTTTTTTTATTTGAAAGTACAATCCTTCCGGTTAATAATGGAAAATAATTTCATTCAAATGGCTGCCTCGGCTGGCCATGCAGTAGCCTACACGATCGGTCCAATTTTTAAGCACATTATCTATTGTGTGCAGCTGTATTTCACCAATGGCTTCACGAATATTGTCCTTTAAAGCGTCAATTGTCTCTGGCTTGTCGGCGTAACACTTATCTTTGACGGCACGCCACAAATAATAATCTAACGGTTTCAAATCGCAGCTCCAAACTCGCCAAACGACATCAGCTCTGCTGCTGATAATGCTATCTTCAAAAACAGGGCGCAAAACATCGAGTGTAGCTTCGGCTGTGTGGCACGTAGCGCCGTCCTGTTGAAACCAAATTTTGCCAAAATCCTCCTCTTCAATTTTTGTGAACAAAGATTCATTCAACATGGCCCGATAACGATCGCTATTGACTGTAACGGCCACTCCTTGCTCATTTTCGAAGAAAAATGGCCCAATTATGCCTCTGGACCAAAATTCGCACCAAACAGTGACTCGTTTTGGGTGCATCGGCTTTTCAATGTATGCGTGCGGGTTTTCTGTACCCCAAATTCGACAATTTTACTTGTTTACATTTACCCGCCAAGATCAAAATGAGCTTCATCTGAAAAGATGACTTTTTTTTGGCAAAATCGGCATCTTCTGTAAGTCGATCGCAGAACCACTTAGCGAAGTGAAAACGCAACCATATTCGTTGAGCGTAAAGATAAAACTAATTATCTGTCAAATCAGATATGAGCTAAGTGTTACCATTCACGAAATAAGCTTTATTTGAAAAATAAAACGTTAAAGGGCTTAAAGGATTTTATCAAAAATCGATTTTATTTAAAAACTATTTTTTTGTTAACTATTAGTCCTAAAGGTAAAAGTTTACTTAGGAATTGCTCTATACAAGTTCTTATTAATGGGATTTCATAAAAGGAGTTTATGAAATTAATTCAGAGGTAGAACAGGGCTCTGTTCTTTCTCCTACCTTATTTCGTATTTTTCTAAATGATCTTTGTCAAACCTTCAAACCTGTCAACTCTTTCGCAGATGACACCAGCTTTTTCCACTCATATTTATTTAGTAACGGGCCAGTTGTAGACAAAACGTAAAAGATACGCTAAATAGCATTGCTGCAGGAATCTCTAAATGGGGTCGTGTGAATAGAGTAGATTTTGATGTTAGTAAAGCCCGTTTCACACTATAGTACGGAGTATTATATTTTGTAAAAAAGAAATCAAATGAGAATTATTGTGGTTTCCAAAATATCTAACGTAACATAACATTTTGATTTCACACTATCACACTTCAAATAAAATGAAAAATAGGAGAAAAGAACAAGCCGAGACGAGACATTAAACAGCGGCGGCTGAGCAATTTCATGTGGGCGACAGAGGTGCTGAATCAAGTTTCGGTTAAAAAAGTTAAAAAAAAAACAAAAACAGAACAATAAATAAATTATTTATTTAGGCTCAAGTTCTTAATTATAAAGAGATAATTATATTTCAAAAACAGAACATTCAACAATTTCTAAACATGGCAGAAAAAAATAAATACGTAGCCGATAAGACTGAAGGATATTTTAGGCAAGTGCAGAAGAAAGAAAAAATATCATCGACGGCAGCGAACTATCGGCTGCGACTCTCTCAGCTTGGTTTTTTGCCTTAAAAAAACGCAACCCTGATAAAATGAAAAATGTTATCGTTTAGAAAAATTTCTAAATATGCTGCGGTATTATAGGATGTCAAATTTTATTCCGTATTTTTTACATTTTTATAACATATTGCTTTCACACTATCACACTTTCTCTTAATATTTAAGTTTTTGACAAATTTTAATACTCAGTATTATAGTTTTAAACTGGCTTAAGACTCAATGCTAACGCTCGGACGTGTGTTTAAAAATGTTACTTCAATTGTTAATATGGGTGATATAAATATTAAGTAATATGAAGCTCTTTTTGTTCTTGGGTTGAAAATCCTGTGCGGTGCTTAAAAGCCTAAACACTTTCTTGTGTCGGTTTTTTAAACTGTTATAAAAGTTATTAAACTGCATTCGATCTTCTCATTTTTTATACCATCTATAGCCGACCAAAATGGAATACAATCCTCATGTATGGGCCGCACAGTGGCTGAAAATCGTTTTTCGTTGGCCAAAAGTAAATTTTTTTTTGTCACCGATTTTTAAAATTTTTACGTCATTTTGTAGTTAATATATCCAAATTAAGGTAGCCAAAAAATTTTGATAAAATATTGATAATTGTGGGCGTGGCATGCTGTCAAACTCAACTTTTTTTTTAATTTCAGAAAAAGGTGTGTTTCTTTGGTTTTTTATCAAAATTAAATGGTTACTACTCGCAAGCTATCATCGATAATGGTCTGCGGTTTTTTTATAATGTTGGTAGGATTATTGTCTTTAGTTGTTGTAAGTACACACAGCTCTAGCGTTTAATATTAGGGGCGTTATGAAATATTTATGAAACTACTATATTTTCCTCAAATTTAAACTTTAGTGGAATAGAACTTCTAGGGAACAAAAGGGAACAAGAAACGTATACAACCAAGAGAAAGGTGAAAGTGTCCTCTTTAAGCCTATATATACTTTTGCACCCGCCACGAGCCGCCTGTAGAACACTTTTTTCATTTTTATGAAATTACTCGAAAAAAATTCATATAACGAGTGATTTTTTAAGAGCTTGAGAACTTTTTTTAAAAAAAAAACGCTTAAAATTTGCAAAATCTCATCGGTTCTTTATTTGAAACGTTAGATTGGTCCATGACATTTACTTTTTGAAGATAATTTCATTTAAATGTTGACCGCGGCTGCGTCTTAGGTGGTCCATTCGGAAAGTCCAATTTTGGGCAACTTTTTCGAGCATTTCGGCCGGAATAGCCCGAATTTCTTCGGAAATGTTGTCTTCCAAAGCTGGAATAGTTGCTGGCTTATTTCTGTAGACTTTAGACTTGACGTAGCCCCACAAAAAATAGTCTAAAGGCGTCAAATCGCATGATCTTGGTGGCCAACTTACTGGTCCATTTCTTGAGATGAATTGTTCTCCGAAGTTTTCCCTCAAAATGGCCATAGAATCGCGAGCTGTGTGGCATGTAGCGCCATCTTGTTGAAACCACATGTCAACCAAGTTCAGTTGTTCCATTTTTGGCAACAAAAAGTTTGTTAGCATCGAACGATAGCGATCGACATTCACCGTAACGTTGCGTCCAACAGCATCTTTGAAAAAATACGGTCCAATGATTCCACCAGCGTACAAACCACACCAAACAGTGCATTTTTCGGGATGCATGGGCAGTTCTTGAACGGCTTCTGGTTGCTCTTCACTCCAAATGCGGCAATTTTGCTTATTTACGTAGCCATTCAACCAGAAATGAGCCTCATCGCTGAACAAAATTTGTCACATTTGAACATTTCGAACCGAACACTGATTTTGGTAATAAAATTCAATGATTTGCAAGCGTTGCTCGTTAGTAAGTCTATTCATGATGAAATGTCAAAGCATACTGAGCATCTTTCTCTTTGGCACCATGTCTGAAATCTCACGTGATCTGTCAAATACTAATGCATGAAAATCCTAACCTCAAAAAAATCACCCATTACAATGGTGTATTAAATTTTCATTTTTTGCCTAAAAGTTTATTTTTTTTAGTTTAGGCTACGTATAACTAAAAAAATAAATATAATACCTTCGAAAGGGTTTAATGGCTTTGTATTGATCAGCAAAAAATAAGTAATAAAATTATCACAACGGGCTCTACAGGAAGCATATGATCTCTTTCTAAATTTACCTGTTATCAAATGTTAGGGTCAACCAAATTCATAAACAATTTTATAACAATAATTGCGACATTAAACCACTAAAGTTAAAAAACAACCCCATATTGACGCATGAGTGCAGTTTTGTTCAATTTAAGAGCTACCTGCTATGAAATTAAAGATCAGTGTGTGAAGAACATGTATCTAAAAATTTATAAAAGTACGGATTCGTTAAGGGATTACTCAGTAATAACTTAATCCTTTAAGAGTACGGATAAAACATAACAAACGCAAATAAAAATATTCAAAAGAAAATGGAGAGCTTCAGTTATAAAGAACTGGCCGAAGTGTATTTTAGAAACAAAAATCAGGAAGATGTTCTTAGTTACGTTAAAATAAAATTAAACTTAAATTCGTGTAGCACCGAAATGCAAGAGCAATTATATAATTTCGTCAAAGCACTAAAAAAACGCTACAAAGAAGTTATGTACAGTAAACAAAAATTTTATATAAAAAGTGCAAAGTGGTTAGAAGGTCAACTTACTGTCGCTGCAGAAACAGCAAAGCAAGATAAGGCTGGAAGACCACGCAAATCATTAGTGGACAATTGCAGCGATAGATCTAAGAGGTGGAAGCTTAAAGATATTAACGATGCCTTTGGTTCTACAAATATAAAAGAATCTTTCCTACATCAATTACGATCACAGAACCAATTTACATAAGTGGATATCATTGAAAAAGTTGTTAAAGCTAGTCCACCGAGAACAAAACGGATTCTTAAAAGTATACCAACTCCGAATGATGCAATACAGTACACAAATGAGGAGGCATTAGCATTATTTCTGGATTTGAAATTAACAAAACAGCAATATATTAAACTCAGACAGCGTGCGATTGAAAAAGGCTCAAATATATATCCAGCATATCATCACATAACCGCTGCTAAAATGGACTGTTTGCCATCAAGGGACACTATTACAATCACACCAATTTCGGCAGAGGTACAACTACAATCTCTACTTGATCACACAGCCGCACGCTTGCTGCAATCAATAACAGGAAATGAGTTGAAGAAATACGGAAACACAAAGTTAATTCTTTTTTGTAAATGGGGATGTGATGGTTCTTCGGGACAAAAACAATATAAACAAGCTGTATGTGAAAATATTTCTGACTCAGATATGTTCATGGTATCATTTGTACCATTGCAATTGAAAAAGATTTTGGAAGATTCAGAGCCTTCGACTAGTACAACGCAAACAATGGATATTTAGAAAAATGAGACACCATCTTCTACGAAATACTGCAGGCCAATCAAATTTCAATTCAAAAAAGGAACAAATGATGTTATTAATAAAGAAATTAGTGATATCAAGGCCCAAATTACAGCACTACAGCCATTACAATTACAGTTAGATGGGCAGCAAATTGAAGTAAGCTACCAGTTAGTCCTGACAATGATAGATGGAAAAGTGGGTCAGGCTTTGACTAACACGAAGGCTGCATCCAGCTGCATTATATGCCAAGCAACATCAACCCAATTAAACCAAGTCCCAGCAAAATCATTAGATAATACCGATGCATATGAATTTGGATTATCACCACTACACGCAAGAATACGACTTATGTAACACATATTAAAAATCAGTTATGATTTGGATTTCGGGTCTTCAGGATCAATAAGAAACAACGTGACCAACAAAGAGTTAAGAAGTTCAAAAAAGAAACATGTTCAAGATGAATATCGCAAACGTGCACTGATTATAGATCAGCCAAAACAAGGGTCAGGCAATACAAATGATGGCAATACCGCAAGAAGATTCATTTCAGATCCAGAAACAGCATCTGAAATAACTGGAGTGGATTTCAACCTTATTTTCAGATTTAAAATAATACTAGAAGTACTTGCGTGCAATGAAGAAATTGACTGGCAACGTCAGATCCGTTCATATCCAGTATTCGAAATCAATGGAAAGTGGACCATCGGAATTTAGATGAAGAAGCCAAAAAACTACTAAAGAACAGAAATAGCACAGAACAAAATATGGAATATTTGCAATTAATATTTAAGTCAAATGAATAAAAATTATATTTTCTTGTTACTTAACCAAAAAAAAAAAATTTTTTTTTGGGGGGGGGGGGGGGTGAGGTGAAGGTAGTAGTGCAGAAGATCCAAGTACATTTTCCATTCGTCATGAAAGCTTAAAAATTAATTTTTTATGCAATCTAGGCTTAGGTAATACAATTTGTTAATTATTGACACTATTTTTCATATAATATGCTATATAAACGCCCACAAAAAGAGGGCGGGGTCCAAAAATAAATTTTTATGATTTTCTGGCTCCAGGGTAAAGACCTTGAACCTTCTTTGACATAAAAATGTTTCATTTGCTTAACAAATTTACAAAACAACTTGTAAAAATGTGTAGTTTTTCAGGGGTTGCTTTAGTTCTTCTTAGGGGAATTTTTTCCCCTGGTCCGATTTGGCCCATTTACGAACTTAGCCTGCCCTATCCTTCAAGATATATATGTACCAAATTTCAAGGGTCTAGCTCTTTTGGTTTAGACTGAATCGTGTTCATACAGACAGGCGAATGGACGGACGGCCGGATGGACAGACGGACGTATGGACAGACGGGCATAGCTATATCGTCTTATATTTCATCACTGATCAAGAATATATATACTTTTTTGGATCTTAGAGGGATATTTTACTATGTTACACACAGAATAAACCCATATTTCACTCTGAAAGTTAAAGAAATTAAAATGTTCAACTTTGACCTCGAATTCCTTAAAAAGTCCTCAATCAATTTTAATGTAATTAAAACTGAATCAAGCTGAGCTAAATATCTATCCATTAAAAAAAGAATTATTTCAATATTTTGATCGGTTCAAAAGTTACAGAATTTTGGCCAACGAAAAACGATTTTCAGCCACTGTGGGCCGGTGTTTTTTGAGCTACTCTATCGCACTCATGAGACGGCAAAGACTCTCATTTGTACCAGTAGGGTATCCAACACTATCGACACACTTGATCATCGACGCAATGTGGATTGTATTTCACTGTTTTATCGTTAGTATAATGCTATGTCCTGTAATGATTCTTGCATATTGTTGCTCTAAACATGCTTTTAGTTAATAGCCCAACCATTTGTGGTCGATTGGCCGGTCGAATGGCAGTGCGCATTAAAGGGAAAATTTGTTTCTTAGTAGATTAGTTCCTTCGTAAAATAAACTCCCTTCACAGATCTTTCCTCTCACTTTCAATATAGAAAATTTCTAAGCAAACCTCCACAAACACAACTCCCTCTTTCCTCACTTCCATAACCTAATTTCCTAGCGTCGATACAATGGATAGGTGTCCATCCTTCGAGTGCTGGTCCAAACAAAAAGAAAATTATCTTGAAAATTAACAGTTCTGGAGTGCAAAGACGAAATCGCGGTGATTAATTCGAAAATCAATTGCATATAAATTTTTGTTAAAGAAATAAATTTTTTATATGAAAAACAAGTAATTTTTTTTTTGGCAAATTTAAAGGTCATAAAGAGTAAAAGAAAAATTTCTAATCAATTGAAAAATGTGAGAATACTGGATGTTTGGCTAAAAAAATGCTGTTAACAGAACAGCAGAAAAGAAAAGTTTCCAAATATACCTATTTCCCATCATTACCATTTAATTGTTGCTCTGGCTTATTTTCACATTTTTATTTGTCTTGTTTTAGTTAGTTTTTTTTTTTCTTTTTCTTGTAAGTGTTGAGTATTTTTTTTTAATTTTTGTTTGATGTCACAGATGCACCACAAGGAAACCAATCACCACAGTGCTGACAAAAAATGCAGACAATCCATTTAAAATAGAATTTCACTTGTAAACATGGTTTAAACGTTTTATCACATGTCTTAAGTAGGCGTTACAACGACAATTATTTCTTTCGTATTTTTACTTGTATATATTTTTGTTTGTTGTTATTTCTCGCCAACTTTTCAGTGCAACATGTTGATGTTGTCTGATTGCTGGAGTTCTTGTTTGGTTTGGGGAAAGACAAGAAGATGAAATAAAAATATTTAACAAGCAGTAACGAAAAAGTTACTTAAAAGGAAATTAAAATAAAACAATATTATATTTTAAATTTATTTTAAAAACTTTAAGTCTTAAATAATTGATTCATTTATTTTATTTTCATAAATATTAACAATACAATTACATATTATATTCTATTATTCTTTTATCGAGCATAGTAACGAAGACCTTAACTCGTTGTAGTAAAACACCCAGAGTCGTTGGTGGGGGGAATCGAACCCACAACCACCAGACTGATAGACTCGCACACTATCTACTAGCCTACTAGGGCCCCCGGGAACTATTAAACCAGATCTGGATGTTGAAGAAAAATATTTAGTTTTTTTTTAACAATTTTTTCTTAGTAAAGAAAAATTTTTACCTAAAAAATATTTTACATGTTACCCTTGCAACTGATCCTACCTATTGTAGCGTGCTCACAAACAAGTTAAATTCACCAGAAACCCAAAGTATTGGATGAAAATTTAGCAATTTAATAGTGGGTGGTTTGCTAAATTTCTACAATTTTTACAAAATTTGTTACCAAACAGCCTGTGTTAGTTAGACACGACGGTGAGTGACTAACTATCTGTATTTCTGCCTGAGTGACTAGTTAAAGTTAAAGGCTTGAATTTTTTTTTTTTTTTTTTTTTGTTTGTTTTCTTTAACACCACTGCTTCAATTTAGCCAAAGAATGTCGCGATATTGTCGTCTTTCAAAGACAATTTTGTGTTTCAGTTTAATCCTACTCCTTCTTAGCAAAGATGTGTTAACTTGCAACCTACTTTTTCCTAATGTTACAGCTGGAGTTAATTTTTTCTTCTATTAAATGTTGTTCATTTGGGTTGTTGCAGTTGTTGTTGTCGTCTAATGTATTTGTTTTTTTTCGTTGTGGTATTTTAATTGATTTGTATTTACTAGACGTTATAAAGTGTTATCGAAAATGTTTTCATTTTAGTTTAAACAAGATTTCTTTTCATAGAAAATACATACTTTCTATAATGTAAAGATTGTGTTTAATCTGCACAAGTGATTGTTGCAAATTTAGAAAGAAAAAAGCATTGTTTATATAAACATTATTTTAAGAATAAAATTTGACCTAAAACATTTTGCTATAAACTGTTGAAAACTTATGTAAAAAATTAAATGTTCGTAGAAAAAAGAAATTTATTAAAAATTGAGAGTATTGTGGTCGGCATCAACTTATATATAACTAGCTGTACCCGCCACGTCGTGTGCGTCCTGACAATATTTTGCTCGATTTTGCTTTGAAAGTATTCCAGTTATGGTTTATGTATATAATTTATATAAAAGTATCCATCCCTGGATAAAATTCTAAAAGTTATATAAAATTCTAAAAATTATTGTTAACCTCTGTAAAAGGTGTTTAAAATACACAGTGCAACACGGAATTTAAATTCATTTCGGCTACCTAAGCGGTACCTAAACGGTGTCAAGGATCATTCCTAGGAAGTTCATATGCTGTTTATTGAGATTTTAGGTTCATTTTTGTAGTTGATTGTTTCCTTGGATTTTGAACAGTTTGCTACCTATGGACCTGAACAGAGGAAAAGGGGTAAAAAAATTGCATTTTTTTAAGTTTTTTGCGATTTTGACCTTGATTTTATATGTTAACAATTTGTGTTCTTTATGACAAGAGCTACAACTTTGCCTCAGAGAGTATATTAAAATTTCAAAGGGTTTGCAAAATATGAGCTTGAATAAATGATCATTTTTTTGCAAAAATGACATCGAGGCCCCACATCTTTGAGGGCCCATAAAAAAAACCTGGAGGACTTTGGGCAAAACTGGGAGACAGGTGTCTTTTTTTTGGTCTTTTATGACGTAGTGGTGTCCGTATATGGTTATTTTGCCATGACTTAAAAAATTACACAGTGTGATATCTAACTAACAATGTAATTCCACAAAGTAAAAATACAAATCAAATACAAAAATATCCCACTTTCACAAATTAAAAGGTGTGTTGAAAATATAACAGTGTTGAAAATATCCCAGTTTTAAACCGAAAATTTCAGTACCCTTAAACCGGAAATTGCGTTTTTCACTGCCTTTTTTTCACTTTCTCTTGGAAATGAAATATTTTTTTTAAAGAGAGGTATCCTAAATTGGAATCAGGATACTAAGGTACCTCCTCACAAAATTTTGTTTAAATCCATTCAGTAGTTTTTACGAGATGCGAACACAAATGAAAAGCAGACAGACAGACTGACGGACGGACGGACAATAGTTACTATTTTAATATATGTATAGATTACCCTGCGGTAAATTAATGAAAAGTGGCTTAAACATTTAAATCATCCCATGCCATGGGAAAATAGGAATGGTACCAAAATTACACTGACGTTCAATCGGACATGGTGCTATATCTGCTGTTATGAATAGTACAAGTAGTTATAAAGAATCAGCAGCTATTGATGATCTAGACATGAAAATCTAATACGGTGTTCGATAGATTAAATAAATTTTTCAGGTCTCTAAAGAAGGTTTCAAGTGCCTCAGACACCCCAATTACACTCTATATAAATTTCTTACTATTTATACCACCTTTATTCGTACAAAAATGCAATGCAACTCCCATGTGTACCTATATAGACTGATTTGTAGTTCGCTAGTCTATCTATCTGGGGGTTTCGGGTTGGATTCCAGCCAAAAACTGGGTGTTTTCTGCAGACAATTAAAAAGCTGAGCAGGTAGTGTTGTCTTCAAAAAAATTTATATGTCGGTACTCCAAAGTCAGTTAGTTTTAAAACTACTATGGCGTGAAAGGGCGAAGAAGTCGGTTTAAAATCAACGCAATATGGGATATGTTTCTCTATTTTACAGTAACTACTAATTGGCCAGTGATCGCTCTATGTATTACAGAAAGAATTCGTTTTTAAGCTAAACAACTCATTTAAGGAATTAAGACACCCCACAGAATTTTCCTGAAACTTTCAACAAACACTAATCCATCTATTCTCCTTCCCACAACCAAATTTTCTATTTCCGAGACAATGCATTGCTTGAATTGGGGTCATCAGTTGAGTGTTGATTTGAGAAAAGAAAGACTCATCATGTTACTATAATGAAGGGGTTAAGTACACACTTTATTAAAACATTTATAAATTAGCGCTCGCCTAAAACTTTTGATTTTGGAGTATTATTTTGAGCGAAAAAATTTTCAAATAAAGCTTTGGGACCGCCAAGGCTGTCGGCTTTCATACGCCAGTTTATGGCTCGCCGTAATTCATTATACTATCAGAAGTTTATCTTACACTTCCTCGCTGTGAATTCCTCTAAAAGGCTTATAGTTCGGAATATCTCTGCCAGGAGACTGGCTAAAATAATTTAAGCAAAATTTTTTTACAAGACTAGCTGCAATTTTAATATGGTTTTACTTGTGGATATAAAGCTCTAATTAAGTGGACATATTTGTTTGACAAAATCAAACAGGGATTCCGAAGAGATCCACGAGAAAGAAAGTGGACGCTTTAAGATCAAAAGAAATTCTTGAAGCCAATAGCACCCCGGCGGGAAGTCTACAAAGTCACTTGTATATAAATAAACTTCATGTGATATGATAATGTTAAAAAGCGAAGAAAAGGGCCAATACAATAGCGTATATTGTGTGTGAATGTCCAGCAGTAGCTAGCGTAAGGTTTAAGAGCTAGCAGAGACAGACACATAGCAATAGTGGTTGGCTAGACGCCCCAGCTTTAGACAAATGTGTACAATTACGAAAAACTCTATGATGAGGAAGAAAATCGACAGTCTAAAATCACCACAGTCGAAAGTAAAAATTAATGACAGCACGAGACTCTGTGATGGTACCAGAAATTATTAATCGAAGGGGATCGAATAGAAACCCATGAAGTTACAACTGTAACTTCTTTAATTAGAACACAGGTAATGTTAAATTCTAAGATACAATTTATATAAAATTAAAAGCCTGGAATTGTTGCTTTGGGAAATTTGAATCACTTTATGGGAAAAAATTGTGTATTTTTTTTTTTTTGGGGTGAAAAATTTAGTTTTTGATAAAAAAGTGTAGCTTTTTGATATTTTAATCTTTTAATTATAAATCTTTGATTTTAAGGAATAAATCAGCTTTGTTTTTGAATTTTGAGAAATATTTAAATTTGCTTCTAATAAGCATTTCGAAAAAAAAAAATTATTTTACTATGAAACAGATTTTCTTAACACTTTCGTTCTCAACAACAATTTCTATTTATCACTTATTTTGGTCTGACCTCCCGTACATGCATTAAAGTTGTAAAACTTTAACGCAACACAAACGCGTATTTAAATTCCATTCCCTTTTTACTCCCCCACCCGCTAAACAACAACAACATTTCTCTTAAACTTTACTGTGTCTAAAGTTATTTAAAATTCAAATCAACCCTAAAACGTAACATGTCATCATAATCATCATCTACTATGACAACGACAACAACAACAACAACAATAATGACACAATAACAAATCGATTATATTTTACACTTGCCACTACTAAATAACGAGAAACAGCAATGGTTGCATTGAAATTTGTAATGTACTCCATATGCAGCAACAACAACCACAATCTGGTATAAAATTGAAGATGATGATGATGAAAACAACGATGACGAACGAAAATCATGAGTTTGGATGTTGTTATCATCATTAGTTATAACAAGTGATGAAATAAATCATTTTCATCATTCACTGCAACAATGTCATACAATTTATGTTGTTGTTGTTGTTGCTGATGTTCAAGTATGTGTTATACATTCATACACATAAATATTAGTTGGCGACTTAGGGAGTTGGAGTATCATATGAGTGCAATTAGATGGGGTGGAGATACAAAGCTATGAGAGCCATAACGTACAAAATATTCAATAAATGACTGAATGATATGTTGTCATCTGAAAGTGTTCTGGGTTCTAGGAATCTATGGTTGCATTTACACTAGTAACGAAATTTCAGTATCAATAGTTTAATTTAAAATGAAAAGAAACTGTTAAGGTTATGTTAGTTTATTGTCAAATGTAAAAAGTAGAAGAAATACAATTATATATAAAAAAAGAAATTATGAGACCGGATGGAACCCATTTACTAATAATTTTTTTTTATAAAACTTAAGCAAGTTGACTATAATTATTTTAAATTTCTCACATAAATTACAGATCAGAGTTATTATTCCCTACACGTGTCTAAGGGGTAGACAGCAGATTGTTATGTTTAGAAATATCATGTCTAAGTCTCCATCAGGTAGCCAGTGTTTCTGTTATCTACCAGATACGCATTAGGAATGCTCATCTGTTGATCTGCCAAGCTGCGTCCATCATTCCAAAATATTGATGTATTCCGATTATGTTAGGCTGTTCCTTAGCTTAAATAATTTATTCGAATTCCTTTCTTCAAATTAATTAATATTGTCCTGAAGACTTTTGCTACACAGATTTCATTTAATATTGCGGAATATAATTAGACGATCCATATGTCACAGAGCAGTTATACTCATCACTTGTACAAAGAAAAAATTATTTTCATCTATTAAAAGTCTGTTAAAAATTATTAATTATTTGATTCAATTAATTTTTAATTCAATTTATTGTTTAATTAGGATTTTTTATATGTTTTTTTTTATATGTTTTAAATAAATAAGTACGTATTAGAATCAATTAAAATATTAATTGAACTTGAATTTAAAACGGATTAAAACCCTTAATTGGTGAAAAAAAAAATTTACTGTGGATCAAATACGATGTATTTATATGTCAAAAAATGTAAATCTGTTCAGAAACAATTCCTTTTATTTCGTCTACGTAAGATTTCATTTCTTGCTTCTTTTTAATGTAGGGGTGATTACGAATGACACCACTTACTTTGTGGGTACCTTTTGAGAACGAAGCAGCAGACCAACTAGCAAAAAGGGGATCTGCTGTAAATTTTGTGTGGACCAGAACCCATAGTAGCACTGGGTAAAGGCTTAAGGCGAGCGAATGTTCTACAATGGCTAAACTCACTAAACCTAGCGCACATTGTGTATGAATGTCCAGCAGTAGCTAGCATAAGACTAAGAACCACTGGCAGAAACTTCTCAAATGTAGATTTAAGACTTGGAAAAATACAAGTAAATACTAGAGACTCCGTGAGAAAGAAGGCCGACAATCAGAAATCAATAAAGTAAAGATTAAAGCCTGATGACAGAATACGGCTCAATAAAAGCAAGGTTGCTCTAAATTACATTTCGATAGGCTGTAATCACATAGGACAGGATGGTAGGCGATTGAAAAGGGACCCATTATGGAAGTGGTCTGCTTTCGCATTCTTTCTGCTTTTCAGAACCCATTAAGAAAGTAGTCTGCTCCGACATTCCCCCCTTATTAATAAAATATATGGATGACTTTTCGTACCCTTCTGTCCGTAATGATTTCACGCAGACGATTGATGATTTCCGACATCTTTCCTTTCGTTGAGTCTAGTGCTAACACTAGCACCTACTATAGAATTTACTTATTGCAGTTTTTTGACTGGTAACTGTCGACCATCTACCTCATCACAGAGTCTCTTATAATTGCTAGCATTTGTCTAAGGCTTAGATACTTTGTGGCATTTATCATATGTATGCCTTCCTGTGTTTCTAAGCCTTATGTTAGATATTTTTGGACATTCACTAAACGTCCCAGCCTCTTGCTGACAAAGTCTGGATCTATAATTTTCTATGATTTTTATGTTGTCCAATTGTTGCTTAAAGTCTGCATAACCTGATACTAATCCACTTCTCTGGTTTAAGGTTCTTTGATTAAATCTGAGCTACTTTTTGGACAAGAGACAATTGCCACTGGAGTGCCCTTGGAACTTAAAGAGGCCAAGAAAACTGGAGTTACTTCAAAGATATAACCCTTTACTGCTTGTAAGACTCTTTTGTCCATCACTGTTTGATACTCACGGTCCTGTTTGATTTTATCAAAATTTAGAATTATAATATTCCCAGCATAGAGCCTCCAAATACGCTGTTAAGTCGATATTAAAACAAAGAGAAAAATGTTTAGCCTCTCCTTTTTAAAGATTATCTCGTGCTTTTAAAGTTTCACTCGACTACTTCTTGAGAGGTAATTGTGTCCATAACCTGCGGCCAATAAAAACCAGAGTTCCTTCGGAGACTGACCTCTACAGCTCTTAAGAGAATTTTTTGTCCATCATTGTCGGATATTCACGGTCCTGTTTAATTAAATTTAAAATTAGAATTATAATTGGAGAAAGGTGTTAATCCATGCAGAGGTTGACAGGTAACCACAGTTCGCCTGTTAGCGGTTGAGAAGGAGAAGGTAGAAGTTAAACTACTGACAGAACACTGGGTTATGTCGAGCCGTACGCTTGTGCCAGGCGATGGCCATTTACTTATTTTAGATATACCAACAAATTTTTGTACAATAGCCTGTAAGAAATTGTTTCTCATAGGATTAACATAAATAAAGACAAAAGACAGACAATTGTAAATTTGTAAAATTATACACATTTAAGATTTGCAAAATTTATTTCTCAGTGTAAATAGTACCAATTCCATGAATGAAATGATATCTACAAACAACTTGTGCTATTGTCAATTACATATTGTGTCAAAAGTGTCATAAACGTCTAACATAAGGTCGAAAATAAATGGTGTATGCAGAGAGCAATAGCAAAGAGTTCATACAAAGGATGACAGAGGCTGCCTGTTTGTAAATTGATATGACCATGAGACATGAAAAAAAAATATATAAAAAGGTTAAACACTAACTCTATGATATAATATTACATCGCGGTTAAGGATACAAATTTCAGACCGACCCCATGCAATAGATGTAAAACAACTACAAAGGACAAACAAGGAAAATGGCTGTGGTGGAGAGTTCACCATTTAATTTTTTTACAAAAGGTGCACCGTCGTCATCTTTTTAGTTTATGGCTACAAACACAAAATCAATAAAAATATGAGTACTTATCATAAAGTTCTAAAAATATTCACTGTAGTGGGAAATTTAATACATCCACACTTTTCACACTCTAATGCTGCTCTGATGCTACAAAACATTTGAAAAAAAAACAGAAATAAAATTAAGCAGAAACACAGCTTCTAATTGAAGGCCTGCTGGGTGCTAAAACATATTAACACATAGTCTTATTTCTTTGTATCACATACATATATACATAGCTGCATTTATATCCTTTTCCATCATCATGTTCAATGAAAGTGTCAAAATGTGTGCATGACAAAAACGAGCTTGCCAAGTGCTTAATGCCGCAGAGTTTATTCACAATTGCGTTCTTAAGCACGATACACAAAAACAAAATCCATTAGTCAATAAAACAGAAATTATATTATATTTCGAACTATGCACTCTTTGGTGATTTAATACAAATGGAATTTGTTAAAGTACCACAAAAAAAAAGAATTGTTTAAGAGAAAGACACACAGAAAAGTAATTAATTTTTGTCATTGTAGGGAAGATGTTAAAAGAGTTATTAACCCCATATGAGTTGAAATACTTAATTTTATTATTTGATATTGATTAACTCACAGGAGGTTTTGTGCTGTTTGCTGCTAATGATCATATTACACATAAACTTATTAATTTTTTTTGAAGAAAAGATAAAAAAATAATTTTCGTAGCGTTATTAGTAAAACACTTCATATCATGTTAGAGAAGCGATACTACAGTGATAATTTTTATATGTTTCGAATAAAACAAATGTTTCGGCTGTGTCAGGTTTTGTATACGATAAACATATGACACAGGGTCACTTCAAAATTGATACAACTGATGATACTGTTGCCAATAAAAGAGTTTATCTCCAAGTTTTGAATGACTACATAAAGGAAGAAATTTACATTAGTAACTTATTTTTTAGTTGTTTCGAGAAGTGTAAAGCTATAATATCCTTGCAGCTCAATGTAAAATAGTTCTATTCCAATTTTAATTTTCTGATTAAATTTAATTTTACACATTATTTAAAAAAATCATTTAGCTTAAAAACACACAATTTTTAATATTTTGAGTTGGGTCTCTTTTGAGGAGGGCGTAGTGCAAATTGTATGAAAAAAATTTAAATTTTTTTTAATTTTTATTTTTTATGAATTTTAGTTTTTTTTCTAATTTAGAATATTTCCTATTTTTTATACTTCAGGAATTAGCCAAACGTTTTTTAGTATCCGTACCCAAAGGTTAAAAACGTAACTCTATTATTTCCGCTGCGATGTATGCCCATCTCTGACAGCCTTATATCTATAAAACCGTAGTATATAGAATTTGAAATTTTCACAGATAAAAAAAAACAAATTATATCATCTGTGAGGACAACCTTTTATTTAAAATTTTTAATATTTATACTTGATGTTATGGCTGCTATATTAATACAAATTTTGTGGGATTCGCAAATCTCTGTCTATAATGGTCCAGAGGCTATTATGTCACCTACTTTTTTTTGCTACAGTTGTACAAACTTTGGTAAAGTTTGAATTGTCTTTACGGTTAAAAAGATACGTTAAAATCACGAGTATTGCAAGTTGACACCTTTTGATTTTTGAAATTATTAATTTTTAAAATCGGTTCAGACATGAAGCTGTTCTGAAGACGCAAATAGAAAAATATACAGAAGAATTGATATCTTTTAGAATTCGGTTAAAAATTCATAGTTTGTGTTTTAATACCTTGCTCACAGATGTGAGTCAGATTTATGTCAGTGTCTAGCTTTACGCCCTAACCTGACGGTGGTGTTACCGCTGCTTAAATAAAGTAGATCTTCCAACGCCCTTGCAACACAATAAGTAGCAAGACCCATATGTAAGACAACCCGTTTTAAAATCGCCTTTTCTGCGATTTAATTCAAAACCACAGCCAAAAAGTTACGCTCCTTCAACCAGTTATTGGGTTACAGGACAGTGTTGGGATTTGTGATACAATTGTACCAAATTTGATACAATCGACACATCAATGGTATACAGGTATATTTTATGCTTTTTTGGTACAATTTCAAATAAAATTTATTCAATAAATTTTATAATTTAAAAAAATTTTCTTACACTAAAGAACAGTTCTAATTTTATAGTTCTCCAACCCTGGCTAGAACTAACTAAACTGCAACAGTCTTGATTTATGTTCAGGATTTTTATTATTCACTTTGATAACAATACTATGTATAATTACGAGGCCTTTTGCTGAGCTACAGCGTTTAAACGTTTCTTCATTGCCTCATTCAGTTTGCTGCAGTATTCGGCTGATATATTTTTCCATTATTTGTAGTGAGAAATCGTAAGGTCTTTTTGGTAATTAACTATACTCTATCGGATTAAGATCCGATGATTTTGGTGGAGTTTCAAGCACTTGATGGAAATTGTAGTGTAACCAGCTCCTAACATTGTAAGCCTTTTGCTTATGCAATAGGTAAGCCTTTTTGCAACATATGTAATTGTTAATAAATTAGCAACACAGCAACAGAAGTTTAAGATATCAAGGTCAATTATCATTACGATAAAATAACCTAGTGAAAAAGTTTTGATTTGTCCTCTTGTGTTAGTTTCAGTAATCAGTTGTTGAGCCAGTTAGATGATTGGTCTAGCGGTAGCGGGTCCTACCATGATAAGAATATAATGCCATCTGTCGTTGCCTAGAACCAACGTTGGTCTTTTTTACTTAATACTAAATTTTAGTACAATTGCTCCTAATTTAGTACAATTTTATCATTGGAACGTTACTATTTAAACATCGTCAGATCCCAACACTGTTACAGGGACGTAGGTATCTGTCGTTTGAACACTGATTAGATCTCGAAGATTCTTACTTTGTCAGTTGCGGGACCCATACAAGTCACAAGGACTTCTGCGCCCTTATACCCTTTAAGCGTTAACGTCAAGGTGTTAGAAATCGCCAAGATAATATTCTCTTCGAGGAACTGCGTTTACAATAAATATATAGCGCAACAATACTGTAAATTTTAAAACACAATCATGAGCACAATTATCAATACTGTAGATTGAAATATACGACTTGAGTTTTTGTTTTATCACGGTAGATAGAAAACCTGTATTTATAAGGTACAATGAACTTCGTTTAAAAATGGCATCATTGTTTGTCCTGGACCGTGTTAAATCATAACCGTGTAAAAAAGACCATGAACAACAGAAGTGGGTGTATTGTAATTCTTTGTTATCACACTAACATTGTAGCTACATTGTAAATTAACTATGATAGCATTTTTATTATTGCTTTTTACACACAAAATAATTTCTAGAATTTTCTTTAAAAAATGTTAAAAACTGTTGTTAGTAGCTGCTCTTAATTAAGCCCTTTATATATGTATTTTATTGCTTTAACATAGTTTCAACTGCTAATTCTTCTAAGTTTCTTTTATTACAAATGAATTTCAAAACAAATTTTACAACCCATCTCTTAGTTCTTTATAAACATCACGCTCATTTTTCTAGACTAAAAACATTTTTCATTTATTTTCTTAAATGCACAACATTTTATCACTTTAGTCAGACCGTATAATTTGACGTTTAATTTGCACAAACATTTGTTAAGAAAAAAAAAACAAATTCAACAAATTCAACAAATTGTTGCACATTGACGATGACGATGACGATGAGGATGAGGATGACGAACAAACTGATGCTTGAAAATCTGTTGGTTTAGGTGGGGGATACAAAAATTACAACTCGAGTTACGACAATAATGATGAAGTAAATTTGTGTCTTGCTAATGTCACAGTTGCACTAATTAATACTTAAAACAATTGCAAAAACAATTTACAACATGTTGTTTTGAAATGTATGAGAGATTAAAAAAACAAAAAAGAAAAATGAAACAGCGTCACATGCTTGTAGAACAACAAAATTTACTAATTAATCTAAAAATATGCACAAATATACATATAAAAAATTAGTTAGAGAAAAAAACTAAAAACAAATGATTATAAAGTTTTTCACTCAATAAAACTTGTTTGAACAGTAAAAGCTATTTAGATTGGAAACAAAATCAGAACTAGTAAATTTTGTTTAGATATTTAGAGATTTTCCTATAGAAACTAAATTAAATTATGCTGCTTACACCGGCTTATATCATGTGTTAATTAAAGGTTAACGAAAATGTAACAAGTTACCTTTTTGGAAAAGACGTACGTAGTGATAAAACTGAATTATACAAAAATAACCTTCCGATGTTTTTTGGCTGTAATTTAAAAAAAAAAATGAAAAACTTTTATTCTTCTTGTGGATTATTTTTATTTTGGTCTTTTAATTTTTTTACATCAAGTCGAGAATATGATGTCATGTAAATGGCAGCAATGTCAAAACAGAATTGACATTAGGGGCTAATCGAAAAATTTATAGCATTTTCTGATAGGAGGATTACTTTTGCGCCTCCCTGTATAAATAAAATTTTAGGTTTCTTCTGGCAACGATACGCGTAGTTAATCATTTCTGTGTTCGCATCACGTAAAAACTACGAAATAAATTTTAACAAAATTTTCTGAGGAGGTACCTTAGTATCCTGGTTCAAATATATGATCCTTTTTTCCGCAAAGATAACTTATTTCCAAGAGAAAGTGGTGAACAACTAGTGAAAGTACACCGGTTTTTTTTTACCGATTTAAAGGTACTGCATACATTAAGGCATCTTTTATTTTTTAAAGCGGGATATTTTAAATACAGTTGCGCAACAGATGGTGCTGTTTTAAAATAATGGCAAACAATTGACCAAATAGCCAATTGAATTAAATTTGTATTTGATTTTTATTTTTACTTTGTGGAATTCCATCGTTATTAAAATATTTTAAACTCCTTTTACAGAGCTTTTGAAATAAATTTTTAGAATTTTATATAAATTATAGAATTTCATCCAGGGATGTGTACGTTTATATAAATTAAATAGCTGAGTCTTAAAATCGAGCAAATTATTGTCAGGACGCACACAACGTGTCTGGGCACAGCTAGTTTTTTCTAATTGTATATTCAACGTTATTCTAGAACAAATATCATGTGAAACACTAGTTTATAGCGCGAAACTAAATCGAAGATCTGCCGAAACCATCACCGGATTTATATAGTATATAGAAGTATCCAAGTCAATTCAGTTTTTAAGAATTCAACCATTAACATCAGAATTGTAGTTTTATTTTACTCATGGATTAAAGGGAAGACGTGCAGTCGAGCTTTAGTTTTGTTTTTTGAATTTTCTATTATTAATGTTTCCTAATAAATCTTTGCAATTTTAAAGAAATTGTACAGTAATAGCCAAAATTAAAAAAGTTGAATTGTGTAAATTCTAAGATTCCTAAAATTTTTTTTTTAAAATTTCCAAAAATGGGATTTTTAGATTTTTCTTGTGTATTCGTTATTAAACAAGATGGGGGATTATCTAATTGAATTCTTAATTAAGAGAAAATTAAAGCAATCCTATATACATTTTTTAATTCCACATTTACTCATAGAGAATTAATGATGTAAAATAGGGATGCGTCCGATACTAACATATAAGTGATACTTCAGTTTTTTCAATATGTAGGTATCGTTGGTATTGTTATTGATGACACAACGATATTTTAAGATTTATTAAGGCATTTGCAACAACAAGTTATATTAAAAAAATTTTTGCAAAGTAGAGCTTCGAAGAAGCATCAAATTCAACAAATATTCTGCTTAGCTACTGACTTCCTTCTGTTAGTTAACTATCTTCGTAAATCAATTTTTAAGCAGACATAAACCCTAAAGAACAAATTACTTTAACCCACAATTATTTATACTAATACTATTATGTATACCTAATACTACTTCTCCAGCACTATCTATGGCTTGATAAAGGTGATTTCACATCAAAAACGCCCGCCAACCGTACAACAAACAAACATTCAGTGACGACGGTCTCCACCGAAAATTATGACAACAGTTTTTTTTTCACTGGCGGAAGAAATCTAATCAACTTAATACATGTTATTCTCTTTGTTCTTCTTTTACTTTTATAGTGCTTCAGTTATGGTTTATGTATTTACTTAATCTAAAGGTACCCATCCCTGGATAAAATTCTAAAATTTATAAAAAATTCTAAAAATTATGGTAAACCTCTGTAAAATATTTTAATAACATTGTAATTCTGAGGAAGTAAACATACAAATCAAATAAAAATTTTATTTAATTGGCGCCTAATGTTGCGCAATATTTTTTAAAACATCCCGTTTTTAAACTGCTTTTTCACCACTTTCTCTTGGAAATGAGACATTTTTGCCGAAAAAAGCATCCTATATTGGAATCAGGATGGCAAGGTACCTCCTCACAAAATTGTGTTAAAATCCATCCAGTAGTTTTTACGTGATGCGAACACAAATGAGAAGCAGACAAACAGAGTAACTGTATTATTATATATAAGTAGCCATATGCCAAAAAAATGTACTTAATTTTCAGACTATGAATGCCGAATGATTTTTATTGCTTCAAGGGTAGAGTCAGCTACCTCAATTGGTAATTAAAGTGTCCTTCACTTGTCCTAAAACGGAAATTTAGGGTGTCCATTAAAACTTGGATTTTTTAACTTTTTATGAATTTAACGCAATATTTATGTTAACAGCTACAAAATCAATGTTTTTATTTTTTGCATAGTTAGTTTGGGTAGTTATCTTCCATTTACTATTATTATTTTTGCATATATACACTGAAAAAAAAAATGGCAAGAACAAAACTTGGAAGCAAGAATATACCACTGCTACATTTAACGCGGCACAAATTGAGCTTAATATTATTATAATATGGTGTCTGTGAAATACATTTCTATTAAAATAACTGAAATTTTATTCGGAAAACTAAAAATGTAGTTGCGTACAAAATTTTAATGACGAATTTTCATACATATTTTAATAAAATGTTTGAAACTATTAAATATCTTATAGCCCTTCTCTTTTTAATTCGGTTATTTTTTAACCATTTTTCAAATCTTTTAATGAAAAGATATTTAAATTACCTTTCAAATTGCTGAATACAGTTAGTACAAATTATTGCCGCTAGAATGCGCAAGACTCATTTTTATTGAAAAATGTATCAAAACATCCTGTATTTGCAAACACTATGAGTTCATATATTCAGCAAAAATACTCGCCAAAAGATTTTGTACAAATTTGCCAAACATTATTTGGTCGAATTCTGGTTAAAGGTCAAAATTTTGATTTTCTTACATAACCTAAAAATAACGGTAATTTTGTAAATAATGGAATTACCAAAAAGTCAGAAAACAAAAGTTACTACCGAAGCCCTAAAGAACCATTTCCAACAATAAAAAAGTTCTTTTTCGCAAAAAGTCGAATTTGGCATATTGCTATATATAAGACTACACGTTTTAAATTTTTTAATCGTTTTGTACTTGAACAAAACCAAAATAAATACTTTTATAATGACAAAGATCGTAAACAAAACAGCTGGCTGTTTACTCTTCTGCTTGCCTTGGTAAGCCCTTACCCCCGTTTACATTAGACACAAAATGATAAACATTAACACTAACGTCATGTTAGTGTTAAGTGGTGACTGACAATATTAGTGTTTTTTTTTTCACAACTTAAAATGGTTGTTAAAACTTTTGTTACAAAAGCTGTAATATAACATGATAATGTTGTTGTTATATGATAGTTTGACAGTTTGATTTTCAAACAGCGCCATCTGTTGCTCAACCGTACTACTAATATCTGCCGAGCAATACGCATTTAAACAACATTGTTTGAAAACACAAAATTATGTTCAAACAGAAAATGACATAAACACTTATTCGCCACTCTAACAACAAACACGAATTAATTCCGTTGCTCTGCCGGTGTCATGTTTATGTTTCGTTCAAATTGATGACTAGTGATCAAGGTGAATTCATACTAGATGTGAGCAGTACGGCAACAACTGCAACAAAATAACAACTTGGACATTCCACTAGCAGATATAAAACAATAAATTTTTAACAAGGCATTAGTAAAAAACAGTCAGCTGGGTTAACGCCTTCACTTTGTATGAATTCGCCTTGCTTGCAATTGCGAAGAAAACAAAAGCAGAGATTTATTTTTGAGTAATTGATATAGTTCGATCTAATTTTGAATGCTGATTTTTTTTTATTAGGGATTTCTTTTCTGACCCCTAAATCACGCCAAATGCTTTAAAACTTATGTTGTCTTACCTCAAGGTATTTTTTCTTTTCTTTTAATTGTTTTTTAATCGCAAATATGCATTTTACTCAAATATTCTTATTTTTATACTAAACATTTTTAAACTTGACCTGGTGCACCTTGCCGCCTGATCAAAACAACATTATAACACAAGGCCATGCCCTTTAATTAATTATTTGCTTGAAAATTGGGTTTAAATCAATATCGTTTAGCCTTTCCCAAGCTATTTTTTTATCATTTTTAATTTCCCATTATTGGGTTGTTAACTACAGGGGTGTGTCTTTTTAGCTTAACTCTTTGTTACTTTTGAAGTTTTTACAAAACTTCAAACATTTCCAACCGCCAATATTATCAGTTATTTTTAAGCAAAAGACTCTGATAATGAGTTTATTTCTGAGCATATAAAATTTAAAAATTCATTAATTATGAAAATAATTAAAGTAAGAAAGGTTTTATAACTCTTAGTGTTTATGTTATTATGTGGCTGAGCGTGCTAAAACATGTTTATCATTAATATTTAGTTCATAATTTAGAATTTCAAATGTAGTAAATGTAAATTTACTACAGCTTTACGGGGAAGAGTGTGTAAATCGTTTCGAAAAAAGGGTGTTACATTTCTCACCGTTGCAGACTATAAATTTATTTAATTGTTTTCGGCTGCGAAATTTTGTTTGTTAAATACCACCCGGAAATGTTCAGACAAATGTGAGATTGTTAAGGTGGAAAATAATAAACGTATTTTAAAAGTTTGTAATTTAATTTGTAGTTTTCGCATAATTGGTTTAAAAGTATTATTGTGTTTCGTATTCATAAGACAAAATGAAAAAAAATAAGTTACAGCGCCTTTCTGAATCTTGTATGTACATAATAGGTTGGGGAAAAAGAAATCCATCATTTATTCGGTAGACGGCAGTAGGGATCTATATCTAGTAAAGTATCGATCAAACAATTTAAAATTGATGTTGTCAAGGTGATATTTCACACTGAAAAAGTTCTTTTATGGTATTTTGTTTGGTCCATTCAGTTGTTAGTTACAGGGTATTACAGTTTACAGTTTTTCCTAACACAATAAAACATGACGGATCGAATTTCTGTCTACGAAACCTTGGCCAAACGGTAAAAAATGGACATATCAAACATATGGTGAATGGGGCAAAAACGATCGTGGTCTAATCGCGGTGAAGCAGCTAAAAAAAGTGGCTAAACCAGGAAAGCTATACTGTGTATTTGGAGATACTGGAAGGGAATCTTATATCGGGTGGTTAAATTTTAAGGGCCGATGTTCAATGTGAACACACCTAAACGTCAACATTTTTTCTGCATTCAATTCGACATTTCTCAATTTCAGACTAACTTAATTTTAACCAAGGAAAGATACATAATTGAGCAATGGTCTTCGGTGGCAAGAAATGGCAACGTTGGACTATCAATTTTGAGAAGAAAATCATTTTCAGTGATTAGGCACATTTTTAACCTCAGTGGATTCTCCAATAAGTAGAATTGCCGCATTTCGGCGAATGATAATCCAAGAGGGATTTTCGAAAAACCAATGCACCCACGGTTTATGGTCTAGCGGCATCATCGGTCCGAATTTTTTTCAAAATGAGGCCGCTCAGGCAGTTACTGTGAATGGTGTTCGCTATCGTGAGATGATAACGAACATTTTATGACCCGAATTGGAAGATATGGAGGTGGACGATATGTGGTTTTAATAGGACGGTGCCACTTGCCACACAAAATAAAAAAGAAATGACAATAATTTTCCAAATATTTTGCGATTTATTCAAAATAAACATCGGACCTTAAAAATTGAACTATTTTTATGGTTTGCTTCCGTATAGGCAAACACTAAATTCAGAAGTCAAGGACTGGACCGTTTGAAGATGGTGATTGACCAGAAAAGGCCCGAAATGGCCAACAACGCCAGGCCACATATATCTGTAGTGACTTGCCAGAAACTTAGGGAACTTTGCTGGAAAATTTTGATGCATTTGTAATAGTCTGGACCTGGCACCAGTGATTACCACCTTTTTCTCGCATTTTAAAACTTTCTGAGTGATAAGAAATTGTAATCAAAAGACGATTGTTAAAATCGATTACCAGAGTTTTTCGCCAATAAGAACCAAGACTTCTATGAGAGAAGCATTATGAGCAATAAAACCCTCGCCATAGTTATTTAGTATTTCGATATTTATGGTTCTAGGTAAAAATAACTTTTTGTTAAAAATGGAATAAAAACATTAATAATACAATTTTAGAAATTTCTCAAAACTACCCTAATATATGTATGTATGTATGTATGTATGTATGTATGTATGTATGTATGTATGTATGTATGTATGTATGTATGTATGTATGTATGTATGTATGCATGTATATATGTATGTATGTATGCATGTCTTGGAAAAAATATCTACATACAGCCCAATATTTTTAAATTTCAACTTTTACAGTGATATTTGAAAACAACTTAGTATGAGCTTAATTCTTACGTTAATAGTTAAAGTTATTTATAGATAAACATTTACAAATATATTCATGTCAACAAAGATATTCTCCAATATAACACAAATTAGTGGGAAAAAAGTCTACGTACAGTGTAGCATCCCCTATAGTTTATTGTGAAAAAATACAGCGTAAACATAAAATTTTTTTTTTGCATATTTGACTTCTTTAACAAACGATATTATCATTCAGAAACAAAAAGTAAAAACTAAAATATTTTGAAATATAAAAAATGGAAAAAAGAAAAGAAATACAACTTTCCTTTTGCAATTTAGTGGTAAAACTCCGAAATGAAAACAAATCTTTCGGTGAAATTTCAAAAATAGTGAGCTTAAGTCGTGCTACTGTCCAAACTATTATAAAAAACTACGGAAGCACAAATAGCACCGAAAATAAGCCAAGATCTGGCAGGCCAAGAAAAATTTCAAGTCGGAATGTGCGAAGTATTCTTAAAGAAATGCATCATAATCCACGAAGAAGTGCTCCGAAATTGGCGGAACACATGGAAAAATGTTCTAATGTTTCCGCGACGTCACGAACAATTATAAATGTTTTGCATGAAAACAGCTTTAGAAGTAGAACGCCGCAAAAGAAACCACTAATTTCTGCTAAGAATTGGCACCTACGTCAAATTTGCAAAAGCTTATCTAAATAAGGATTTGAATTTCGGGAAAACTGTCTTATTTACCAATGAGAGCAAGTAGAATATTTTTGGAAGCGACGGCCGACCAAATGTGGAGAAAACCCTATACTGCACTTGAACCGTAGCATACAATACCTATGGTGAAACATGGTGGTGGAGTATTATGGTTTCGGGAGCTATAGCATCATCTGGGGTGGGTCGTTTGGTTTTCGTCGATGGTAATATGGACAGACATCAATATAAAAGTATACTGGTACAAAATTTGAAACCATCCGTCGAAAGCTTGGGTCTTGGAAATCGTTGGATTTTTCAACAAGACAACGACCCCAAGCAAACCGCTCACATAGTTCGAGACTGGCTTCTTTATTATGCTCCACGACAGCTGAATTCCCCACCTCAGTCACCAGATCTTAAACCGATCGAGCAGGTTTGGGATGTTTTGGAACGATTAGTGCGTAAATATGACATTACAAGTCGAGAGACTCTCAAAAACGCATTAAATCGTGCATGGGTCAAATTTACTCCAGATATCACTGAAAATTTAGTGATGTCAATGCTCAGCCGGCTTCAGGCAGTAAAAGATGATTAAGGTGTTCCTACTAAATATTAAAAAAATAAATTTGACCTTTGTGTTAGTTCAAAAGCTTTAATAACTTACAGCTTTTATAGCTGTATGTTGACTTTTTTCTTGTGAATATTATATGTTTTTGTTATTTTTATTGTTTTTATGCCTTTGAATTGGCTTTGTTTTTAATAAATATAATTCTTTGTTGACTCTTTACCAAATAGCACTTATTTGATTTAAATAAAATTTACAAATACCCAAAAAAACCCGAAATTTAGGGTTATATGTAGAGTTTTTTCCTTGACTGTATGTATGTATGTATTTATGTATGTGTATATAGCGAAATTTTAAATAACTGCATTTAACTATAATGTAAAAATTAGGTTTAAATATGATTTTCTATTTGTGCTGGATATACTTTTTTTTAAATAATAAATACACATTTTATTTTTTTTAAGAAATATATGTAAATGATGTGTCATATAAAAAATGGGTGTTTGTTTTACAATATAAATATTTTTTTCCTAACACCCTTTTAATATCCATTTCAATTAATCTGCATGCTCAATAATTTAAAGCTTTTAATTCTAAAACAAACAAAAATTTATTTAATATTTTACTTTTGTAAACACTATAAATTTTCATCTAAACTCGACTTAATTTTGATTGATGACATTAATTTGTCTATTCGTTAAAAAAAAAATAGACAATAAAAACTCATCATACAAATTTTAAATATGCATCAAACATAAAGTCTCATAGACACATTCATATCAGCAAATATGATGAATGACTATTAAATGTTTAATAGGTTGTAATAAACAAAAGGCCATAGAATCGTTTTAATAAAAAAAAAATTGTATGTTTTATAATGTAATATAACAAGCAAATATGTATTTAACCCTTTTATGACAAAAGTTCATTCTTTCATTCATACATACATACATTCATTCTGCCAGGCTTTGTGTCTTTTATGTCGTACATTGGGGTTTTTATATATAGAGCACGAATATGAATGTAAAACATTCATTTCACAAAAAAAAAATAGAAAAGAGTTTGACATACATACTATTTAATATGACTGTTTTATAACAACGATAAGCTGTTGAAATATTTTGTTTTATTGTTAATAATAAATATTATTTTTTAAGTTAAAAAGTTTTATAAAAATAAACAGTAGATCTCAATTAGTTAAAAACAAATAATATAAAAAAAAATATTGTTTTCTTTAAATAAAAATAGGTTGGTTAGAATTTTCTCATACATATACATACATATCAAGCAGACAATCTGAAAAAAAAAACATTTCATAATGACATGCACCAGGTAATTTCAGCACATCAAATTTTGAAGTGCCTTAGATATACAACTCAAAAAAAATTATAGTTTCTTATACAAGACAGATGAAAAGCCTTCACCGGCCGTCATCAGCCACCACCAGTATTTTTTTCATCATTACTAAGATAATATAAAATAGTCTTATTTTACCACATTCATTATTTATTATCCTATATTTTATTACTTTTTTAACCTGTTTTTCACATTTTTCTAATTCCGAAAAAAACTTACCAAAGTCGTCTGAAAAAATCAACTTTATCATACCTCATGGAAACAGATATTTTAATTGATATATTATATAAAGAATTAAGGTTCAAGGTATATTCGAAACAAAAAATATTTATTTTCGATTTAAGGCGTTTAAGTACACAACCCCTTGCCCCTCCGGATTATTCTCAAAAATTATACAGCTCTATATACCAAAGATACATACTAAATTTCATTTTGATATGTCAAACGGTATGACCTCTAGAGGGTTCACAAAAAGGGGTATTAAGTAAACTGTCCCTTGCCCTCTCCCGATTATTCCCGAAAACTATTCAGCTCTTTACCTCCATATACCAGGGGTATATCCAGAATTTCATTTTGATATGTCCAACGGTATGTCCTGTAGAGGGTTCACGAAAATTGAGTGTGAAGTAAACTGCCTCTTGCCCCCTCCCGTTTAAGCACAAAAATTATACAGCTCTTCATCTCTATATACCAATGATAAATTCCGAATTTCATTTTGATATGTTAAACTGAATGGCCTGTAGAGCCATTATTTTTGTGGAGGAATCATCGGTCTATATTTCTCTGAGAAAGACATTGGCCAGGCTATGTCCTTGAACGGCGAGAGCTATAGCTCAACAATTACCAACTTCTATTGGCTTGAATTGGATGATATGGACATGAAAGGTATGTGGTTTAAAAAGAATGGCACTACGTGCCGCACAGCTCATGACAAATTGGATATTTTGCGAGATCGATTTAAGTGCATCGTCTTCCTACGTAGAGGTGATGTAATTTAGCCACCGACAACGTGAGATTTGATAGGTCTATGCGTATAAGCCACTTTCCTCTACTTTTTTTTATAAATATGTGACCCGACCTATGAAAAGGTGGCTTATGACTCAAAAAAAAAATTATCCACTTTTTTTTTTGGTTTCGATAGTTTTTGAGACACCTTTTCACGTGGTGAAAACTAGAAAGTCCTAACTTTCGATTTGGGGATTTTTTTGGGAATAAAATCCCCAAAAACCTGACAACGCTGGGTCAGAAACTGGTTTGTGCTTTGCATTGAAAAAAACATCGCTCTTTATATACACACACGCACTTATCTCATTTATGATCTTTTGAATTTTTTGTTTGCCTTTTGGGCAAAACTGTTCATAATGGAAAAGAAAAACTACTAAGAAACTGACGAAATGCGTTGTTTATTTTTAACAGCTAATTTTACGAAATTGTGTTTTTGAGTCATAAGCCACCTTTTCATAGACCGGGTCACATATAATAAAATAGTAACTCATTTCCTGTTGGATATAAACGAAATTTTGTGGGGAGGTACCTTAGTATCCTGATTCCAATATATCCAAAAAAAAATATCTTATTGCCAAGAGAAATTGGAGAAAAAGCAGTGAATGTACGCAGTTAGTGGTTAAGTAAATACATAAACCATAACTGAAGCACTAACCGGATATGTATACTTTAATTCCGGATATGTATACTTTAATTTTTGGGGTGGATTGGTATCAAAGCAAAATCGAACAAAATTTTGCAAGGGCGCTCACAAAGTGGTGGGCACAGCTAGTCTATTAATACAATACAATCCATATAAACTCATCAATATTAGGCCCAACACCCTGCTTAAAAGGTCCATTGAAACCGGAATTTTATAACAAAACCCACAGCGCGAAATCATTAATTACTGACTTAATAAATTAGAAAATACTCTAAAAGAGTGAAATGATGTCTCAATTAAAACACCAAAAGTAAAGACATAAACCATAACTGAAGCCCTAACCGATATGCAGCATAGCTTAAGGCGGAACTAAAAATGTAAAGGTATTTGGTGTGGATTGGTATCAAAGCAAAATCGAACAAAATTTTGCAAAGGCGCTCACAAAGTGGTGGGCACAGCTAGTCTATTAATATAATACAATCCATATAAACTCATCAATATAAGGCCCAACGCCCTGCTTCAAAGGTCCATCGAAACCGCAATTTAATAACAAAACCCACAGTGCGAAATTATTAATTACTGACTTAATTAATTAGAAAATACTCTAAAAGAGTGAAATGATGTCTCAATTAAAACACCAAAGACCGATGTTGCAAGGACCTGCATCAGTTTTCTAAGACTATAAATTTCATTTTGGTTTAATTTTTTTTTAATTTTTGTGACATAGATCATTCTGGAAGAGGTTAATCGATAAATATTTGTGCGTGATATTTTCTTCTTTTTTTTCTGATAATTATTATGTTAATTATTGTTTTATTAAAAAATTTTCTTGTTAAAAAAATAATTTAAACATGAACTGGACAAAACGAAAATATTCTAAATTTTAATCATTTATAGTATTTAAGTGAAATAAAGACAATCAATTAAAATTTCCTATGCATGTTCTTATCATGCCTTTATACCCATATTATATTAAATGAAATCATGTTATATGATAAGACGTTCGTTTTTTTGTTCTCTTTTCATTAAGTATAATTATGATGAAAGCCATTACGTTTATAATGATATTCTACTCGTAACTGTCAAATAAGAAAATTTCTTAATTGATTTTGTAACAAAATTTCTTCATTTCAAAAAATTTAAACAAAATCTAACAAATATCTTTACCATCATCATGAGTATGTTACTCATTTTTGGTATGTTTTGATACCCAACATGTTTTTTAATTAATTTCAATTTGTTGCAACACATGTTATTTTTTTTTTTTTTTTTTTTGTTCTTCTGTAAAGAGTTTTTTTTTAATTAAATCTTTGTTATTAAAATGTTTATTTTGTGGGAATTTTTTGCTAGAAGGAACAAAAACTAAAACTAAAAATCCTATGAATATTAGCAGTTACAATAGTGACCCCTGGTGTTTAAATTGTTTGTAACTTGTAACTCACTAAATAAGAATTTTATTAGAGTCATTCTAATAGAACTTATTAGAAACTTCTTCAAATTAACAAACTAATGGTCAGTTGAGAAATCCAATAAGATTTTTTTTTATAATAATTGGACATTCTTGTTGATACAGCTAGTATGAGTATCTATGAAGCTTCCTTTCTTTTTAACTAGATGTCGTAGGTAAAAATGTTTCGTGTTCCATTTTATATAAGCTTTAGATTTAATTTGCTAAAAAATTCAATTAGGTACATATGTATGTATGTATGTATATGTAGTACAATCTCATTGTTGCATGTTTTGAATAACCGCTTCATTTTGCAAGACGAATAATTCTCATTTAGTTTATTTTGAGAAATATCCTTCTTAGCACAAAAAAATATGAATAATTTATTAATTCTTTAAAAAATTATTTTCGGTCGATACCAGTGTTGGGATCTGACAATGATGAAATTGTACCAAAACAGCATCAATTGTACCAAAATTTGGCATTAAGTGAAAAAAAAAAATAGAATATACATACAATAGCCCGACACTAAAATAGGACAAATCAAAATTTTTTTCTAGGGTATTTGAATGAAATTATAACTTACCTTAATTCCTTAAATTACTGTTTCTGTTTTGCTAATTTACTGACAAGTATTTTGCCGAAATATTTACCTATTTCATAAGCAAAAGGCCCGCAATAATAGGAGCTGAATACTCATAATTTCCAACGAGTGCTTGAAACTCCACCAAAGCCACCGGATCTTAATCCGAAAGACTAAGCCTCGAAATCGAAGAAGATGACACTTGCATACTTATGCGTGGAAGAGGATAAGACGGCAGCGTACATTGTGTGTGAATGTCCGCTTCAGCTTTCAGCAAAAAGACCTTGCAACTAAATAACCTGCCACATATAGGTAAAAGGGTTATTAAAGTAAAAAATTACAAAAAGAGTGCTATATTCTGCCATACCGAATCTTATACACCCTTCACCATAGTAATGTTAAATATTACCGTCTTATGTTTTTTTAGATAATTTATTGGAAAATTTTTTTTTTTTTAATTTTATATAAATTTTTTTTTATATGTTTCGAAAGTTTGTAAAAATTTTTTAAAAAATTTTTAGGGGAAAAAATTTTTTTTTAATTTTTATTTAATTTTTAAATATTACAATTTTGTAATTATCAACTTAACAATTATTAAATATAATTTTTATAATAATTTTATAAACAAAATTAAAAAAATAATTTACATAAAATTTTAAAAAAATATTTTTTAACGAATTTTCTAAAAATTTTACAAGAATTATTAAAAGAATGATTACTAAAACATTATTAAAATAATGATTAATAAATCATGATCAATAAATTATTCTTTTAATATTTTTTGGAAAATTTTTGGTAAAAATTTTTTGGAAAATTCGTTGAAAAAATTTTAAAATTTTTATGTAAAATTTTTTTTTTAATTTTTTTTATAAAATAATAATAAAAATTATATTTTTATATAATTTTTAAGTTGATATTTTTATAACTTGTCTAGGAGGACACCCTATAACTTTTAACGACTTTTTTAATTTTTATTATTGCGAGTATAGTAAATGTCAAATTATAACATTTAAAAAATATATTTTTTGAAAATCACGAATTCTAGGATAACGCTAGAGTGCCATAACTTAACACTATAATCTTTTTCATTTAGAAGCCATTTTCACTTCTTCCTTCTTATTACGTGTCTTCAAACTATTGTGAGCAAATAAATTTATTTCAAATATAATTCCTTAGATTAAAATACGTTGATTTGAAATATTTCCATGTTTAAATTTTTATATTAAGCTTTAATCTTTCTGTGGAAACATACATATTTTTGTTTTCTTTCTGTAAAATTTATACAAGAAAAGCCAGCGAGCAACAACAACAACAACAAAAACTCTGATAATTTTTTTGGTTTAAATTTTTTACTCTTAATTGGTCAGAGGAATAAATTAATTCACCATAAAAACATTCGTGATGAAATTTGATAGAAATTGGTCAGTCAACAAGAACAACACAGGAGGCAAAAAAAAGGAGCTGACTGAAACGTAAACCCCCGTAAAAACAACAGTTCTTTTAAAAACTCTTTATTTGAATATTTATGTACGAAACTATAATTCCTTATAACCCATGCATTCATACATACATACATACATACATATATAAAGCCAATATGCAACGTAAAAATTAAATCATGCAAACTTTGTGTTTATTTTACAACAACAAGTCGAACTGCATCAACTTAAAGGAAATTTAATCCTACAGCAACTTCACTACGTACCATCATCATGCCACCACTCACAGTTGTGAACAACAAAAATGTGATTGGATTGTAGCACTTTGTCTGAAAATTTGTGTAATACAGTATTCACCGCAAAGTTATATTGCTCAGGCCCGCCATGTGAATTAGAGTGAGTGAGTGCCTGTTTTAAAAATAAATAAAGTTCTGCATAAAAAAGAGAAAAATATTCTTTATATGCCGTACTAAGTTGTCAATTGATGTGAATACCAGTAGAATTCAGATTGTACTCGGTAGTATTATTAAAACAATCAAAAAAAATATAGGAATGCTTTTTTTTTTTTGTTATTTTGGTATATTGAACTGTGCAGCGCTAAGACATCGAAGATATTGGTATCAACATCAGCTTAGTTAAAAACCACCAACAACTTATACAATTAAGATTTTTTTTGTTTTTCAAAAAATAAATAAATAAAAATTGAGAAAGATAAGGGTTGCCAACTGGCAAGTAGTATAGGTATTTAGCACGTTGACCGCCAATCATACATGTTGGCTTTATTTGCCCAGATTTGAATCACTGCCACGCCAATTATGACATCAAGTACATATCGCACCGCCCTCTTCTGCGGTATTACTCTTTAGCACTAAATCGTCGGCGAAGTAAAATAAAAATAAAATTACTACATATAGAGCTTCAATACTAAAGCGCCAGGTCAAGTTCCAGCTTATGTACACACACAGAGAAAAATATTTTAACACATTAATAGTTTAAATTGGTTTTAGATTAAAATCTAATTAAATAATTAATTGATTCAATTATTTGTTTAATTAGGATTTTTTTGTTATTTTTTTAACAAATAATTAAAGTTTTAATTGGTTTCAGATTAAAATTTAAATTAATAATTAATTGATTCAATTAGGGTTTTTTTCGTGTTCTGTTTTAAAAGAAATAAGGGGTTATCCATTTCGAGGTTCCCTACTTTTTTAAAGAAAAAAATACAGAAAATTTAAATTTAATGGAGAATGTTTATTATCATTTGAAAGAAAATTCTTTGGCATTTATTTTTTTTAAAATTACGTCTATCAAATGTTGGCCGTTGCTACGTCACAGATGGTCCATCCGTTAAGTCCAATTTTCAATGACTCGTTCGAGCATTTCGACTGGTAACTGGCGAATGACACGAGTGATATTTTCCTCCAAAGCCTGAATCGAAGCGGGCTTGTCCGCATAAACTTTAGACTTTACATATCCCCACAGCAAAAAGTCTAACGGTGTGATATCACACGATCTTGGGGCCAATCGACCGGCCCATAACGTGAAATTATGTGCTCACCGAAATGTTCTCTCAATTAATCCCTTGATTGATGCGATGTGTGGGAAGTGGCGCCGTCTTGCTGAAACCAAATGTCGCCGAGATCACGAGCTTTAATTTCAGGCATCAAGTAGTCGTTTATCATGGCACGTTAACGGTCGCCATTGACAGTTACGTTCGCACCGGCATAATGTGTAAAGAAATATGGACAGATGATTCCACAGGCCCACAAACCACACCAAACCGTTGTTTTTTTTCTTGAATCTCTTCAGGTTGCTCTTCGTCGCAAATGCGGCAATTTTGTTTGTTTACATACCCATTGAGCCAGAAATGGGCCTCATCGGATCGCGATTCAGGTGTAAGTCTTTCCATTAAGAAATGCCAAACAATACTAAACAAAAACAACATGACAGCATGACACGACTCACACGTGATCAGTCAAAAAAGGCTATTAAAAAAAGTACCTCGAAATGGATATATATATATATAGAATTAACTTTAATTTAAAACTAATTAAGCTTTTAATTTGTGCAAACAATTTTTTCTGTGCAGTGAGTATATAAGCCTTATTTTTACCATGTCATAACGTTCTTTCTTTTTATCACGAAATTATGAAACTTAAAATACAAATGAAACAGTGAAGGCTTCTTGAGATATGAAAGTTAAAAAATTCATATTGTAGTATATACTAAACGTAAGCGCAAGATGTTAAAAAGTGTACAGTATTGCGTGTTTTTGAAGAGCAAATATTGATTGTATGTGTAGTGGAATATTACTAAACAGTAAATACAGAGAACAAGAGAGCAAACAGTGCAAAAATCAATGCACCTCATTTGAGCGGACAGTTTTATCAAGTGTGCAATAAATATGCTGAGCATTTCATATTGTTCACTAGTTCATTTTACTTAAATTTTCTTGAGAGTAAAATCTCTGATTAAAAACTTATGAATAAAAAAAAACCATTTTGTTCGAAAAAACCAGGTTTGTTCGAATGCCTGATATTCTTACTATTTTTGAAATTTATAGAATTGTTGTAATTGAAAGTCGTTCGAATATTCAAAAAAAAAAATTCAAAAGTAGTAAGAAATTCAAGAAAATTTATTTGAAAAAATTTTTCTCTTTTGCTAGTTTTTGCTTTTAAAATTTCTTCGAGCAAAAATAGTAAAATGAAAAATTGTTTGTGTTTTTAATTTTTGTTTTTGTAATTCATTTTTTTTTTCAAATGAAATTTTTTGAATTGTATGAAAGGAAGTTGATTTTTACTAATTTCCGTTTTTGTAAATTTTTCATGAAAGTTTTTATTTTGAGAATATTTTTTAAATCTCTCTGTTTTTACTAGTTTTACTAGTTTTGCACTCGAACAAACCTATTGATTAAAACTAAAAATATTAATAAAATAAAAAAAATGATTTAAAATTACAGTTCTTTTTCTAAAGCATGACTAATACATTTTTCATCAATATTTGAATGTAGAAACATAATTTTTCCAACTAAGAGTTCATTACCGCCCAAAGTCTTTCTTACTTTCTAGATATTAAATTAATTTTTTCTATTTTCAACCACTCAACGCGCAAATTAATATAAAATAACTAAAATACAAAGTACAAACCCTTGCTTTTAACATCATACATTTACATACATGTTGTCTGCTATAACAGTATTTCATATCAAGAGACACTATTGGAACAAAATATTCACTACTGAAATTTTATTTCAAACAAAAACAAATATTGCATTGGTTAGAAGAAGAGCAAATGCTATTGTATGTTTTTTATTTAAGAGCACAGCAATATTTGTGTACTCATGAAATCAAGTGCAAGAAAAAAGAGACCAATTCATTATTGAACATTATGAAGTTAGTCTAACAAGACGTTTTATGCTCACGTTTAGTATATACTTACGGACTGACTCACTCATAAATATTATAGGAAACTTGCACTATGGCTAGAGAACTAAAATTTGGTACAGAAATTTGAAATAGAAATAGGTCTCGGTACGTAAGCAAGAAGTCTTTGGAAATCGAATCCGGATACACTTCAGATTGAAAGACTAGTACATTGCCAATCAGTCCACTGATGGTAAATAACAAAACTGCTGCAGCACATTCGACGTTTGAGATCAATCATGCACATGTTATTTTTTTTGTAGTATATATGTAAATAATAGATAAGCTTGGCAAGCCATTTGTGGAGATTTATTGGCCTCGACTAAGGTAAAAAGGGGTTGTATTCATTAACCAATTTCACCTTAATTATTTTTGATATAAAATTCTAATTTGAATAAAATATGCTTTGGCAACCCCTTTAAAATATTTTGCTAAATATTATAGCAAAAGATAATCGTTTTCTGTTACAAAAAAAAATAACACAAAATATTTTAATTTCTTTAAAGTTTCAGTTTACGAAAATATTAAAAAAAAGCGCAAGACCACACTAAGGGGGGTTTCCAATCTGAACCAAACGACAACAACAGCAATAATATAGTCGACAGTCAACAGACTTGCATGTAACACGAAATCAAAGCCAGTAGAAGGATATAAAATAGCAAGACATCCAAACAGCCATTTAGAGTACTCGCAACAAGGAAAGAAACAGTTTAAATTACAATTTTTTGCTCTTTTTGTTTTTTTTTTTTAATTCACAGTTTATTTTAATTTTTTTTTTTCTTTGGTTTATTTCTAAAGCAAAAGATAGATCTTGGAGTGGAAGTAAACGAAACAAATAAAATGAACTTTAATCATATAAACAACATGACCACTATCTTGAAAAGGACACGAAATTAAATTAAAAAAGGCCTTAAATATAAAGGAAATATTATTTTCTAAAAAGCACAAAAGGACGCAAAAGGACATAAGTTTTGGTGATATGATCATAATATAGAGGCTGGTTACAACAAATAACGGTCAACAGCATACAAGCAAATATGACCTACAACACTAACACAAATCATCCGGGTTTAATAGTTCTCTCTAAATAAACACATTATTGTACGAAGACAAAGGATGAGCTGCAAAATATTTCATCAACTTTACGCTACAACAATTTTTTATGGCAAAGGACGACTATCTTATCATTAAAATTAGTTTTTTATGCTGAAATCTTTAACAAGATACAGGTCATATGGTTTTTTTTGCTGTTTCATATCTGACAACTCCGTTAGGTTGTTAAGATAACAACAACAACACTTAAATGTATGTTATTTGTTTCTGTTTTGTTGTTTTTATAAGGATATACGAGTATGTATAATTGTATCTGTGTCACTCGTAAAAGTATTTTTTTTTTTTTTGGTTTTATTTTTCCTCAGAACATTCGTTGTTATCAGTCTGTTGTATGCTGTGTAAATGTATGTGTTCTGAAGCAACAACCTATGGTGTCCTTATTAGTATTTTTTGGTACCTTAACAAGCATTCTTCAGTAAACCACTCTTTAATTCACAAATACCTTGTGTATTAGCGTTAGTATTTGTAAATCCATATTGACATATTTTTTATGATTTTTTTATACGATTTCTTTATTATGCCTTTATTCCTTAAACCATAATGAGGACATCTTTATTACAAAATCAAACAAGGTTTTGGAGGAATTTTCAGAAATAAGGTGAACATATAAATACCCTGCATAAGAAATGTAATATAATGTTTTCGATCTCTTTAAAAACATCTTTGTTGCTGAGTGATTAATATATGACGACTTTCCTACTCCTGGTCGAATTCTTGAGAATTATTTTTAATTTATTTTATATATAAAGATGGAAAAATAATATTATTTTTAGCGGCACTACAGGGTCACTGCAAATTTATCTTATTCACTCTCTATTCAGCTGCTTACATTTGATTTAATACTTATAAAAGAGAGTCATCCTTCAGTATCTGCATGTTGTTATATGCAATACCACTTATATATACATATGTATATAGTCGTACATATTTTGTAACCTTTTCTGAAGAATATTTTATAGTTGATTTTCTTACGTTACAAATTACCTGCTCCTTGTTAAAGGATAACAATTTCTTTTATATTTTATATTTTACATTTTATATATTTTATTTTCTTTATGAGGTCATTGTAAATTTGATTTCTTAAGTATGACATGACATGACTATTATTATTTGAGTGTAACAATGTTATTGAACAACTTTATATTACTAATGGCATCATCATGCGGTTAAAAGTGTATATTGTAATTGGGGTTTACAATTTTACATTTTAACGACAAAAGTTGTTTCTCTTTTCTTTTTAGAATGACTAGGCATTACTAATTGGCAATACACTCGTTATGTAACGAAAAAAGGATTGAGATGGAGAATTGAAATATTAAACAAATGCACCTGGTTTATTATAATCTTAAAGGTAAATTATAAATAATGAGCCCGCATTTGAGTAAATAAAATAAATAAATTTTGAAGGTTTTCATTGAAAAATACCTTAAAGATTATTAATACTATTATTATAGTGATTTATAAACAAGACATAGTTTTCTTAGAGATTTTTTTTTTTTTTTAATTTTAATCAAATTTTATTCTTAATCAAATTTGGGAATAGAAACTGAGTTGGAAAATTTATAGAGTCAAAAAATGCATCTGGTTATAAAACTTTAACTTTAAAGGACATAAGCAAGATAATAGTTGTGTGAAACTGAGAGAACTAGGATCAGAAAAATTGTAGTTTTAAATGTTTATACTTGTAGACTATAAGAATGAAATCAAAAATAGAAAATCTTTTAAATTTGTTTTTTAGACAAAATGAAAAATATTTCATTTTAATTTATAGTATTCATGAAAGTGCCCAAGAAGCATCACAACTTTTACAAGACCACATACTCAATTTGAAAAAATGGCTAGGAAAATGGAGAATAAAATTAATGAACAAAAATGCCCTCACATAACTTTCACACTGCGTAGGGACTCATGCCCTCCTATTCGCATAAATAACCAAATGATACCACAGCTTTCAGACGTTAAATACCTGGGTATACATCTTGACCGTCGCCTTACTTGGAAAAGCCACATTGACTTCAAGTTAACACAAATGAAACTAAAAGCGCAGTACAACTAAATTGTCTTATTGGCAGAAACTCCACCCTGAGCTTAGATTGTAAACTTCTACTGTACAAGTCGAAGTTATGGGATTCAGTTATGGGGCACTGCCTCAGTTAGCAATGTAGAAAAAATCAAAGGCGCCAAAATGAAATTCTTCGTATAATTACATCTGCTCCCTGGTATATTAAAAATTCGAACGTCCACAAAGACCATCAGTTAAAGCAGAAATAGCGAAACATGCAGTCACATATCTAAAGAGGCTTGAATCTCATCCAAACGCTTTGGCGCGTAACATGCTGAATGAACCTGGTTACATTCGACTAAAAAGAAGAGATACTGCTTTTCTTGGCCGTACATTAGAGGGATGACCCGCAAATGATTGCAAAATCCGTGAAACAAACATTATTTTTGTCTATCACTGGCTGGACTTAAAAATAATATTTTATTTTAGACTTAAGATACGAGTAATTATTGATAGTTCAAAAATATTGAAGATACAATAAATAAATTATGAAAAAAAAAATTTTAATTTAAAACTTTAAGGACCACGTCGATTAATATCTGTTTGGCGGCTATAAATTATGAAGAAATAATATTTTTTAACAATATTTTTAAGTTTATAATAATTTTTCGCGTGTCAGTAATTTTATTTGAAAAGTTTATAAAAAACTTATAAGGGCTCTCCAAACCTAAGAAAAGATTTTACGTCATTTGTGCAGTCAAGTGTTGACCCTAGAAACAACAGTTTGACAGCTGACAGGTTAAACTCGTCAGAACGTAGCGTATTATCAGAAAATAACGCCTTATTATTGTGGAACAATATTTCAAAAGTAATGACAGGTTTATAAGCAACATCTGAGCAATAAAAAAAAAATTCATCATCAAAATTGCCGATGTATAATAATCGAAATCAATGAGCATTCAAAACATTTTATAGATTGAGGTCGTAACTGGGCGTCAGGCATCATTAGACCACAATTTTGTGAATACTAAATTTATCAAACAGGCTGTTGCTGGTGTTTAATATTTCAGATTTCTTTCAGCCTTAACGTGTGAACTACAATTGCCCGTAAAAAATTCCGTGAAGCTATTCAATATCCGCATGAGATATCAAAGAATTTATTTTATCATTTCAGTAATTCCAAATATATTATTTAATATAATTGGAATTATGGTTTTTAAGTCGAAGGTTTCTTCAAAAGAGCAAATTCATTCTTGAAAATCACATGTCTTTTACAGGGACACCCCTTAATTTTCAAAATCAGAATTTTTTCACAAACATAGCGAAATATGTTTTATTTCTTAAGTAAGAGTGCTTCAGCGTACCCTTCAGCATACTAAAGTTAAGTACATATTCCCAAACTCTGTCACAATAATATACATTCCAGTTTTACTTTTATGATTTTAATCTTCGTTATTACAAATCTATATCTATACATACATATAATAAAATAGTAATTTATTTCTTTTGCGTTTGCATCATGTAAAAATATTTTAAAAAATTTTGTGAGGGGGTACCTAGTATCCTGGTCACAATATATGATACTTTTTTTCCGCAAAAATATTTTATTTCCACGAGAAAGGGGGGAAAAGCAGTGAAAGTTCATAGTTGAACTATCCGGATATGCATACTTTATTTTTTATAAAGTAAAAAATACACAAACTGATATGCAGCATAGTTTAAGGCGGCACTTAAAACGTAAGGATCTTTGGTGTGGATTGCATTCAAAGCAAAATCGAACAGAATATTGCAAGGACGCTGACGAAGTGGCGGGCAAAGCCAGTATAATATAAGTATGTAGACAGTTTATGTTTAAGATTTTGTCTTAAATGTTTTCTAAAAATTTTATCGATAATTTTTTGTAAAATTTTACAAATAAATTTTTCTAAAAATTTTATAGAAATTTTTTTTGTAAAAATCTAATAGAATTTTTTTTTTTAAATTTTAATAGAAAATTTTTTTGTACAAATTTTATTGAAAATTTTTGTGTAATAATTTTATAGAGCATTTTTTTGTAAAAATTGTACGCAAAATTTTCTTATAAAAATTTTGTGCTAAATTTTCTTGTAAAAATTTTATAGAAAATTTTTTTGTAAAACTTTTATGCAAAATTTCATAAGTAAAAATTTTAAGAAAATTTTATTGTAAAAATTTTATAGAAAATTTTTTTGTAAAAATTTCATAGAAAATTTTTTTGTAAAAATTTCATAGAAAATTTTTTTGTAAAAATTTCATAGAAAATTTTTTTGTAAAAATTTCATAGAAAATTTTTTGTAAAAATTTCATAGAAAATTTTTTTGTAAAAATTTCATAGAAAATTTTTTTGTAAAAATTTCATAGAAAATTTTTTTGTAAAAATTTCATAGAAAATTTTTTTGTAAAAATTTCATAGAAAATTTTTTTGTAAAAATTTCATAGAAAATTTTTTTGTAAAAATTTCATAGAAAATTTTTTGTAAAAATTTCATAGAAAATTTTTTTGTAAAAATTTTATAGAAAATTTTTTTCAAAAATTTTATAAAATTTTTTTGTAAAAATTTTATAAAAATTTTTTTGAAAAAAGAATAAATTTTAAAGCAGATACAGAAAATGTTGCACAAAATTATAGACACGAATTTGAATCAAATTTTTATAAAAGAAACATTAATTTTTTGTAACATTTCCGTTTAAATTTATGTATAAGAATTTAAAAATTTATTGTGTTTTCTCTTATAATGTTTATATGCTTTTGAATATCAAAATTTTCTGTATATGTATATGTAAGAATTTTTTCTATTTTAATTTTTATTTGTTTTTGAAATGCTGTTACTTGAATGTATTGAAATGTTAGAATTTTTTAAATTGATTGACAACAAATTTTTTTCATTCATTCGAATTTTATTCAATCATTTAAATTTTTAAAACTATTATTATTTTTATTTCCTGAAGATGCTACCCAATGGTGTAGCGAAATATTGAGAAAATAAAAATTATTATAACATTTTTATAAAAAAGGCCTAGTGCTTATTAAAAAATAGAATTCAAAAATATAAAAAGGTCAAAAACTACAATAATTATTTTTGTATAAATTTTATAGAAATTTTTTTTTATAAATTTTATAGAAAATTTTTTTTGTAAAAATTTTATAGAAAATTTTTTTGTAAAAATTTTATAGAAAATTTTTTTGTAAAAATTTTATAGAAAATTTTTTTGTAAAAATTTTATAGAAAATTTTTTTGTAAAAATTTTATAGAAAATTTTTTTGTAAAAATTTTATAGAAAATTTTTTTGTAAAAATTTTATAGAAAATTTTTTTGTAAAAATTTTATAGAAAATTTTTTTGTAAAAATTTTATAGAAAATTTTTTTGTAAAAATTTTATAGAAAATTTTTTTGTAAAAATTTTATAGAAAATTTTTTTGTAAAAATTTTATAGAAAATTTTTTTGTAAAAATTTTATAGAAAATTTTTTTGTAAAAATTTTATAGAAAATTTTTTTGTAAAAATTTTATAGAAAATTTTTTTGTAAAAATTTTATAGAAAATTTTTTTGTAAAAATTTTATAGAAAATTTTTTTGTAAAAATTTTATAGAAAATTTTTTTGTAAAAATTTTATAGAAAATTTTTTTGTAAAAATTTTATAGAAAATTTTTTTGTAAAAATTTTATAGAAAATTTTTTTGTAAAAATTTTATAGAAAATTTTTTTGTAAAAATTTTATGGAAAATTTTTTTGTAAAAATTTTGTAGAAAATTTTTTCTAAAAATTTCATAGAAAATTTTTTTGTAAAAATTTCATAGAAAATTTTTTTGTAAAAATTTTATAGAAAATTTTTTTGTAAAAATTTTATAGAAAATTTTTTTGTAAAAATTTTATAGAAATTTTTTTTGTAAAAATTTTATAGAATTTTTTTTGTAAAAATTGTACGCAAAGTTTTCTTATAAAAATTTTATGCTAAATTTTCTTATAAAAATTTTATGCTAAATTTTCTTGTAAAAATTTTATAGAAAATATTTTTGTAAAACTTTTATGCAAAATTTTCTTGTAAAAATTTTATAGATAATTTTTTTGTAAAAATTTAATGCAAAATTTTATAAGTAAAAATTTTATACAAATTTTTTTTGTAAAAATTTGATAAAAAAATTTTTGTAAAAATTTTATAGAAAAATGTTTTGTAAAAATTTTAAAATTTTTTTTTGTAAAAATTATATATAATTTTTTATTGTAAAAATTTTATCGTAAAATTTTGTCGTCATTTTTATGCAAAAATTTTTTGTAAAAATCTTATCAAATTTTTTTTTAAATGCTATCGAAATTAGTTTTGTAAAAATTTTATCGAAATTATTTTTGTAAAAATTTTATCAAAAAATTATTTTAAAAATTTTATCAAAATATTATTGTAAAATGTAATTGTGATTTTTTTTTTAAAAATTGATTCGAAAATTTTTGTAAATTTTTTTATGGCAATTCCTTTTTCCCAGTGGGCATCCTGTGGACCTATCGGCTACCTCTATTTGTATTACTTTCTATAAAGGGCTTTTTAATTTCCCTTGATTGGTATTTATAACTCAGCTAACATCTGGCTTGACTGAATAAGCAATCACTTGTGGTACCTTACGAGAGATAAAGAAATGCCTGTGCTTGCAATTTAAGTTTGAGTGCAGGTTATTCTGGGATAAACTTATTTGTCTTGTTTATGACATTTTTTTTCTGAAACTCAGCCAAACACAAAATAAATTTTTCATTGATTAAAAATTGCAAATTTTTATATGTATATTTATATTTATATATATTCTATAGCTTTAAAGTTAACAAAATCTCCCATATTCTACTCCACTCTAAGGATGAAGTTATTTTTATTTTTACAAACTCACTTTACTTTGCCTTTAAGCAACTTTCACATTAACCAACATTGTGATCTTCAACCAAGTGCAAAGTAATTAACACAATAAAGGAAGTATAAAGTTACCTTTTACCTTCAACCAACCAGAAATTACCCACAGGTTAATGGTTTTTTTCTTATTTTGTTTCTTAAAGCAGAGATTTTAATTTCCAAAAAAAAAATTAAATATTTTTACCACATAATTAAAAACTGTAAAACCTGCAATTATCAAGCCTTACACAAGAATTATTTTCATCATTAAAAATTAAAAGCAGCTGTGATTTTATTTCAACCCAAAGGGTTCATTATGTTTAAGAAATTTAAATGAAAAAATTTTTTAAAAATTTTTATTCTCATAACAGCTGTAACTTTAAAATTTGCACAGTTTTGTTCTACAACTTGCTTTCTCTAAAGCCTGAGAATTTAAATTTTTTTTCATTATTTCCCAAAGATGACAATTTTTGGTTGGTGAGATCGATTGCATTTAGTTTTGCTTAAGTGATTTTTAAAGTTTTTGTTGTTTGTTTTGTTTTCTTTTCTCTTACAGATCAGTTTACCTTAGATCATTGATTTGCCGTAAAGTGCATAGTATTTATTGTGCTGTTGATTTATCATATTTAAAAAATCTTTTAGAAATACTCTAGCATCCTTTTTTTGTAAACTTAAGTTTAAAGAATTTTTGCTATGACAACAGATGTTGTTGACAACATAAATGAAATGACGCTGTTCTCTTAGTCTGCTCTATCTAATACTATAATAACTGGCGCACTTATTCTATTGAAAACTGAAACTAAAACTCAAACCTTTAAATAGACTTCTAGATTTCAAATGTATTTAAATCAACTGATAAGATTTTTGTTTAAAAGCCCGCCTTCAAAATCGTTGCCGTTTTGTTCCTGTTGCCGTTTGTGGTACCAAAAGATGTCGATGACAAACCTTTATTTTGTGAAAGAAAAACGTTTTAAAATGTAGATCATTTGTTAGAGATATAGGATCAAAGTATTAGTAGCTTTGTAAGGAAAATTGATATTTTTTGCACATTTCTCTTTTTTTTTGTCTTCTTTCATTCTGCTAATGATAGGTTTCTGGTTTAACAACATGTTAAATAATCCTCCAAGAATAAATGAAAAATGTTGTTGACAATCCCACCAAAAATCTATATAATATTGGTTACAACTCTAGATATTAGTTAAGTTTCAGTGCCTGCTAGTCCGTCTGTCTGTGTGTCTCTTTGTATTTTAGGCTGGCTTTTTTTTATCTGCAGTTTGGTATGTATGGGTAAACTGCCTTTCTGTCCGTCCGAAAATATTTTTAAATATTTTTCTTTTTGTAAAAATGTCATGACTTAAAGAATAAAGCAAATGATTTTAATCAAATTTTCTTTGTGTACGAGTAGTTTTGAGGATCACTCCTTTGTGGTTGTGATTTACAAGAAAAACAAAAAAAAAAAAAAATAAAAATTCTACAATTAGAATTAAGAAGATGTAGAAAAAACAACTATTCATTTAGTATGAGTTTAAATTATAGACTTAAAAATATTTATTACACTGAAAAAAAAAATCAACGCAAATAATTTTAACAAAAAATCTTTATTTTGCAAAAAGCGTAAGGCAGATCTCATATTTTTCACCAATGCTTATTATTCATTAGAGACGGGTTGATTTACAGACTTAATAGCAGGTTTAGTAAAAACAGAACTCTATTAGTAAAATCGGTGTTTAGCTTTTATTGTGAACAATACATTTTTTTCTCAAATAATGTTTCTTTCATCGTTTTTATCCAAATATTGCACAGAAAAAAATTTTTGCACCAATTAAAGGTTTTAATTAGTATTGAAGATTTGAGATTTTATTAGTCGAACTATTTTTTCTACATACAGATGAATTAAATTCGTTTTTATTCTCTCTAAGAAAGACTAATTTGGTGTTAATATAAAAAAATGGGTAAATTTTAGACATTAGCGCAATGGAATGCATTTCACAGTGCAACACGGAAAAAAATAACCATATACGGACACCACTACGTGATAAAAGACCAAAAAAAAAAAAGACACCTGTCTCCCAGTTTTGCCCAAAGTCCTCCAGGTTTTTTTTTTTATGGGCCCTCAATGATGTTGGGCCTCGATGTCATTTTTGCAAAAAAATGATCATTTACTCAAGCTCATATTTTGCAAACCGTTTGGAATTTTGATATACTCTCTGAGGCAAAGTTGTAAATCTTGTCATCAAGAACAAAAATTGTGAACATATAAGATCAAAAACTTCATCTTCAAGGTCAAAATCGCAAAAAACTTTAAAAATCCAATTTTTTTACCTTTTATCCCCTGCTCAGGTCCATAGGTAGCAAACCGTTTAAAATTCAAGGAAACAATCAACTACAAAAATGAACCTAAGATCTCAATAAACAACTTTCTAGAACATATGAACTTCCTAGGAATGATTCTTAACACCGTTTATGTAGCGCTTAAGTTGCCGGGAAATTTTTCACTAAATGCTGTTCAAGTTATGATTTAACACCGAGCGTATTTGGAAAAATAAATTCAAATAAAACATCATGTTAAAATATATACATATATAATAAAACTGTAACAGGACCATTTCTGTGCATGAAATATTTTTTGAAAATTTTGTTTCACTGTTTTACAAATTTAATGGTTTTAATGTTTAATATTTGTATGGCTTTTTTAGAATAAATAGATTGCTGACAGGTAATGTTACATTTGTTATTTTTTCGATGTATACTACTGTTTAAAGTGTCACTTATAGTTATAACCAATTAAATTGAAGACTTACTGATAGGAGATCGAATTTAAATTTACAAAAGTATTTTAAGGATATAAAAATAAATTTGTGATATTTCAGAAGCTGTTTTTATCACAAATAATAACAAAGTGAATAGTTTTATAAGGGCATTGCCTATTCGGAACCCATGCAAGAAGAATGGGTCTTCATTACAACGATTTCTGCAGAAGGTGTCAGGATGAGAAAGAGGAGGAAAGTGTCGTGCCCTGCGTTAGAATACCAACGCCTCCTGAACAGAATCAACTCCTTTCTGAGGAGCAGCAGATGGTTTTCTAACCCACTTGCACTTGGCGAGGTATAGACACTTTAGTCAACAACCTGGCTCGACCAACCTGCTCTCCGTGGCTACCTCCCCACATTTCTGATCTTCTTTTTCTGCCTTGAAACTAACTGTCTGTGATTTTATCTTATGGCTATTTCTCTTTTCTATCTCTCCCTTTTTCCCCTCCTCTTTTGCAGGTAACACAAAGGGCCAATACTTGGACCCAAGTGAGCTGTATTGGAGCTGCCTGCTTAACCTAACCTAATAGTTTTATAATTTCCATATTTGGTTTAAAAAATTTAAGACACAGTGGGTGTATTTTTTTGATGGTAAAATTAAATGCTGGTGTCTTCTTTTTATTAGAGCATTTTTATTTTTTAATTCAAGCCATAAATATTTTTTTCCTGTCCAGCATCCTAAATAATCTAGCAAAATGCAATACAAAGTTTAAACATTTTCGCTGTAAAGCAGTGTATATAATTTAAAATGCAATAATATAAAAACACCTGAAAATAGCAGAAATTATTAAATAAATAAATATTTAATAAAATTAATTAAAATTCCGATCGATTTACTTTCGGCACAAAAGTAAATCGAAATTAAGTAATAATGGATTTCGATTTACACAACACTAAGACCGACCATAGGATCAATTACAAATTTCAAAATTTTTCGGACCAAATTTGGTCCAAAACGGCAACGCTGTTTATATTATATACGTGCTTATTTTTAAATTTCAGTGCTTTTTAAAACTTTAAAGTTGACAACCACTGTTGCCAATTTTTTCTTACGATTTCCCACTAAATTTGTACTAAAAAACGCCAGAAACCACTAAATTTTTTGTTTAGCGGTAATTAAAGTGAAAAAATAGATATGCAAAAATATAAAAATTATATTTAAATTCCAGTATATTTAAATTTTAAAGCCATTTCTGTTCAGTATGTTATGCCATTTAATTATGGAAATTATGCGATTGGATATTGACGAAGGGAAGTTTTATAAAAATTAAAGGAAATTATTCAGTTAATCGACAGTTTGTTGCAAATTTTAAAGTATTTTTTACCAGATAAAAATTAAACCTTTCTAAAACAACAACTTGTAAAATTTTTAAAAAGTTTAATTTTAATAAATAAATCAAACCGCCAGCGCCTGCTTAGTTCATTTTTAATACAGTTATATTTTCAACGTTTCTGATAAAGCCCATTATAAATGGTTATGTGAGAAAACAGAACTTGGAATGTCGAAAATCCTCACAAGGTTTTTAAGAACCTATTGCCCTCAGGCTTTTTTGTTACAATATAGTTGCATTTAAATTCAAAAGTGTAAATTAATTTTACACGAGTAGTATCACACAAATGCAACCCGCAAACTAAAAGACAAGAGCACTTACTTGCACAACCAGAGTGGAGGAGTAATTCGGCCTTTATATTTTTAAAAAATAAGATTAGTTTTGTGCTGTTACTTACGGTATTCAATACAATTTATGTGCTTTGAAAAATACTATGTAACCTACCACAAAGTCACCGTAACAATCGATTTATTGTGAATAAAATTTTAACCCAGAGCTAGTTATTTAGCACTTATATATATCTTATTTTAACTTGAAATAATGGCACTAAATGTACTATTGCTGAGAAGTCATGGTTCTCTGGTATGAAAATAATTTTCAACTGTCACATTAAAAAAAGTTTTTGCTCCCGCCCGCAAGTTTACTTAGTTTAAATGATTTGGATATTTGAAAAAATTGTATCTCTTAAAATCAATTAAAAATCGCTAGATTTTCCCCACGATTGGCATTGCAAAAACGCTAGATTTAGCTGCAAAATCTCCAAATTGGCGACAATTAGTGTTGACAACGGCTGTTTAAGGGCAAAATCTTTAGATAGTCTCTTTTTCTTTTCACATTTATGTAAAATTTTTTCCCTAAAAATAATAAATTGAAATTGATTTTAATAAAATTGTAGTTGTTTTGTGGTCTTAGGCCGTCAGTTCAGCCACAAATTCCAGACAAGAGCAACCCCGTCGGAACCGTGGGAGCAATTATAATCACGAGAGATCATAATCCTGAATCATCATACGACCTTATTAATAGGGTAGAACGTCAGTTCGCACCGCTACCAATGACAAATTTCTTACTGCAAAAGTAGCATTAAAGTATATTATAAAAAATAAACTAAATGAGAAGTAAAGGAAAATAAAATAATAATATTAAAAAAATATAACACAAAAAATATGGACGTATATTTTTACTAACAACAATAACTACAACTAGGGTTGAATTTAAAATTGTAAGCATATGTTTTAGATAGCAGTTTGTTAAGAAAAACATAAATTACAAATAAAAAAATCTTCCCATACCGGGAATCGAACCCGGGCCTTCTGGGTGAAAGCCAGATATCCTAGCCACTAGACCATATGGGATATATGTGTTCATGTACAATTTGTGCCACATTATGTTTTGAGTTGTTATTTAGTATTGCTTTAGTTGAATGTTAATTTGCTGCTAGTAGTGCTTTAGTAGTGTGTTAGTGTGACTCAGAGAGAACTGGTTTATTTTTGTTTATTTAGTTGTGTATGGTATTTTTAATAAAATTTTGTTTGTGTATTTATGTAGCAAGAATTTTCAAGCATACATATGTATATTTATATACATATCTATTTACATACATACATATGTTTTTAGTTTATTTTTTAATAAAAAATAGATAAGCAGTGCTAATTAAAATGTACAGTGGCGTTAACAGAAAATCGAGCATTTAAATTATTTGTTATAAAAAACTAAGTTATGTGTGTAAGTAAATACTTAAAAGTAAATTAAGGTTTCATTTTGTTAAATAAAGCGTTCTACTCAAACTCCTATCATACAGCTGCAGGCAACTAATTAGAAACGATTTTTAAATTATTTATTTAACTCTTAAACTTATATTTGCTTTTCAGTTATTTCATAAATATATCTCATTTTTATTAAATATAATAAAGAGTTAAAAAACCAACTCAAACAAAAGAAATTGTTTAAAACTCAAAATATTTATTGTTTATATTGTTTGAGTATTGACTGAGTTGCCTGATTAAAAATTATAATAATTTTTGTCTTTATTTTTCATAAATTTTTTTTACGTAATTTTTTGCAATAATTTTGAGAAAAAATAGATGCATCGCCCCACAGCTGTTGTATGGGTTCAAGTCTTGATTGGATAATATAATTACACCCAATGCTGTTTTTACACGGTTTGAAATAAAAAAATATTTTTTACACAATTTTATTCTATTTAGCACGATTCCAAATCTTTTGAGCTTAGATTTTATTTGGAAAATTCTGTTAATATTTTGTGAACTATCAATGCATCTCTAAAAGAAGACGTCGAAAACTACAAATAAAAAACTACAACGTAAAGCGATTTCTTTAGAAAACAAAATTGAAATTTTAGATCGCCTTCGAAATGGAGAAGGCTCAACATCTCTTAACAAAATGTTCGGTTCAAACGAAGCTACAGTAAGAACTATAAAAAAATTAAAATTCAATTAGGCAATCGTTGATTTCTGAAACGAAATTATCTATTAAGTCTTCATCATACACTAAAGATGCAAATAAACTATGATTAAGTAAAATTAACATGATTTCTTGATCTGAAAAAAATTCTCGTTTTTCACTAATTTTAATAGGTTTTCGAGATAAGGAACCAATCACCTATTTTTTTATGATCAATGTCTTTTTTACACTGTTTTTTACACCGATTTTTCTGGAACAGAATTAGGTGTATAAGGAAATTATCAGAAAAGCTTTTATAATTAGGCGTATAGTTTAACTTGTTATCCTGTTAAAATCATTATATGTGACCCGGTATATGAAAAGGGAAAAGGTGGCTTATGACTCAAAAACAAAATTTCGAAAAATTAGCTTTTAAAGATAAACAATGCTACAATTTGCAACAATGCAACATTTTTGAGTCATAAGCCACCTTTTCATAGGCCGGGTCACATATAATAAATTTATTCTTCTCAGCTCACGAGTATATTGCATTATATAACAATTTAACATATTTCTCTTTATTAAAAGTTGCATAAACACCATTAAAGAAGAGTCATGCATGTACCATAATTGACTCTTGATCATGATTTAGCCTGCTTTAAACATACCAAGGTCGATGGTTTAGTCCAATTAAAATTTGCCAATTCTTATTTAATTCTAAACAACATTCTTAGTTAAGCTCTAAAGCCTAGTACTCTGTTCGAATTTGTGAAAAATGTTGAGCAACATTTATTATTACACAACAAAAATATGACATATAAAATGTGGTATGTATTTCGTGATTTTGGAAGAATTTTACGATTTTATTGCTTTTAAATATACCACATTGTTTTACAAAATTTTCCACAAAAATATTTTGCAAAAAAATTCCCTATGAAATAATGCACATTTGCTTTCTTTTACAGCTTTTGCAAAAAGTTGCCAGAAACATTTCAATGTTTTTCTACAATAAAAACAGAGTACTACTTCTGCAACATTTTTTCATACAAATTTTTTATATACTCGTATGTACTTTGACAGGATTTCGCATGAAAAACTGAATTTAGTACTAGGCTTAAAACTAAAATAGTAATACTAATTAGCTGCCAACAGCTGTGTATTGTTAATTTATGAGATTTCTTTATCTCAAAATATGTCATAGAGGTGAAACACAATATTTTAATCAGAACTAGTCTACGTACAAATATTGTTCCAGAAAAAAATTCCACTTTTTTAAAAATATATTTTTCATTTAATTAAAATATTATTACAAACAAATTTATTACTTTTATTACATATAATGTTGAAGAAGGTGCCATTCTTTGTTCACAGTAATTTCTGGCAGTCGGTTAGTAGTTATCGAATTTTTAACTTATTATTGAAGCCCATGTAACTGCAAAAAAGTAGCTGTATCCTGTCGGCTTTTCAGGTTTATAGCACAATATGAAGTTAGTGATTCATTTCGTCAATCCTTTTGCATTTAATGCCTCTCTATGCGTGGTTTTGATATTGTTAAACGTAAATTTCATTCCCGATCATTCCGCTGCCATAGTCATCATTTTTGCTCATCTTTTCTAATGTAGTGTGGTGGGGTTCCCTTTTTCCACACCCTTAACAACTCAATGATTTCAGGCACCCGATCGATAATTCACTTAACTTAACTTGATTTTGTAGAGTCTCGTGTCAACACTATCCTCACTCTCTTAGTGATTTCAAACTGTCGATTGGTAACATCACTCATTTTCTTTATCACGGAATATCTGGTAATTGCTGGCATTTGCCTGAGATTTAGATCACCATGGAATGCTCATGCTGTATATTCACATACAATATGCACTAACGTCCTTTTCCTGGCACAGTCTGCAAGAGTTATCCAATTTCATCTTCATCTTGGCCAGGTAATATTTGAAATTTCCATGAACTATAACTAAAGTTAAGGTATTTGGATTATATCCAAGGAAAATTGTGGGTTTTGTGCCTCGCGAGTGCCCTTAAAGATTAATTGGAATTTCTCCATAGACTCCAGATAACTAGTGAAGCCATTCCTTGTCCATCACTGTCGGATTTACGCTATCTTGTGTGAATTTGATAAAATTTTAATTGATAAAATTTCCCGCATACATACATAGACATACCTTCGTATGTCGTATGAGTCTGTTACCGACCTCCATCACAAGAAGGTATAAGTCGACGGCCTGTGTCATCTAACTAGTGCTTGCAAAGTATTGAGTAGTGGGTATGGAGTATCGAGTATTTTATCAAGTTTTAAATACTCAATACTCAAAAGTAGTTATTCGATACTTTTAACGTTATAGTTTTATAAACAAATTAAATAGAAAATTTAATAGCTTCATTAAAATTCTGGCTAACAGTGCGTTTCTATTATGTAAACAAAAGTATTGAGTAATATTGAGTACCCAATTGCTAAGTATTGAGTAGTATCGAGTAATTAAAAGTAACAGCAATTGCCTAGATATAATGTTGCACTGAAAACAAAAAGTTCATAGAAAAGCTCAGATTGATTATAGCAATCTACATATAGTTCACTAGGAAATAAAATTTTCACCAAATTATCACATTATCGCCAAAGTTTCATCAGAACTTAAGTTTCAGCAAAATTTTAAATTTTCTTAAAAACTGTACTAAAATGGTGCAATTTCGTAAAAAGCATTAAATTTTAATAAAAACCAAAAATTTATAAAACAAAACGAAAAATTACAGTCGAGTTGAAAGTTCGCTAAACGATCGAAGTTTCACTAAAAATTCTTGTTTCGCTAACCTTTTTTTCATAATATCATTTTTTCAATGCATTTGCGAAATAACTCAAATCTTTGCGTCTGAAGAGGTTTTATTCGTGGACGCTAAAGGAAGTCCACCAACGCAATGCTACAGATTAGATTAGGTAAGTCTGTATTAAAACTTGAGGTAGAGTAATATCCATATAATTTACTTATTTCTGCTTGACTAGTTTTGATCGCCACAATGGGGAGTTATGATAATTATTTTGTAATGTGTAGACATCCTGGCGGATGCTCTGGCTACGGCTCGCCGTCTTGGTAGGGGTTTGAAGCCCGAAGCTTGAAACACACACACTTACATTCGTTCCGACTGATGGCTTGTCGAAGACATGGTAAGGTTTATCCCTCTTGAGGTCGATAAATCTTACCATGACATCGTAATATTTGTTTGATATGTCGCAAACGCCGTACTTTATCTTTTTATCTTAGCGCTGAGAAAACACCTATCGACTGATGGCCAAATTATTGTTTAAAAACTTTTTAAAACAATTTCTTTAAGTATTATACAAAATTTTTCTTTAAGTGTATTTTATAGTTGATAAGTGGTTGCAGTTTTTCATTTTTTTGTTGTTTAATTTCTTATTCCTCGTCTGCCATAAAATTCTCATCAGCATGCGTCTATTGTCAACTCAAGTAATGTCATGTTGGTCGGTTTGAAATCTTCTTTGGTTGGTTTGGTATTTTATTTGAATTTGTTCTTTGTATTGTCTTTGAAGACCAACAAAAGATATCGATCAATAGATTATTTCTTTGTTATTTTATAAACTAACAATTGTTGTTGTTTTTTATTTCAATTTCTAAACATCATAAATGTTGTTGCTGATATAACCATTAATTATTATATAAATTTTAATTTGTATCCTCGAATAAACAATACTCACCACACAAACACTCACTCACTCACTCACTTACATGAACATGCTTAGAGATATTTTTTTATGGTCATGTCAACAAAATTCCTTGAAATTTAAATTCAATTTGTGTGTGTTTTTCTTATAAAACATGTCATCATCGAAAACAAAATTTTTTTATTTATGTTTAAGGACCATCAAAACATTATTAATTACAGAGGTTTTCTATTGTAGAAGAGGGGCTTGTGTGGTGGTGTGTCACAACCAGAAAGAAAAACCAAAAATTTGATTTAAATGACAGTTGTTGTTTTGGAAAGAATAGTTATTTTATTCCTGCAAAGTGGCGCTTAGCATGGTGGCATTTATTTATTTATTTTATTTTATTTTGTTTTCTTTTCTGGAATGTGTTATTTAAAAAAACAAAAAAAATAAGGTAAAGATAACTTAACATATTTTTGTTTGCTTGGCAATGAATTATAGTTAAATTATGCTAAATCAACCATTGACAAACAAACATTTGCTGAATGCCTTTAAATAAATCATATTTTTTTTTAAGGAATAAATTTAATAATAAAAAATTTCACTCATTATACATAAGTATGTATGTATATTTAAAATTAAAATAATACTATTTTCTATTTAAAATTCTTCCAGTCTACATATCTGTTTTATATCAGTAGAGAAACGTCAAAACTAAAATGACACCTGTTGTAGATTTTAACATGCATCGCTATTTTGACATCTTAATCATTTAAGGAAAAGCATTAAATATTGAAAATAATATTTGGCTTAATACATTTATATGCTGTGAAGTTGGTGTTGCTTGAGGAAACTGAAAGTTGTTATAAATAAGTCTTGAGTTAAGTGATTTAGCCTAAAAATAATCGTGCATGTTTTTCTTTTGAAAAATATTTAATTGTGTGACACGTTCCATTACGAAGGCTTCACAGTAAAAAATTAGGCATTTATGACGTTGAATATATATTTACGATCTATTACAAACAGAACGACGAACCTATTTATATCCCTTATACCTTATATCCATTAAAAGCAGTTAGATATAAATTTTAGAATTGTATAATATTTTATATAAAGCCTATGTTGCAGCACAATGTGGGAGTACCCAGGGATGGCCCCTTATTATAGCTTGCCAATAGCTAAAGTCAGTAGTTTATCGGAGAGATAAGTACTTACTGGTTATTACACGTAAGCTAAAACTAACCTTTAACTATCACGTACTTGAAAGGGAAGTTATGGTATGAAGCCCTTGTTAATATAACGAAAAACCTTGGAGCCCTTGTTATTATAAAGAAAAATTACTTATCTTTCTGATAAAATCCTAGCCTTAGCTATTGGTAAGTTATAATAATGGGCATAAGAGTCTTAAAATTTGCTATGGATTACTTTCAAAGCAAAATCGAACAAAAGTCAAGTCAAGTCGCTAACGACGGAGCGGATACTGCTAGTAAGAAATAAAACATTATATATTTATTTCTTTAAGGGAGGGAGAGTCAATATATAAAACTTAGCTATTTCCCCAATTTTTGATTTTAAAACGAAATGTTATTGTGTTTTTCTTCTAAATTAATTATTAAGTGTAATTTTTATTTTTCGGTAAATTTGGTAAATAAATTTTTTGGTGAAACCTTTTTTTTTTATAAAATCTCGATTTTTGTAAAGAATTTAGGTTTTAGGTTTTAGTTAAAATATAAATACATATACATTTTTAAGTAAAATTTTTCTTTTTAGGTAACATTTTGATTTCCATGGAGTTCTCAACAAAAATCTATTCACTACTAGGGATTGTAACTTATTTGACGTCCTTGGGTAGCCCATTTTAACATCAACTTGGACGGATGGACAAAGATCAACAAAATTAATATGCTAGATATTTAGCATTTAAATACGCAATAAAATATTATAGAAACTGTAGCGTAAAAAATGCAATTCAAGATTATTCGAATAAATAATTTATTCGAATAAATAATTTATTCGAATAAATATTATTTGAATCCATGTGTAATTATTAGACACTTAGAATATGAAATCGCAATAAAATATTTTTGCGACCTCATGGGAAATTATTTGAATAAATAATAACTATTTATTCGAATAAATAATTTATTCGAATGCTAGTGGTTGTGAGTTTAGCTACATATTAATTATTAGATACTTGGAAAATGAGTTCGCAATAAAATATTAAAGAAATTATAGTGTAAAAAATATATTGCGAAATTATTTGAATAAATACAATTTATTCGAATAAATATTATTTGAATCCATAAGTAATTATTAGATACTTAGAATATGAGTTCGCAATAAAATATTTTTGCGAATTAATGGGAAATTTTTTGAATAAAAAAAGTCTATTTATTCGAATAAATATAATTCGAATGCAAATGGTTGCGAGTTTAATTTTTAATTGTTAGATACTTAGAATATGAGTTCACAATAAATTATTATAGAAATTATAGTGTAAAAATATAATATGAAATTATTTGATTAAATAAAATTTATTTATTCGAAATAAATAATTTATTCGAATAACTGTTATTTGAATGCAAGTGGTTACTAGTTTAATTATTATTTATTATATACGTAGAATGTGAGTTCGCAATAAAATATTATAGAAATTATGGCGTAAAAAATATAACGCGTAATTATTTGAATAATTTAAATTTATTTATTCGAATAAATAATTTATTCGAATAAATATTATTCGAATACAAGTGGTCACCAATTTAATTATTAATTATTAGATATTTCGAATTTAAGTTCTCAATGAAATATTATAGAAATTAAAGTGTTTAAATTATAATGCGAAATTACAATGCGAATAAATACTTTATTCGGATAAATATTATTCGAATGAAAGTGGTTCCGAGTTTAACCGTTATTTATTAGATATTTAGATTATGAGTTCCCAATAAAATATTATAGAAATTATAGTGTTAAAATTACAATGCGTAATTATTTGAATAAATAAAATTTATTTATTCGGATAAATAAATTATTCGTATAAGTATTATTTGAATGCAAGTGGTTGCCAGTTTAATTATTAATTATTAGATACTTATAATATGAGCAATAAAAACCTATGTAAATTATAGTATAAAAAATACAATGCGAAATTATTTAAATAAATAAATATTATTTACTCGAATAAATAATATTTGAATTCAAGTGCTTGTGAGTTTAATTATTAATTGTTAGATACTTAGAAAATGAGTTCGCAATAAAAAATTATAGAAATAGTATAGTGTTAAAAATACAATGCGAAATTATTTGAATAAATAAAATTTATTTATTCGGATAAATATTAATCGAATGCAAGTGCTTGCTAGTTTTATTATCAGTTATTAGATATTTAATATGAGTTCTCAACAAAATATCACAAAAATTACAGTGTTAAAATTACAATGCGTAATTATTTCAATAAATAAAATTTATTCGAATAAATAATTTATTCGGTTAAATATTATTCGAATACAAGAATAAGTTCTTAATAAAATATTATAGAAATTATAGTGTAAAAAATAAAATACAAAATTATTCGAATAAATTTTATACGAATAAATAATATTAGAATGCAAGCGATTGTAATTATTATCTAAGTTTACATACATTTTAAGGCAAACATAACAATGTGGAACCAATAGTGACTGGACAAACACTACTTTTTTTGTTAAACGATTTTTCCCGGTATTCCTTTTTCTGATAGTTTTAAATAATTTAATTCTAATTAACTTTTAGTACCAATACTTATACTTTCTTGCGGCAGCGATGTTCATGTTTCAAGATTATTCAACCGTTGCTGGCCAAATTCCATACTTTAATACTGCAATAATATATAAATCCAATGTACACGCAAAGAAAAAACATGGTTGAGGTAACCATAATCTGAGAGCAACATGTTATGGTTGAATTATATGGTTATATTCAAACCATAGTATTTTTAACCATAATAATAATATTGTTGTCATTGAAACATATTATTGTCTTACAAAAAAATAATATTGTAAAATACAGCCATAATTATGTTTGTAATACAAACATACTATAATACACATTTTGATTACAACATTTTGATGTTATTTTTTATACATTTGATTAAACACCATTCAGATAACTTCCTTGATTGCTAATGTTTTACAATAATAGGCACAACTAAGATATATTTTTCTTTAAAAATTATTCGATTTCAATTTCACTCGGTTTCGGATTACAGAACATACGCGATTATCATCTATCAGTCCTAATGCCAAATTTTTTATGTGGATATACCAAAATAGATTCAAGAATGAGTTTCTTATTATTGCACTAATTTACAAATTTATTAACAGGAATGAGTTTTTGTCCCCTTTAATTATTAAATATTTAAAAAGTAAGGAATTCATATGTTGTATTCCAAATAAAATTATTTTCTATATATAAAACTAATAAATGTTTGAAATATTTTTCTCTTCTTCAAATCAAATAATTTTAAAAAGCTATTTATTACTTTAAGTAAAGGTGTCAAATCTTTGGCAAATGTTAAATATTCAACTTCAAAACATAACACTTAAAAATTTTGACATCCCCTCGAACAAACAAAAATAAATACAAAAAGAATTAATTTTAAACACATGAATAGCTGTTTAACAAACGCATAAGCAGCAACAACCAACAATCAAGCTGAAAAGCCATCAATTGAAAGAAAAAAAACTCTTTAAATATTTTCCTGTTCGCCTTAGTCGAACAAGGTGTGAATCTTTAAAATTAACAATTACACAGAAATTTTGGCAGGTGTCAAAATAACAAGATTGCACAAGTTTTCAAAAGATACATTTGATTGAGAATTTGTTTTAGATGATGGCAAAAAATTGCCATGTCATTTTTAGATCATTAAACAGATGAAATAACAGCAATTTGGCTGCATTATTAATGTTTGAAATGAAAATGACAGAGAGACAGAGATACACACAGGCATACTCCCTCAGACAAAGCCTGATAAATGTGTTTTAACTATAGGAGACCAAGTGTCAAAATCGACACCTTAGAAACCAACACCTTGTGTATGGAATTTCTTTATGGCCTTATAATTTTTTTCTTAATCAAAATTATTGTTTATAAAACTGATAATAATTAGACTTCTCCGTTTCATCATCATCATTACACGTTTTATAACAAAAGCAGGGGAAATAATAAAAAATGAAAAAAAGGTAAAAAGGAAATAAAATCCAATTTCGAAATAAAACAAAGAAAATTGCTTAAAGTTAATTTTTTCTGTTAAATTAAAAATTTTGAGGCGCCAATCATAATTACAGGTTGCAATGACCAAACAAAAATATCCTTACAAAGGTGTTAACGACATAATGCTTCTAAAAAGGCAGCCGACTTAACAAAATCAAAAAACTTTTTTTTTTGTTTTTTTTTTTTTTTAAATACCATACGCAACTAGTTTTAGTGTTGGATTATTTTTAAAGAGTTTACCTTTGGCAAGTGCAACATCTTGCTGTGTTTCCCCCCTGTTGTGGTCATTACACTTTGCTGCTCAACTCTGTTTCCCTAAGGAAAATTTAAAGGGAAAGTATGAGTTTACGCCCTCATAAACACCTCTAGTAGTTAATTTGGTTGTTTTTTTTTTCTCTCTGTAATTTTTGTAAAATCATCCTCAATACTCATGCCGGCCGGGTTTAATGCTGTAAAACCCCTGTTATTACATGGTCAGAAAATAGTTCACCTGCAACACAGAAAATTACAATATTTGAAATTTTTATTTATTTCCTAATCAAGTTAGAAAAGTTAGACTCAAATCAGTATTTTAATTGATTTTGTTTTTTTTTCATCTAGCATTTTGCTAGCAGCTGTAAATTTTTGTACTTGCAACATAATCACCAGTAATTAAATTTTTTGTTAAATGATTTTACTGCAAATGCACCACAAGTATTTTGTTTACTTCTAGCAAAACAGGTCTGCATTGTTTGTTTCAAAGTGATATTTATACAATTTTGATAATAATGGGTGATTTTTTTGAGGTTAGGATTTTCATGCATTAGTATTTGACAGATCACGTGAGATTTCAGACATGGTGCCAAAGAGAAAGATGCTCAGTATGCTTTGACATTTCATCATGAATAGACTTACTAACGAGCAACGCTTGCAAATCATTGAATTTTATTACCAAAATCAGTGTTCGGTTCGAAATGTGTTTCGCGCTTTACGTCCGATTTATGGTCTACATAATCGACCAAGTGAGCAAACAATTAATGCGATTGTGACCAAGTTTCGCACTCAGTTTACTTTATTGGACATTAAACCAACCACACGAATGCGTACAGTGCGTACAGAAGAGAATATTGTGTCTGTTTCTGAGAGTGTTGCTGAAGACCGTGAAATGTCGATTCGTCGCCGTTCGCAGCAATTGGGTTTGTGTTATTCGACCACATGGAAGATTTTACGCAAAGATCTTGGTGTAAAACCGTATAAAATACAGCTCGTGCAAGAACTGAAGCCGAACGATCTGCCACAACGTCGTATTTTCAGTGAATGGGCCCTAGGAAAGTTGGCAGAAAATCCGCTTTTTTATCGACAAATTTTGTTCAGCAATGAGGCTCATTTCTGGTTGAATGGCTACGTAAATAAGCAAAATTGCCGCATTTGGAGTGAAGAGCAACCAGAAGCCGTTCAAGAACTGCACATGCATCCCGAAAAATGCACTGTTTGGTGTGGTTTGTACGCTGGTGGAATCATTGGACCGTATTTTTTCAAAGATGCTGTTGGACGCAACGTTAGAAAATTTTTTACCCATAACCGTTACATTAACGTCATTAGAACTTGTGAACATTCAACAGTTGATTATTAAAAGGAAAGCAAAGCGAACACAAATATTCTGATACTGATAATATTACAACCACAATTTTCATGTCAAAAAATGAGGACCCAGTAGCTGTTATTACATTGACGCGAAAAATCAAAAGAAGGACGAAAAATTTTGAAAATTAAATCAACTGAACTATATTTAATTTCTTATAGTACTTTAGCTGTGTCCACACACGTTGCGTGCTTCCTGACAATATTTTGTTCGATTTTGCTTTGAAAGTAATCTAAACCAAATTTTAAGACTCTTGCTTGTTTACTTTATACAAACGTACCCATCCCTGGATAAAATTTAAATTAAATTTAATTAAATAATTCATTTGTCATGCTTTTAAAACAGCGCCATCTGTTGCGCAACCGTGTTTAAAATATCCCGCTTTCAAAAATTAAAGGTGCCTGAAAAAGTTAGTAATCATGGCTCTATAACGATCACCATTGACTGTAATGTTCTGGCCACCATCGTTTTTTAAAAAGTACGGACCAATGATTCCACCAGCCCATAAAGCGCACCAAACAGTCAGTTTTTGTGGATGTAACGGTGTTTCGATATAGACTTGAGGATCACCTTCACTCCAAATGTGGCAGTTTTGTTTGTTGACGTAGCCATTCAACCAGAAGTGCGCTTCATCGCTAAACAAAATTCGCTTATGAAAATCGGGATCAACGGTAATCTCGTTTTGGGCCCAAATTGCACTATTTGCAAGCATTGTTCAGGCGTGAGTTTATTCATGATGAATTGCCAAGCCAAATTGAGAATAAATCACTTGACAGCTGTTAAATCGGTCGCCATCTTGAAAAGTAATGCCAACTTAAAGTTCTATACCTCTATAAAAAACACCCTATATTTACAGAAAAATGATAAGATTACAAAAACCACGCATCCTTTTCTCTCCCCTATTATGGGTATTCCTGGTTCAAACACAATGCTTAAAGTTATTAGGCAGTACGATTCTATCTACGTATATCTATAAATAAAAAAAATTATTTTCAATATAAAAATGAGCATTTGTGCCGTGCCCATTATTTTGAAAGTGGTGTAAGTCATAATTGAAAATATGACTTAGACCACTAAAAATAATGGGTTTGAGAGTAAATTATTTTAAACTTTCAGATTTTTTTACAAACGAAAAGAGGAAGTGACCTAAAATAGACTTTACTTGGTAGAGTAATTAAGGTTTCTTGAATTTAGAGCTTGAGTATAATAATTCTCGCATTCACAAAGAAGTCTTAATAAACCTTTTATATATTAAAAATATTTTTGCATATGTCGGTTAGAAGATAATAATTTGCATTCTTGGAATTTCTCAATACTACACTCTACCCCAAAACAATTTGCTCTTACTTTTCCTCCTGTTAAATCTATCACCTTATGAATACAAAACTGATGCATGGTATTTTTATCTAAAATCCATCTATGTTTTCCAATCTTCCTAATAGTCCACAACGAATGTATATTTCAAAACTAAGCTCACCTTACAACACATGTTAATACGCACACCTTATCATGTATTTTCCACAGAATTATGCAAAAGATAAAATCGTCATCGTCATCATCATCATGATCATCATCTTCAACATCGTCTTAAGTTAGATGCTGCATATGTAGGTGACACCTTCGCCCAGCATTTAGAAAAAGAACGAAAAATATAAATCTACACATGAGGCTGCAACTTGTAGTAAATGTTCTTCCTTGCACACGCACAGGTATTTTAATGTATTTAAACTACTTTGTAATGCGTCTGCTTAAAATTCCTTTAAGAAAATATTTGTTTAAACATAAAGAAGAAATGAATGAAACAAAAAAAAATAAAAACTTCCCAGCGGTAAAGAAGGCGGAGTATGAAGGCCTTCTAGAAGGCCTTTCTACAGCTTCTTTAGTAGGCATAATGACGCCCATACACTAATGTATTTTTTACACATGTTGTTATTGCAGAACGGGGCTTTCACTCATGCTTCTGCTGGCAGGTCTTCTAAAATGGTCTACTTTTAGAAGGCTTTTTGTAGCAAAAATTGAAAACTTATATTTTCACAAGTTTACTGCTTTACTATGTTAGGTTAGGTTAAGTGGGCCACCCGAGTGAAAGCAAGTTCAATCAGGCCATTCGGCCCATTAAAATGCCCCAAAAGAGTTTTAGAGCTACCCTCTACATTTCCCTATAAAACTCCAGTACCTCTAGCCGGTGAGAACCATTTGGAGCTTCTCGAAAAATCCATCAGGCTATCCAGACACAAAGACAGGTCCTGAAAAAATCGTTGGATTATTCATTTGAGCCTACGTTCTTGCAGAGCCGCGCAGTAGCAGAGAATGGGTTGAACTGACTCTTCCTCTTCTTCAGCCAAACAGCTCCTGCAGCTCACACTACTAGATATTCCAATACGCTCCGACATTTTTTCAATTATAAAGTGCTCCGTTATGATGTCTACTGAAAACGAAATCGAATTTTTTTCGAGGGCCATTAGTAGATTCCCCCTTTCCTCGTCGATTCAGGGCTAAACAATTTTGGATAATCCGCCAGTGGTTATTGTAGACCACCTGAGAGCTGTTTCTTTTAGCGACTGTTCCCTTCATGAATTTAAAATTTTGGCCGGGGGGCCGTTGATGTCCTACTGTGCATTTACCATGACCAGCTGCAAACCGTTCCTTGCACATTTATGGCCATCTCGTTTCCACGAATTCTATTATGCCTTGGCACCTGACCAATTACTACACGGTGTCGTCTGATTAGGGCTAGAGATTGAATGCATTTCTAGACTTCAATACTTTCGAATGATGGGCCTTAATAGCGGCTAGACAGTCCACAAAAATATCAACAGCCATCGTCTTCGTTATAAGTTCCCCAAGCCACTACAAACATAGAATATATTTTAGCCTATAACACGGTCCAGGTATCGGGTAGCCTGATTTGGATCGACAGATCAAGATCCTTAGAGAAAATCCTTGATCCAGTACCGATGTCCGTTTTGTTTTTTCAGATTATTAATCATTTAAAATTTATATTATGCACTAGCTGTGCCCACAGACGTTGTGTGCGTCCTGACAATATTTTGTTCGATTTTGCTTTGAAAGTAGTCCACACCAAATTTTAAGACTCTTAGGTATTTACTTTATATAAAGGTACCCATCCTTAGATAAAACTCTAAAATTTATGTAAAATTTTAAAAATTATCGAAAAGCTCTATAAAAGATGCTTGAAATATTTTAATAACAATGCAATTCCACAAAGAAAAAATACAATTTAAATTTTATTCAGAGGCCTATTTGGCAGTAAGTAATTCATATTTTGTCATTATTTTAAAACAGTGCCATCTATTTCGCAAACGTGTTGAAAATATCCCGCTTTCAATTCATTTTGTGATTATTTTAAAACAGTGCCATCTGTTGTGCAACCGTGTTTAAAATATCCCCCTTTCAAAAATAAAAAATGCCTTAAACTATGCAGTACTTTTAATTCAGAAAAAAAATCCAAGTAGTTTCCCTGCCTTTTCTTCACTTTCTCTTGGAAATAAGAAAAAAAGTATTCTATATTGGAGTCAGGATACTAAGGTATCTCCTCACTGAATTTTGTCAAAATCCACCTAGTAGTTATTACGTGATGCGAACACAAACAAAGGAAGACAGGCAGGGAAATGAGTTATTATTTTATTATATGTATAGATTTTGGTTTATTTTTTCATTTTCATTATTCGGTTGTGGCTTCTACTGATAGACTAGCGTAGAACCAATCAGCCTTTCGTCGCACTCATTTAAATGGCAAGAGGCACTCAATTAAATAAAGCTCAAATACAGAAACTTTTGTTTTTTAATGAAACAACTAAAAATAGAAAAACATGTTTTTGTCATAAAAATAAATATTGTGGCACGAGCTGTGTGACATGTTGCGCCGTCTTGTTGAAACCACATCACCTGGACATCATGGTTATTCAATTCAGGAATGAAAAAGTTAGTAATCATGGCTCTATACCGATCACCATTGACTGTAACGTTCTGGCCACCATCGTTTTTGAAAATGTACGGACCAATGATTCCACCGCATATAAAGCGCACAAAACAGTCAGTTTTTCTGAATGTAACGGTGTTTCGACATACACTTGAGGATTACCTTCACTCCAAATGCGGCAGTTTTGTTTGTTGACGTAGCCGTTCAACCAGAAGTGCGCTTCATCGCTAAACAAAATTCGCTTATGAAAATCGGGAACAAGGGAATTCTCGTTTTGGGCCGAAATTGCACTATTTGCAAGCGTTGTTCAGGCGTAAGTCTATTCATGGTGAATTGCCAAACCAAACTGAGAACAAATCTCTTGACAGCTGTTAAATCGGTCGCCATCTTGAAAGTTCTATACCTCTATACCTCTATAAAAAACACCCTTTAGAATAGACCACCATGCTTCTCTTCTAAGAGATGGGAAGTAAGAAGATGTACTATATCTTTTAGAAGAGTAAGCCAACGTCTTCCAAAAACCCTTCTTTGGAAGGTACTAAGCATCGTAGCGAGAGAAGGTTAAAGCATGCCTTATAAAAGGCCTGAAGTGAGATGGCCTCTTATAAATTTACCGCTTAGTTTTTACTTATGTTAGGATAAAAATAAATGTGTGTGTGTATATAAAAGGATATTGTCAAAGGAGTGTATGTGTGTAGAGATACTCTTATGAATATTATCACTAAAAAACTATCAATAATCTTGATAGGGAAAGTACGACTACATACCTAGTTTGGTTTGCATTGTTGTATCTATTTGAATACAAATGTTAAGGTGAGTATGTTGCAGGGAAAACCAACAGTTTAAAGGCCATAATATGTGGTTTTCTAAAGAAAAACAAAAATAAAGCGTGAATATGCGTTTAAACCACATGTTGCTATTGTCTACTTTATTATGGTCTTTTCAATCAGACAAAAAACTACTTAAATGTAAAAGAAGACAACATTTTTCTTACAAAACATTTTCATATCTTGATTGAAGAAATAATCATACAACACATGTATTTTTCTTTAATTCATTTAAGAATTTTTTTTGCAGTTGTAGTTTACTTTTTTATGAATTAAGATTATTATTACATACAATAAAATGATAAGAATTTAACAATAAGCATATGATGAGGAGGAATTCTAGACTTTATTATGAAAATAAATAATAGAAAGGATATAAATATCTAGATGCTAAGGGAAGATGGAGATACGAGTAGTGTAGAGTATTTTAGTGTTTAGTTGGTAAATTAAGGACAGATGTTGTCACATCCAGTAGGGCACATACTCTGTATTTTTTCTAACGACTTCGAAAAGTTTGCATAAAAATTTTAAAAATTAAAAGAAAAAAATTTATAATTTCAAATCATTTTATTATCCCTCGCATAAGCTAAAGCTAAAATTAAAGTTGCCCCCCTAAAACTCTCTCATAATTTATTAATTTAATCAATACTTGTGCAAACAATTTATACCACTTAAAGCTTGTTAATTAAATTGTTTGCTGTTTGCTGTAATTTGTGTAAATTTCGTATACATTGTAGATAAACTTTCATAAAACTCCGTTTACCACTCCATTCATAATTTAATGCAATTGTCGTTTGTGGTTCGTTTCAAATTTAAGCGTTTTATCTCCAAGCTATAATTGGAAGTTAAGAGACAAATTTATTCATAGATTTTGCAAACTTTATAACGCAGGAACTTTATTATTAAATTGTGCAGCGACAGCCAGGAAGCAATTACAAATTGTATTTGAAGTTTTCTATTGTTTAGTTTAAATCGGCTGTGAAGCAATGGTTAAGTTGGTATTAAAGAACTCAATAGAAAATTTAAGAAACAGTAGAAAAAAAATCTATTTGGAAGAAACAAAGAAGTAGAACAACTAATTTATATTATTTTTCATTTATTTTTATAAAAAAAAGTTCTAAACAAAAGGACAATTTCTTTAAAAGAAAAAAATTATTTTAAAAATTATTTGCACAAAAACGTCACTTAAAAAAAACTCACCACATTGACAATGGGGCATTTAGGCACAAAAAAAAAACAATTCGAGAAAAGAGCTTTACAAATTTCTCAGATAAAAATACTTATTTACAAAGTTAATTGCGTCTAAAAAACCTTTAGACGGTTGGTTAAATTTGAAGGACCGATGTTACATGTAAACTACATCTAAACGTGAAGTTTTTTTCTGCATTTAATTTGTCAATTTCTCAATTTCAGACTAACTCAATTTGAACCATGGAAAGATACACAATCGTGGAACGCGTTAAAGCTATTAAGGCTTATTATGAAAATGGGCTTTCAAATCAAAATGCATATAGTACACTTCATGATTTTTTCAATCAATTTAATCGTCCAAATGTGCGTACAATCGGAATAATCGTGCTAAAATTTGAGCAAACCGGATCTGTAGGAGATGCGAAAACACCAGTGCATGCTCGTACAGCTCGTACTGCAGAAAATATTGCTGCTGTTCGGGATAGTGCGGCAAGCTCGTCGTTGATGAAGATTATTTACAAAGACTTGCATTTACCTGCTTAAAAGGTGCAATTGACTCAAGACTTACAGTCTTTTGATCATTCCAAACGTCGTCAAAGAAATGGCAACAGTGGGTTATCAAATTTCGAAAAAAATCATCTTCAGTGATGAGGCATATTTTCACCTCAGTGGATTCGTTAATAAGCAGAATTTCCGCATTTGGGCGAATGATAATCCAAGAGTATTTGTCTTAATACCAATGCACCCACAAAGAGTGACTGTTTGGTGCGCTTTATGGGCTGGCGACATCATCGCGCTGTATTTTTTCCAAAATAAGGCTGGCCAGGCAGTTACTGTGAATGGTGTTCGCTATCGTAAGATGATAACGAACTTTTTAGGGCCCTTATTAGAAGATATGGATGTGGACGATATGTGCTTTCAACAGGGCGGTGCCACTTACCACACAGCTAACGAAACAATGGCTCTTTGGCGTGACAAACGCAATGGCCGTGTTATCTCACGTGGTTGCAATGTCAATTGGCTGTCAAGATCATGTGATTTGCCGCCGTTGGACTTATTTCTTTGGGGGTATTTGAAAGAAAAGGTGTATGTCGATAAGCCAACAACAATTCAAGAGCTAAAGGATGAAATAATTCGGCATAGAACTTCTAGTACGCGTCAATCAGCATCATCGAAAATTTGTAGCATCGGATGGAGGTGTGCCGACGAGGTCGCTGTGGCCATTTGGCCGATAGTTTGTTCCATACATAATTGAACCATACCAATATGTTTTATCAAAATAAAGAGAAATTACAATAATTTCCTAAATAATTTGTGTTTTATTTAAAAATATATTTTTAAGCTCCACTCACAAAAATCACAAAAGGCCTGTTATTATGTTATATGTCACAAACAAACTATTACATTCCAAAAATAAAAATTAATTTTCTTTCAAATAAGTAATTTTATATTAAAAAAAAGGCGCCAAAATAAGATTTTACGAATAATTACAGTCGCACCCTGGTATATTAAAAATTCGAACATCCACAAAGATCTAAACATACCACTGGTTAATGCAGTAATAGCGAAACATGCAGCAACATATCTAAGGAAGCTTGAAACGCATCCGAATTAGCTGGACCGCAACATCCTGATTGATGGTGGTTACATTCGACTAAGAACGAGGAATATTGCTTCTCTTGGCTGAACACCAGAAAGGAGACCGTGTCTGTAGCACTGGCTTGGACTATTTTAATTTTTTTTTATCTTAACTTTTGGTCCTAAGATTTGAGTACTTATTGTTAGTTCATGTAATTTGAAGATACAATAAATAATATGAAATGATTAAATGTCCCTTTGAACCAAAGAATCCGCTTTTAGATTTTTTTTTTGTTAAAAGCCCGTTTATCACTCAAAGGTTTTTATTAAGAAAAATATATTCTTTGCCAAACGTATAGATTTCACAGGCAGCCAATTTTCTAACAAAAAGTCCTTTTCAAAGCAAAAAAAATTTTTTTGTTCCAAAAAATCAATTTTTCTAATAAAATAGTTTTTTTTACGCAAAAGGATAATTTTTTTTACAAATTATAATTATGCTGGGAACTCAACTGGGACGAACGACGAATTTTTGGAAACGAATTTTCGTCGCAAAAAATAAAACACATATGGATGTGTATGTGAAAACGCACACATTTATGACGGCGGTCGAAGTTCGTCAAACGCGTCGAACTCTGAATTAGTTTTATTTCTATTTCTTACGCCGGAATAGGACGAATACAGCAGTACAATGTGACCTGTTTCGTTTTAGTTTCATGTATTTTAGTAAATAAAGTTTTTATTACTTTAACAATTAATTTATTTTTATTTTATAGCAATTAAAATAAGTATACAAAAAAAGGAAATATCTATAAAAATTAGTTTTTAGTTGTTTTTTTCTTAATTATTTTATAAGAATTATTGTATTATATATGGTCAGTCAGTCTATCAGATAGTTTTGTTTTTAATGTTTACTGGCCGTACCAACCTTCTCATTCTTAAACATTTGGGTGCAAGCAAAGCAAAGCTTTTACTATAGTAAACATTATATATCGTCGTGGTGAATGCAATAGGCTGTATGTCACTAAATCATACTTTTGCAGGAAAGACAAAAAATGAATATTTCTGAGAACCAAAACAAACATGCTGCACATTCGTCATATTGCAGTAGCGCGCAAAAACTCTCTTCTGATTGCCTGAACGGCATGAGATAAATTGCAGTTGTAGGAGCCCCAATTTTTGTTACAACCCTGCAATAAAACCAAATTTAATTCTTTTTGACATACAGCCTATTGCATTCACCACGACGATATATATTATTTTAATGATTTTCACAAAATTATTAGTTCTTTGATTAATTTTTTTCTATTTTTTCTTTCTTGGCATTGCACAAACAGTAAGAGACTTTACCAATTATAACAGCTGCTTCTTTTTCGTCGCTAGTGTGTTTCATACGACGAATTTACACAGCGAATTTTTACCGACGAATTCGTCTTGTTGGCTGAAATTCGTCGTTCGTCCCAGTTGTGTTCCCCGCATTAAAAGACCTTGTTGATGTTTTTATTAACTCCCTGTAATTTTTTACAAAATGAACTTTTTTCAAAAATAAAAAATCGTTTTTTTAAAATTAAGTACATTTTTCACAAACAAAAATTTCTAATGGGTCACTTATCTGTTCTAAGAGAAAATTATTTAACACATTGTTATGCCTGAACGTTTTCACTTCACTTAGGTTCGCACAACACAACATTTGGTTTGTGCAATTGTCATTACTGCCGTATGACTTCATGTGCCTAAAGACCAGTCAGTAACTGCTGTTAACCTATATGAAGTTATGAATATATGTAGCAATAACAATAACAAAAGCAGCAATTATTGTTATAAATCCGCATACATATTGCTTTAAAGGCTCAATCGCTAATTTGCCGCAACTTTAGAATATAAAACCACTGACTGTCCGGCTGCCTGTCTGTCTGTTCATATACCGCGGGAGACAAAAGTAATGATTTATATTGCTTAAATTATAGACTTCAGTACCAAGTCCATACATATTCTCTTACACGAATCAAGTGATTATGGACAATATATTCTTTTTGTTATTTTTGGGTTGGTGTTTATATATGACTATATGAAGTTGGTTGTATATTATTTTTATAAATGCATGTTATGTTATGTGTAGTGTAAACGTACATATGTATTTAAAAATTCTTGTAGATTGTGGTTTATGATTTTATAGATATTTGCTGATTTTGATAAGGGGTGGAGTTTTTCAATTTTAGTTTCTTTGCGACACTTACATAGACATTGCGGGCATATTAAATCGATCAAAAGCACATAAATTTCAATTGGAACAATTGAGAAATGATTAAGACTTAAATAACGGTTTTGAAGCGTTTAAATTGCTAAAAAAAAATATTTATAAAAAAAGAACAACAACCAATTGGAAATTTGAAAACATCGTTATTATTAAAAAAAATTGACTCCTAAAGCTGATTGTTTTCTAACTGATAATTACATTTTATTTTCAAAATAAAAGTCTAATTTTAAAACATAAAATTCCACCTAAAAATTAGAAGGGTTTTATTTGTGTTGCTTATTTATAATCTGTTCATGTTGATGTTATTGTTATGTTTCTTCTCATTAATAACAATCGAAAATTACAAAAACAATTTTCCTGTAATTAGCACCAAATCGCTAATTCCAAAAACACTAAAATAAATAAATATTTTTTTTCCTCTCAAAGCAAAATCAAAGACCAAAAGCAATAAATATACATACAATGTTTTAACAATTGTCTGGTCATTGATTATTGCCGACTGTGACTACTTAAGCAAATATTAGAGATGCTAGAGATAAAATAGAAAGAACGAAAATTTTATTTTTTTTCTAAATGTAGACATTAATGAAGTACAAGTAGATAAGGGAAGAGAAGGAGAGAATTAGTACGATCATATTGATCTAAAGTAGACACTAATCGTAAACGAGTTCAGGTTAGTTAAAACTTTTGTTCTTTGTTGATGAACTGCCGCCAGAACAAATTGTTTCTTTCTCTTCAGTACGACTTAATGAACGTATTATTGTGGGCAAACGTTAATGAGTTATAATGTTTGTACTTCGTCTGCATTACTAAATTGAGTATTAAATAACAACAAAATAGAAAATTTTAAGAGAAACAAAATTAGTCCGTTTCGTTGCCTTGTCTTATACACCAGTCACCACAGTGAACTGCTGAACTAATTAATTTCTTTGTAAAATTGTAATATATAAATTTTTTTAAGTTTTCTAGCTAAGTTCGGATTTTTATACCTTTCACCACAGCTGGACCCCATAAAGTACAGGGTGGCCCAAAAAAGACTGAAGGATTAAAAATAGTTATATCTTTTTTGTGTTTAATAATTTTTTTTTGTCTTTTGCAGGTTATTTACTGGTTTTTGGAGATAAATCAAGGCTACATATGATGTGCAGAAACGCGTCAAAATCATTGAATTTTTTTATTCTTCTGGAAGGTCAATTATTACAACTCAACGAAATTATCGTCGTCATTTTAATGTCCGAACAGCACCCAGTGACAACAGAGCAGATTTGACTGCTCCAGATTTTTTTTTCAAGAGCTTAAGCAGAACATTCAAGCAGAAATAAGGAACTTGGAACCAGAAACTCTACGGGCAGTAATGGAAAATGCGGTTAAAAGAGCCAATTTTTGTTTGCAAGAAAATGGACACCATTTGAGAGATGTTATATTTCACACTTAGATGTAAAAAATTTCCATGAATTAAATATTTAAAAACATAAAAAAAAAATTAATAAAAAATAAAAACAAAAAAAAAATACAGTTATTTTTAATCCTTCAGTCTTGTTTTTTTGGGCCACCCTGTAAATACATCTATATTTTGTAGATCCTTATAAATAGAAAAGTTAATTAAGCGATGTCCGTCTATACGTGTTGGTGTTTAAATATCATTTTCTAAAACGCCAGACGAGTTACAGAAGAAGCCTCGAATAGAATCGTCTAATTCAGCAATTCGAAAATATGGCTGGCAGATTGGTGGCAATCTGCCAGGATTGCAATTCAGCAACATCAGACAATTCTATTCGAGGCTGCGTGCAAAAACTCACGCCCAACTATATTTTTCACGTTGTTTTTATTTTTTTGTTAAATTAATAATAGACCGCGCAAATTAATAATAGATTGCAAGGAGAGCCTACAGATCTCAGGGGATCCATGATAAGCGGTGATTTTTTGTTTGTTTTTCGGTTGGTAAGGTTTTTATGATTTATTTTAAAGGCCTTTATAGAAAGCAATATACCCACAAGGTGCCCCCATCCCTCACAATATTTTTTTAAGGAATTCTTTGCTTTCATCTGACCATTATAACGCAATATACATTGCAGAAATTTGCAAAAAATTTTTTTTTTTAAATTAAAAAAATAGTTACAACAAATTTTCAAAAATTTTCGAAAAAAATTTGTTAAAAATTTTTAAAAAATGTTTTTCAAACAATTTTCGATAAATTTTTTTCAAAAAATTATCGATAAAATTTTTACAAAAATATTTTGATAATACATATTATTACAAATAAATTTCTATAAAATTCTTATAAAAAATTTTCGATAATATTTTTACCAAAAAATTTCGATATAATTTTTACGAAAAATTTTAAGGAAAAAATTTTCACTCATATTTTAACGACAAATTTTTAATAAAATTTTTACAAAAATATTTCTATAAATCTTTTACAAAAAAAAAAATTCAATAAAAATTTTACAAAAAAATTTTCGATAAAATTTTGACAAAAAGTTTTCAATAAAATTTTAACAAAAATTTTCGATAAAATTTTTACAAAAAATTATAAGAAAATTTCTACTAAAAATTTTCGATAAAATTTTTACTAAAAATTTTCGATAAAATTTTAACAAAAAATTTTCGATAAAATTTTAACAAAAAATTTTCGATAAAATTTTAACAAAAAATTTTTGGATAAAATTTTAACAAAAAATTTTCGATAAAATTTTAACAAAAAATTTTCGATAAAATTTTAACAAAAAATTTTCGATAAAATTTTAACAAAAAATTTTCGATAAAATTTTAACAAAAAATTTTCGATAAAATTTTAACAAAAAATTTTCGATAAAATTTTAACAAAAAATTTTCGATAAAATTTTAACAAAAAATTTTCGATAAAATTTTAACAAAAAATTTTCGATAAAATTTTAACAAAAAATTTTCGATAAAATTTTAACAAAAAATTTTCTATAAAATTTTAACAAAAACTTTTCGATAAAATGTTAACAAAAAATTCTCGATAAAATTTTTACAAATAGTTTTCGATAAAATCTTAACAAAAAATTTTCGATAAAATTTTTACAAATAGTTATCGATAAAATTTTTACAAATAGTTATCGATAAAATTTTTACAAATAGTTATCGATAAAATTTTTACAAATAGTTTTCGATAAAATTTTTACAAAAAATTTTCGGTAAAATTTTTACAAAAAATTTTCGATAAAATTTTAACAAAAAACTACCGATAAAATTTTAACAAAAAATTTTCGATAAAATTTTAACAAAAAATTTTCGATAAAATTTTAACAAAAAATTTTCGATAAAATTTTAACAAAAATTTTTCGATAAAATTTTTACAAAAATTTTTCGATAAAATTTTTACAAAAAATTTTCGATAAAATTTTTACAAAAAATTTTCGATAAAATTTTTACAAAAAATTTTCGATAAAATTTTTACAAAAAATTTTCGATAAAATTTTTACAAAAAATTTTCGATAAAATTTTTACAAAAAATTTTCGATAAAATTTTTACAAAAAATTTTCGATAAAATTTTTACAAAAAATTTTCGATAAAATTTTTACAAAAAATTTTCTATAGAAGTTTTACAAAAAATTTTCCGTAAAATTTTTATAAAAAAAATTTCGATAAAATTTTTATAAAAAAAATTTTCGATAAAATTTTTTCAAGAAATTATCGATAAAATGTTTACAAAAAATATTCGATAAAATTTTTTCAAGAAATTTTCGATAAAATTTTTATCGAAAAGTTTTCAATAAAGTTTTTACAAAAGGCATCACATACAATTTTATTTAAATTTTTAATTGATTGAATTGTTTATTAAATTATTTTTTTTTAATTTTTTTGTTCTTGATTAATTATATATTTAAATTAATTAAAGAATTAATTAAATTTGTATCTGAAACTAATTGAATCCTTTAATTGAAGCAACAATTTTTTTTTTGTGTTTTTCTTTCGTTTTGAAACAAGTATTTAATAGATTTTAAGAACATTTTTTGTTGTTTTCTAATTTTATATATTTCTAATATTATATATTTCTTCCTCTATCATTTCACAAAACCTTTTAAAAAATCATTAATTAATTACCTTCTTCCTCTGATTCAATAATTATCAGCCTACAAATATCCTTTTCCATGTGCTCATGTGTGTTTGGGGGAGCAACTTGTCGTATTTGTTTTAGTAAGTAGCAATATCAAATCTTTCTATGCAATAGTTTACATACGCTATTAATATCCTATTGTTTTAGTGAGGGTTAATGGGCATTTTAATTATTGTGTATTATTAAAATTTATTTCTGAAGTTTTTGTTTAATTCCCCAAATCAACAGTATCAGTAATCTGCGACCAAATAAATGTATTGATGTTTCAATTGCCATATCGATTAACTCCTCTTTAGAACAGTTTGTAAGTGTTAGTTTCAAAACTTTTTACAATTTTTAAATGTGCATATATATGTTTGAATGTGTTTAAAACTAAATTTGCTGATAATAATAATAATAATAATAATAATAATAATAATAATAATAATAATAATAATAATAATAATAATACTATATTAAATCCTCTAAATGACATTTCATTTCATTTCAATTTAAATGGTTAATATTTAAGAAAAGATTTAAAAAAATAAATTAAATATTTTAATGAAGTTAATATTTTGTAAGAGTGGAATTTATATATTGGTCGAATAGGTTTAAAGTGAAACTTTCAAAATAAATGTTAGAATTTGCATAATTTCTTTAGAACGTGTTTTATTGCATCCTGAACTATTGCACTACAGAACAATGAAACACATTGGTATTCAAGCGATGGCCTACTGTATGCAGTGAAATAGTTCTAAAATAGATTTTAATAAGCGGATCAATATATGAGTTCAGATGGAGGGAAAAGAACCATGTCAATACTTTCTTTAGGGTTAAAAGTGATTATCGAAAATAGTGTTCTTGTTAGTTTTTGCATCACTTATAGTGTGATAACATTTCCACTTTCGTTAAGTTTTCTTCTGGTAAATTTTGTTTCAAATATCTAAATTATATTTCACACAACAAGGAGCAATTTAAGAATATAGCTGGCAGGACCAATGCTCATACCCCTTGTATAGGAGTTGAAAACTAATTTAACTCATGACACGCTGTTAGTGCCAGTGTTGAGTAGTGCAACAGAATAACGCACCCACCACATTTACTCCCCAAATAGCCTCACCCATAACTTGTCACTGAGATTTAAGATAATTCCTCTGGGGCTACCGATTACTGTGGCACCAGTTGTATTTGACACTGGTCATACCTTGAAGGTTCTTAACATCTAGTTTCAGGCTCCTGCTAGTCGGGGTATAGCCCCATATACCCAGAAAGCATTGACGTCAAGGTATTTGAAGTCAAGGAGGCAATAAAATGCCTTTGAGTCCCTTTTAAGGATTATCAAATCTCTATGTTTCGTTACACAGCTTTGAGCAAATCCATTATCTAAAAGGCCTAAAACTTTAGATTGAAATTTGGATTTGGCAAAAAAAAATATTGGCTTAATATAAAACCAAATCTTTATTTTTAAATCTTTTTACTTAATTCGATTTAATTTAACACTTGACAGGATTAGATAAGATTAAGGAAAAAAGAATTCAAAACAAATCTTAAGACTTTTAAATAATATTATTTTGGGCGACAACAATTCTAAGGAATTCACACATTTAACCTGGTTAAATGGCAAGCGGCCAGTAATAAAATATGCAACAAAATACAAAAGCTGATTATCGTATAAAGCCGCAAACAGGGATAAAGAATTTAAATCCTTTAGCAACAGGTACAAAGAGCTCAAATATTTTTCATTGTTATAAAATATTTTGAAAAACCTGTTAGATAAATAAAACCAATTGTTTTATTATCTTTGCACCAACAAACTCTATTTTCTTGCGTTATAATCTTAATTTATTTTAAATTTATTTTTCTTAACTACTTAGACAAAGAACCATAATTCTATTTGTCTGTCTATCCGCCTGTCTATCTTTCAGCCCTTGTCTCTAGAACTGTCTCTCAACTAAAGTACATATTTTCAATATTGGTTTTTCTAGGAATTGGTTATATTAAGAAAGAATAACAATATTTATATTTTGACAAGTGTCGGCACAAATCACCTGACGTTTTATGACAGGCTTAATAACAACAAACCCAACATTATTACTGTCAGTTTTAAATCTAGCCATACATTGCATTACCTTTTTATATTTATTCAAGTATAGTATCGGCTGCAGGTAAAGATTAATTTATTTATTTCGTAAATTCCTTTATATCATGGCAACTATGTATTTATATGTTTGTTATATAAAGAGAATTCTAGTATATCGACTTGTTTTATAAAAAAGCCTTAGAGTCTAAATAAGATATCACATGCTCCAAATTTAATTTTAAGCACTTTTAAATAAAGATTTCATGATGTGTTTATTTGAATCAACATCATGTTTCAATTTTTTTGTTATTTTTAACTGACTTCTCAATAAAATCTTTTAGTTTGAAACAATGTTAACACTTTAATTAACTAAGCGGCATGTATTGTGGATTACTGTAGTTGAGGCAACTAACAACTATAAAAGTTGTATAGTTTATTTAAACAATTAGCGGTTTTACAATACATTTCAGTCTTAAACATATGTGTCAAGTGGCGAAGAAGGCACTAAAAGTATTTTTGTTGTAAAATATGTTGCAAAAAGTATTAACCGACTAAGTCGACTTAAGCTTTTTTTTAATGTATTATTTATGTATTACTTAATTTATAAAGTCGAAACGAAGTAGCAAAAGCTACAAAAGGAATAAGTTAATAAAATCCAGGTAGAAAGTTTTAAAGTGTCTACTTTAAAAGAATAAGAAATAAGCAGTTGCTCCTTGTAGCAATTAAAGTACAAAAGATTCAAAGAATTTTAATAAATAAATAAATTTAATTGAAGGGTTTTTAACAAAAAATAATTCCATTTTCTTGGGGGAAAATCATTTTCTAATTATTTTTGAATAGTGTTTTTTTTCTATTTTTCCAAAAATTATAAAAATTGGAGTTACCTGTTTTTTGCTACAAACCCATTAATTGTTTTTTTCACCGCAAAGAAAGTTGTATTCTCTCAGTATTAATCCCTCATATATCTGTAAACATGCCAACCCCCCATTTACAAAATTAAGCAGCATCTAAATCGACCCACGTATAAATCAAATGTTTAATTTGTTCATAAAGTTGGCAGTTTCGTTCAGCTGTGTGTTGTTAACTATAGCTAATCATAGGGAGTAAGAGTATAAAGAGAGTATAAAAAAAGAATGTAAAGTTTCAAAATATGTATATGTATAGCGATCCTTTTAAACAGACCAGAGATTTCTCAAGACCATCAAAATAGGCGTTTGTTTTATTTATGACTTCTGCAAAATTTTATAGAACATGTTTTGTAAAAATTGTATCGAAATTTTTTTTTGAAATTTTTTTCTAAAAATCTTATTGAACATTTTTTGTAAAATTTTTATAGAAAATTTTTTGTTAAAATTTTATAGAAAATTTTTTGTTAAAATTTTATAGAAAATTTTTTCGATAAAATTTTTTGTTAAAATTTTCGATAAAATTTTAACAAAAAATTTTCGATAAAATTTTAACAAAAAATTTTCGATAACATTTTAACAAAAAATTTTCGATAAAATTTTAACAAAAAATTTTCGATAAAATTTTAACAAAAAATTTTCGATAAAATTTTAACAAAAAATTTTCGATAAAATTTTAACAAAAAATTTTCGATAAAATTTTAACAAAAAATTTTCGATAAAATTTTTACAAATAGTTTTCGATAAAATTTTTACAAAAAATTTTCGATAAAATTTTTACAAAAAATTTTCGATAAAATTTTTACAAAAGTTTTCAATAAAATTTTTACAAAAGGCTTCAGATACAAATTTAATTAAATTTTTAATTTAATTGAATTATTTAATTAATTGTTTTTTAATTGTTATTTTTTCTTGATTAACTATATATTTAAATTAATTAAAGAATTAATTAAATATGTATCTGAAACTAACTGAATCCTTTAATTGAAGCAAACATTTTTTCTGTGTTTTTCTTTCGTTTTGAAACAACTATTTAATAGATTTTAAGAATATTTGTTGTTGTTTTCTAATTTAAGTATAGGCTTAAATTAAGTATTTAGGCTTAAGTTCTTAATTATAAAGAGATAAAGAAAAATTAGATACCAGCTAAGCAGAATGCATTTTCTAGACAGCTACGTCCGTCATCAGTACTCTTTGTATCAATCTACCCGGTAGTTTGATACAAAGTAGTTTTTTTTGAAATTTTTTTCTAAAAATCTTATTGAACATTTTTTGTAAAATTTTTATAGAAAATTTTTTGTTAAAATTTTATAGAAAATTTTTTGTTAAAATTTTATAGAAAATTTTTTGTTAAAATTTTATCGAATATTTTTTTGTTAAAATTTTATCGAATATTTTTTTGTTAAAATTTTATCGAAAATTTTTTGTTAAAATTTTATCGAAAATTTTTTGTTAAAATTTTATCGAAAATTTTTGTTAAAATTTTATCGAAAAGTTTTTGTTAAAATTTTATCGAAATTTTTTCTGTTAAAATTTTATCGAAAATGTTTTGTAAGAATTTTATCGAAAATTTTTTGTTAAAATTTTATCGAAAATGTTTTTGTTAAAATTTTATCAAAAATGTTTTGTAAGAATTTTATCGAAAATTTTTTATACAAATTTTATCGTAAATTTTATAATTTTTTTTTTTTTAATTTCATGGAATTTTTTTTAAATCTTATTGAACATTTTTTGCAAAAATTTAATCGAAAATTTTTTGTAAGAATTCTATCGAATTTTTTTTGTAAAACTTTCTCGAAAATTTTTTGTAAATATTTTATCAAAAATTTTTCTCAAACTTTATAGAACATTTTTTGTAAAATGTTATAGAAATTTCTTTGTAAAAATTTTATCGAAAATTTTTTATTAAAACTTTATTGAAAATTTTATTTAAAAATTTTATAAAAAAATTTTTGCAAAATGTTTTCGAAAATTTGTAAAAATTTTATTGAATATTTTTTGTAAGAATTTTTTAGAAAATTTTTTGTAAAATTTTATCGATTTTTTTTAAATCATTGAATTTTTTTTTTAATATTATCGAAATTTCTTTTAATACTTTATTGAATTTTTTTTTACTTTTATCGAAATTTGTGTGCAAAATTTTTATTGAGAATTTTTTGTAACAATATTATCGAAAAATTTTTGTAAAATTTATATGGAAAATTTTATTGAAAATTTTTTGTTCAAATTTTATATAAATTTATTGTAAAAATTTTATATATTGCTATATTGCGTTACAATGGGCAGACTAAAGCAATATGCCTGTTGACTGCTCCTTGTTCCCAGTGGGCACCCTGTGGGTCTATCGGCTACCTTTATGTGTATTGCTTTCTGTAAGTCCCCTAATAAAATCAATGCCGAAAACCCCTACCAACCTAAAAACAAACAAAAAAGGCCACTCGCAGGTGGTTATTGATCCCCCGACATCTGTATCCACTACATGCAATCTACTATTTATTTAACAAAATAAAATCATTACAACCGAAAAAAATATAAACAACTTGAAAAATATAGGTGGGCGTGGTTTTTTGCCCGCAATCTCGAATAGAATCGTCTGATGTTGATGAATTGCTTTAGGGAAATTTTCGTAATTATGGCTGGCAGATTTATAGGCTTAAATTTTCCGTATCTCTTCTGGTGCCTTGGCAAAGTAGATTTAAAACCGAAAACAGACGGATATCGCTTAATCAACTTCTCAATGTATAAGTATCTAGAATATATATACTTTATGGGGTCGGAAATGGATATTGTAGAAATTACATATGGAATAACACATTTGTATATACCCTTTCCACCTGTGGTGAAGGGTATGAAAAACAGAAGCAATCAGAACGATTGTGTCTTCTAGTGTCGTATTTTTTTGGTCGTAAACACAAGCTGTGCGTGCAATTAAAGCGGAGATCTGCAAAACACATATCAACGCAATTTTCTTCCGTATGTGTTTACATGCTTTTTTCTCTAAATATTGAGAGAAAAAGCGCACGCGTGAAATATTTTTCGGATCTCCGATTAAAGGGGACTATACGCTACCAAAGTACTCATCAAGCTTTATGGTGTTACACTGTGGAACAAATTTAAGTTAGCAAAAGTTAGGTCGATTCTGAAAGTGACGGGTGAAAATAGAGGCTAAATTAAAAGACCTGTATCGCGGCTAGTTAGTTAGTTCATTTTTTTTAATCGACCTTCGTAAAAAAAAAATAAAAAACGCCGCGATACGGGTTTTCTAATTAAGTCTCTATTATCACCCCTCACACTCAGAATCGACCTAAGTTTTGCTAACTTGAATTTGTTCAACAGTGTTATTTCTGAAAATATGTTTGTATAAGTTACACCACACCGGTGACAGCAAATAGAAAATCAAAATATTTAATTTTTCATCAAGTTTTATCGGTATTACGCATACTTTTTTCACTAACCCATACACAAATTTTACATCAGGCATTTTGGACGTGTCTAGAGCAGTGCCTCGAAAAATAGCTCACAAGTGGACTTGCTCCCTTAACTCAAAGATAAAAACGCATGTAAAATCATATGTATGATAATTGTGGTGGTATGTTTTTGCGGGGCACTGATCTAGAGCCCTTTAAACGTATTCAGGTAGAAAAGAAACCATTGAGAACAAAACCAAAACGTTTGCTAAATGATTTGGTTATTATAGTAGAGAATGTATCAAAGCGGTATAAAACTTTTATCTTTGAGAGATATTGAAAGACAGTTTGAAGGATTTTTTTTGTTTTTATTGTTGGTTATTTAGACTGAAGTATTATAAGAAGAAAAACTAATTTTAAAATAATTCAAGAAAACAAATCATAAACATCAAAATCAGCATTCGAAAATCTAACGAACTAAATAAATCTCACAAGAAAATAAGTTTCTGCTTTTGTTTTGTTCTCAATTGTACAAATGTTGTATTGTTTAGGCTTTTTGTCATTTAATAAGTATTTGGTGGAGTTGATTGAAAAAATAAAAAAGTTAATAACTTTTTATGAAACGTTTGCGAAACGTTTTGTGTATTTTCATACACTGCTTATAATCAATTTAAAGTAATTTTTAGGACAATATAAAAATTATTTACGGGTATTTTTATTTCCCACAATTCACCAAGTAAGATCTACAAAATTAAGTTTAATTTTATTAAACTCACTATCTCGCAGCGAACAAAAACTTTATGCTATTCGGCAGCCCACTGCGACTATTTTAAAGTTCATAAATAAATTTTATTCCTTTTTTTTAAGAAAATTGCTTTTTTTCTGTTACCAACAGAAATTGATTAATTTATTACTTTATAATGAGCACCAGCCAGCAAATGCTCAATCATAAAAATTTATTGTAGCTTCTTTTTCTTTATGCTCTTGCCAGTAATAAATTAGCCATAAAAAAATCGAAATAATAACAATTCAGAAATTATGGAAACATTTTTGTGTAAAAAGGGCATAAAAACATGTAATTTTCACAGATTTTTCTTTATAAAATTTTATTTGGTATTTTGGTGGTTGTAACACAACTAAATATGGCTAGAAATGCCGTTTTAGCAAAAAAAGGTCATAAGTGTGAACATCTAGAAAATATCTTAACTACAAGAAGTGTGAAGTTCAAGTTTTTTCTTCTTTAGATTTTTTTTTTGTGAAGAAAAATATAATCATATCAAGGAATATATATTTTTGTTATTACACAAAACAAAAAAAAAAAAAAACAAAAAAAAAAAAAACTATCAAATACAATTCGTGCTAAAATTTAAAATAATACTAAAATAACAGCAACAATATTAAGCTTTTTAACTCATTACATTTTGTTTTGTTCTTTTGTAGGCATCTAGCCTAGTGAAGCCATCCATTCTAACTTTATTAAAAAAAAAAAACAAATTTCCAACAAGGAAGAGCACAATAAAGCAAATGTATCTAAACTACATAATCGGTGGGTGTAAACCCCTTTAACAACAGCATTAATTTTACCACCTTCCATTTCCATACATTTTCTTTTATTTTTTTTTTTTTGCTGTAACTACGTTATTTCTTCATAAGTCTAGTTAGATCACAGCAAAAAAAAATTAAGTATAAAACCGTCAGTTTACCAGCCATGTAGTCTTCTTTGGAGCAGGAGATGATCGTGTCTAACTGTCTAACCTTTATTTCATTTCATACAAAAAATTAGGTTTAGTTTTTTGTTGTTTTTGTTTTAGTTTGGCACAAAAAGCTATTAAAATTTTTATTGCCACGAATTCTTTTACTGTTTTATATTGCATGGCATCAAAAAAAAAAAAAGGTAAGTAAATAACAAAAAGGAACTTGTAGTTTAATAAACTAATGTTGCATAATAATCTAAGATTTTTGCACCCTACCTAAGACAATGGTATATTCTATCAATTACCATAGATTTAATTCTGACAAGCTGCGCAGAAGGCCTTAAACAGATTTGAGCTAAGCTCTGTAGTAGTCATGGATTGTGCGCCATAATGACATGAGCTTCGTTTCCACAATAGTATAACACTATGTTAGATCTCCAGTTGTGAAGGTCATGTTGGTACTGAGCGGGCGGGAAATTTAGCAACCTAGAATTTTTAGGACCAGATGTAGATTTATTGGACCAGAACCGCTCTTTGGAGACTCGAATGAAAAAAAATAATTCTTGGGTCGAAGCAGAGCTTTTTCGTCATTGAAAAGCTATGACATGCAATTAAAAAGTTTTATCACATTATCAAGGGGTATATCGCAAAGGCTGCTATCACAATAAGTATGACATAGATCTACTTACGGAATAGCCTACATAAATGGTAAAAAAAAAGGAAATAATAAGATTGGCCTACGCTGAATAAGAATGACTTATAACTACTTACGAGATGATTTATCGGACATTTTGGTATTCGATAAATATATATGTATATTAGAAAATAATCTCATTATTTCGCAGATACTGTTAGCTACACGATAAGACTTTGAAACACGTACTGTGTGGTTATCTTGGCTTGCATTCTCGTATCCAGGGGTTAAGAATGATCTCACATGTATAAGATTTTTTTTCTTTATCCCAACACGCAGATAAAAAACATGGTTACACAAGAACCATCTTTTGTTCTCTTTAACAATATATGGTTGCAATGAACAGCTGATAGTTGTTTTAATCGTTACTATGGTCACGACAAACAAGTTTTTTTTTACTATTTAATCATGCAAAAAATGCAACATTGTTGGTTTGAACTATGTGAAACAAATATACACCCAAGTCTGTTTTTACACGGTCTTTTTTTACACGGTTTGAAAATAAAAAAAAATATTTTTTTTACGATTTTATTCTATTTAGCACGATTCCAAATCTTTTGAGCATAGATTTTATTTATAAAATTTAAGTTTAGCGAAATATTTTCATATCAAAAATTTAGAGGAATCCCCTTTTTGTGCATACAAGCATTTTTACTTCTTAGAGCAATTGAAATGTGTTAATATTTTGTGAACTATCAATGCAACTCTAAAAGAATACCAAAAAAAAAACTACAACGTAAAGCCATTTCTTTAGAAAACAAAATTGAAATTTTAGATCGCCTTCGAAATGGAGAAGGCCCAACATTTCTCGGCAAAATCTTCGGTTCAAACGAAGTCACATTAAGAACAATAAAAAAAATAAATTCAATTAGGCTATCTATCTAACTTCATCATACTCTAAAGATAAACGGTAACGGTATATGTACATGAATATATGTGTAAAAATAAACATGATTTCTTGTTCTTAAAAAATCAATGTCTTTTTTTACACGGATTTTGCTGGAACCAATCTACCGTGTAAAAACAAAATTAGCTGTACATATAATTGCGGGATTCACAAGGTATGCTAACATGTCATATCGTCATAATGTTCTAATATTTTATAATAGTTTAAAAATATTGTTGAGTTTCTTACAAAAAAAAAAAAAAAAAAAAAACGTTATAAAATATTAAAATTTCTATGGCTAAATTGCCTTATTCGAGCCGCCTGTAATATGGCTTGCAAGCTGAAATTTATATCTTTAAGAAGTGCCTAAGTTTTATAATTTTATTTTTATCAATTGAGAAACTTAAAACAGTACAATAACATATGAGGGGTTGTTCACAACAGTCATATTTCTCCATGTTATTTAAAAAAAATATGACTTTATGACACCTTGTGAATCCACCAAATGTTTGGTTAATTTTTAAGTTTTATTTTTAGTTTTTTTTTTTATTATTAGACTGTAATATTACAGGTTTACTCTACAAAAGATAATAATTTATTAATTGAGTCATATCTCACATCGAATGCCTTAGAAATAAAGTTATAAATAATTATGTGTGCTGACTAAAAGTATGTTTAAATAAACAAATTAGGTATGTTTTTATATATATAAATCGCACAATATTTATTTAATTTATTTCATAAAACGTTTTATATTTTCTATGTTATTTTTAAGCAAGACAATAATATGATTCTAACATAACAATACTATTAGGTTGATCATAATATGGCTTCACTGAAACCATAAAAGTCCATAAAAATATGTTGCTCTTTCATTATTTCATTTTTTCTTTGTGTGTAGCTAAGAACTTTTTCTGTAAACATACAACCTGTGCAAAAGATACCTTCCCTCGCAGTACTTAGGGCTTATTATTACTTAATATTAATATCCAGTAGACTTCTCATAGAACGTTTAAATATGAAAATTTTATACAAGAGCAAAGCAAGGACAAAATATCGATTGGGACATGCAAAGAAAACTCATGGTTGAGATAATCATAATTTAAAAGTATCATATAATGATTAAATTATATGGCTGTAGTCAAATCATAATATTGTTAAACATAACAACAATATTGTTATGTTAGAACCATGTTATTGTCAACTTTAAAAAAATATAAACATATTACAAACGGATCATTTTTGCTGTTATCACATAAAGGACTAGTATTAGCAACATGTTTTATATAAGTTTTGCTTCATTATTGAGCGAAATTTAAAAAAATATTATAATTTTAGTTATTAATTTTTTGAACAATATAAATTAAGTTGGCCTTTAAGGCTTGTAAGCAGATTTAATACAAATAAATAAATGAATATGTGTTTAGTTAGTACAAACTTAAAATATTTTGTTTTTTATTAATAAATATATTATAATTAAAAATAATATATTATTTTGTAATGCTTATACAAATTTGGATTTAGTTTGAAGTTTAGCAAAAATTGTATAACCAATCATGTTGCGTTTTTTGGGTGTAGTTAGCCAATAAATGATGAAATTTTATTGTTTATAATGACCAAAGTAATGTTAAATATAACTAAAATTTTTTCATGACAACAATATATTTTTACAGAAAATATAATGTGGATATTGTGACCATACCACAATCATGGTGTTTCTCTGCGTGTAATAGCTTATTATCAACGGCCTAAGACTTAAAAAAAATTCTACAAGTAAACGTCTCTTATGGTATTATAGAACAATATGAAATTAATTATGTTCTTTAATCGATCCACTGCGTTATGAGCTGTTTGATTCGCTATCCACTTAAAACTACTTCAGTAAACAGTAGCGTCTTCCTAAGTCGCTAAAGTCTTCAACTAATTTTTTTAGTTTGCTGTGATTTTGAATAAAGTTCCATTCCATTTTTTTCTCTCTTTACCGCTACTTTTTCACGTTTAAAGATGTTTTTTTTCACAGTTCGCAGTTAAAGAAGAAAAGCAAAAAAAAAATTACATTAAAATTCTTAACACTACTGTCTGACGGTAAGTGAGAAAATTAGTTTTGAAAGACAGAAAAAGTAGGTCTTTCATGATCTATAAACTCTAATATTTAAAATCTTGGGCAATAAAAAAGGTTCCTGTTTTACAGCCAATACCAGAAATAGTTATTGTTCATAAAATATTTCATAGTTTAGATCAGTTTTTTTTCTTGTAAAAGGATGTAGTGCAGTAGTTAAAACAGAGGAATTTTGAAGTGTTTTGATGCAATAGGACCTTGTTAATAGAACGAAAAGGTATGTAGCTCTAAATATTTTTTGTGTATTTAAAATTGAATTTTCTGAAAGGGCATTAACAAGTTTGTTTAGTTGGGTTAACTATTTTAACATGAGTGTCAAAAAACAACTGAATTAGGCAAAGTTTTGATTAAAAACGGACTTGAGTTTAGCATTATTTAGTAGCAATATTTTTTTTTTAGCAGAGCGAGATATTCTCCGAGCATCGCTGAATGTTTTATGGTCAGATCGCATCATTGGTGTTTAATCCTCTAAAGTGGTTTTACACGGCGTATATTTGTCATATAACTTGTCACTTTTCCATGTGTATATTCTAAACAAGTCAAAAAGCACTATATTTGCATCTTTGCATCAGCTGTGATTGGAAATACAAAACTGTGTGGCCGAAAAATTATATATTATAGGTTATATCAGTTGTAATTACATATGTACGTTTGAAAGCAAAAATTATAAATCGTATGTAAAATGCCTATGTTGACAAACACATGAAATTACATATGGGTTATCAAACTGACAAGTCATATGACAAACACACGTCGTGTAAAACCACTTTTAATAAGGAGTCGGACGTAAACGTTAACGTCCACGTCGATCTCTGGTTACCAATTGTTTGGACTCTTCTTGAATGCGATGGTTACTGACAACTTATTTATTTAACAGTACAGTACAGTACGGTACAGTACAGTACAGTACTACATACCCTAAAGCGCTTTTAATAATCAACTTACTGAAGGTAATATCTTGCATATGCGTTATTCTTCAAAATGGTTGCGTCAATTGGTTACTACAATCGTGCTGTTTAAGGACTTTGGATAATTTTCTGTAGGATTAAGTAAGTGTGAATAAACCAGCAACTGTGGTAGGGGACATGTAAGACAATATTGTGCGGACCATGCACGAGTAACGGTGGGAAATGATTGTACAATAATTGAAACCTTCCAGAATACACAACACACAAGCCAACTGCGGCAACCCTTAATCCAGAATTATATCCAACCACTGATGAAATATAACTATCGTTGTAATAAAGTCAATTTTTTGTTTGATATTTCGTAATTTTAAGTTTTATTTTATTTCAAACCAGCTGTGCCCGCCACATCGTGGGCGTCCTGACAATATTTTGCTCGATGTTTCTTTGAAATTATTCCACACCAATTGTAAGACTCTTACTTTTATAGTGCTTCAGTTGTGATTTATGTATTTACTTTGTATAAAGGTACCCATCTCTGAATAAAATTGTAAAATTTATAAAAAATTCTAAAAATTATTGTAAAGCTCTGTAAAAAATGTTTAAAATATTTTAATAACGTTGTAAATCCACAAAGTAAAAATACAAATCAATTACAAATTTTATTCAATTGGCGCCTAATGTCACGCAATAGTGTTTAAAATATCCCACTTTCAAAAATAAAAGGTGTGCAACCGTGTTATAATATCCCAGTTTTAAACCGAAAATTTCAGTAGCTTTAAAGAGGAAATTGCGATTTTTCACGGCTTTTTCTCCACTTTCACTTGGAAGTGAGATATTCTATATTGGAATCAGGATGCTAAGGTACCTCCTCACAAAATTTTGTTGAAATCCATGCAGTAGTTTTTACGCGTTGCGAACACAAATGAAAAGCAGACAAACAGACGGAAATGAGTTACTATTTTAGTATATGTACAGATTAGAACATCTCAAAACAAAATATCTTTTAAAACATTAAGCTGGCAAGGACTAGACTTTAGTATTTGAAAAATATGTATGCTGGGGACAATTTATTCATAAACTGTAATTTTGGGTCTAAAAGGCCCTTCTTTAGATTTTCTTACAAAATAAATAAAATAAAGGCACTAAATTTCCATAATCAGTTTTTATTTGATTAAGTATTGTAAATTTAAATATTAAAATTAAAATATTGTAAATTAACAAGTATAAAAAATTAATTTTAATATTAAAGGGTCCCCCATATAAGGCGCTATTTTGTAAATTACCAAGTATAAAAAATAAATTTAAATATTAAATAATGCACAATATTGTACATTCTGCGAAAATTCCTAGTATCTGCCCACTACGATTTAAAAACTACTTCTAAATCAGGTGCATTATATGGGGTACCCTTTAATTTTTTGAAAAAATTTAACATAGTTGATTCAAAATTATTGATTTTAACAGTGACATAATGGGTGCTTCCACGACGAATTGGTAGTGTTCTAGTCTATTAGTCTGGGGTTCGAATCCCAGCAAGGGCTCTGGGTTTTTTTGCAAGCAAGCCAGAATTTCCAAACGTTCTTACCTGCCGCTAAAAAGGAACACAAACTTAAATTAGCAAAAATTCTAGATGGGTTCTATGTTTGCTTTCAGATTAATTTTTTATGTCAAAAATAATAAATATATCCGATTTGTGTTTTTTTGGAAAATATAAAAATTCATTGAAGAAATATGTTTACTTATTGACAGCTTTTCAAACACTTTCACATTGGTCTGACTGAATAACAATGAATTATTTTCCATTTTTAATATATATTTTTTTATTTAAGAGTAAAAGGCTTAACACTCTTTGTTACATCTAAAACAATTGTGTTTAAACAAGAATATTTCCAAAAAAAAAATAATGATCATATTCTGGCGATAAGAACACAAACTTGTCACAAATTTTGACAAGTTGATATAAATGCTCTTTTGATTGAAATCACTCACACAATTCAGAACAACCATTATGAAATATTGTTCTTTAATGATGGATAATGGGCAGCAAGACAATGATTAGTAAAAAATAATTTTTTATAAACCCAGTATACAAACAAATGAAAAATTAAAAATTCTAGGAAAATAATTGATAACAAAAATTGAGTAATTATTAAAGAGAATTTAGTTTAAAAGTAAAACTGATAAGCATTAAATTCATTAAAGGGGAGCGAGTAAAGAGACAAGTGTTAGAAAAACATACGCCACAGGATTAAGAGAGCGTAACCATTTCTATTTTTTTATTATTATTTTTTTTAATAAAGAAAACAAATATTTATTATTGCAGGAGTAAAATGCGATCAAAATGTGATAAGAATTTTTTTTATAATTGTTTTTTTGTCACATGTCGGTCAAAATTTAGTCACGCATTTTTAAAAATTTTGACAGCCAGCTGATTGAGGATAATTAATCATAATATAATATGCATAGAAGGCTTTTTTTCTTATCAGCGAAATAATTGGAATATAAATTTTATAGCTGAGCAGGTGATTTAAATTTTTACACGTCTGTGTTTCCCGCTTATTTTTAGTAGTGATTCTAAGAATTTTGTTTTAGTTTCGGTGTTGGAAAATTTTACTTTAATTTCCTTAAAAGTTGTCTTTCATTTCTATTTGTCTTTAGTCACTTCATTTTCCTTTTTTTTATTATTCTAAAACCTTAAGTACGTGTTGTTATTTGATTGTCTTTTTTTATCCTTAAATAAAATTATATTATTTTGTTTAAACATGTAAATATTTACCAAGGTTAATGTTAGCCATAACTGACATTTACTTGTTAATGTCAGTTATTTGTATGAAATGAGAAAAAACATAAAAATAAAAATGTTGACAAAACTACAAGTTAATGGTTTATTTATACCCATATGAAATAAAGCCTATTGAAAAACCTTTCAAAGTACAATTAATATTCAACAAATGTAGCAAATAAAGAATGTTGTGAATTAACATCAAGACACAAAAGGAAGAATTTAAAATGGAGCCACAATAATTTTTCCTTCTTAATGTGACAAACAACAACTTTTGTTTAATTATGTTTACTTTTTCCTGGAAAAAAAAACTCTTATATAACTGAGTCATGACTTTAGGCAAAGTTTTAAAAGAAGACTTACAAAATTTCCATACAAGTACTTCTTAAAAGTCAGGCAAATTTAAGAAAAAGAATTATAGGTATTCTTGCCGAACACAGTTTTTGTGCTCTTTACACGGTGCGTAATTGTATGCCAAAAAAAATCTGGCAGTTTAATCTCAGAACTCACCACAAGAACTCGACCTTATGCTGTTATCAAATTTAAGTGATATTAATGTTATGTTATGGTATAAATATGGGTTCAATAAAATACGAGGCACATACACTGAACCAAATATTTACCTAAATACTGTAAAATGTGGGGTGTAGCATTGAAGAAAAGAAGGTTATTATGCAGCTTACAAACTTTTTAGTCACATCTACAGACGATTTTCGTAAAAAAAATATAGTTATTAATTCCTTATATTGCAGAAATTGGTTCGTTATGACTATTTCTTTTCGTTATTTAATAGGGTGTAAATGTGATAAAATTTAAGTTAAATTAACTAAAATTTTGAAAATTTAACTTTATTAGTCGAACTATTTATATTACATACTTATGAAATTTATAGTCAAGCGTAAGTTCGTTTTTATTCTCTCTAAGAGAACAATTTAAATTACAAATTAGGTGATAGTATTAAAGAAAAATTGCGAAAATTAATTTTTTAGACACCAGCAGAGCGGAATGAATATTTTCTATTTATTCTATCTATAATTAAATTTCCCCAATTTTTCTTTAATACTTACTTAAAATGATTTTACACGGCGTGTGTTTGTCATATGATTTGTCAGTTTGATAACCCATATGTAATTTCATGTGTTTGTCAAAATACACATTTTACATACGGTTTATAATTTTGCTTTCAAGCGTACATGTGTAATTACATCTGACATAACCTATTATATATAATTTTTCCGCCACACAGTTTTTTATTGGCAACCACAGCTGATGCAAATGTGCAAACGTAATGCTTTTGCCACGCTTTTAGTGCTTTTGGTACCACAAAAAAACCCTAAAATAGCAAAATATCAAGTTGGCATTACAGGAAGTCAGATGCTTTGTCACATCAAAATAGAACACGTTCTAAATTAAAAATGTCATATGTATTGTACATATGGAAAACACACATGTTATATTTGAAAAGGTTCACACGACGTGTATAGAATTTACACATGGAAAAGTGACAAGTCATATGACAAATACACGCCGTGTAAAAGCACTTTTACTTAGGTGGCTATTACAGAACATTTTTTCCTGTAGACGAACGTAAAATAGATTTCCAAGCGCCTCGATCTTCTGCGCTTCTTCTCCAGTTTCTGACACCAAGAGTTTCGAGATGTCTTCCTGAACTTGATCTTTCCATCGAAGTTTCGGTCTTCCCCTTCTGCGTGAACCGTCACTAGGTTCGTATTCAAATGACTTTCTAGCTGGAGCATTCATTCATTCATTCTCACAACATGACCTAGCCAATGCAATCGTTGTAATTTGATACGTTTGACTATGTCAATGTTGGCATACAGCTCATACAGCTCATGGTTCATATGACACCGATAGTCGCCGCCAACACAGATTGGCCCATAGATTTTAAAAAGAATTTTTCTCTCAAACACTCCAAGCACAGCATCATCTACTTTCGCAAGTACCCATGCTTCGGAACCATATAATAGCACGGGTAGTATCAGTGTCTTGTAGAGAGTGATTTTTGTCTGTCGAGAGGTGGCCTAGTTTTTAAACTGCTTACCTAGTCCAAAGTAGCATCTATTGGCCAGTATTATTCTTCTCTTTATCTCAAAACTGATGTTGTTTGTTTTGTTATTACTATCACCTAATTTGTAATTTAAAATATTCTTTCTTAGAGAGAATAAAAACAAACCTAAGCTTGAGTATAAATTTCAGAAGTATAATAACTAAAATTATTAGTTAATTTTTACTTTACCATACGCAGTATAAGGTATCACGTAAAAACTACCTGGAAGGAAAAGCAGTGAAAGTACGCAATTTAACCCATATCGTATATAGTTTGAAAAACTCTGTGTAAATTTCAAGTGGCAGCCTATTATGGTTCAAAAACTTGGGCCGTATACTCAAGCATCACATCACCATCGGAACATCCTCTAATTTTTTAATATTTGTTGTTATAGCAACCATAGCAATATACCTACCGTAAATTTGAAGGGTCTACCTTTTACAGTTTGAGAGATAGAAGGAGCTGACAAACGGACAGGCACTGCAGCAATAACAATAGCGTCACGTTTTCAACCTTTGCGAACCCCCAAAAGCATCAAAATCTATATTTTTCCACAAACTTTCTGATTTACTTAATTTGATTAAGTATTTTTGTTTAAAGCATTTAAAATTTCTTAGGAAAAAAAACAAAATATAACAAAAATTAAATAAATTAAAAATATTATATAATCAAGTCACATATTTGGCCAAGAAAACTAATTCCGAATGAAATAATTACCACGAATTGCACGTGATTTCAAAACCAAGCTAATAAAAAAAATACAACCGACACCACAAGAGCAAAAAAATACTATAACAAATCATTTTGACAAAACAACCTACAAGAAACAAAAAAAAACAAAGAAGAGTAAGAAAAAAGCATTTTATTTATCACTGACAGACGCATCACACGCTTTAACTGCTAAATTCCCAAGAAATTTTAATGAAATGACAGACACTGAGCCACAAACAAAAAAGAAGGCAATCCAAGAGATAAAGTCATAAATAAAACACCAGTAACCAAAACAGGAACAATTCGATTAAAGTCAAAGATTAAAATTAAAGTAAAAACTACACAAGAAGCACATCCTCATCAATGACGATGATCATCAGCATGATTTGATAGCATCTTTATACACTTTTGTATAGAAACATTAAAAATTTAAAATGAATCCTCTTTGGATTTTATAAGGCAGTAAAACAAAAATAGTAGTAGTAGTAGCCAACAACTAACCTTCTTTATAATGACTTTAAGGGAGCCTCATTTCTTTTTTAATCAAATATCAGTTTAGTAACACCCGCTATAACAGGAAACACATAAAGAGAAACATGCATTTGATCAACAGCAGCAGCAGCAGCAGCAGCAGTACATTCAACACACAACTTTGTTGATTGAGCAAAACTTTTAAGTGTAAGAGTTGGAAAAAAACACAAACCAGATTGAGTAATAATTTTTTGTGGATTTATCTTAAAACACTAAAATAGAAGATACATAAATAAAAAGCCTTTTTAACGTGGCTAGTAAAATATCTGGGGTACGCTACAGCTGGTCATAGGCAAATAATATGACTTCAAACAATTTATTGGTAAAAATCCCAAAACTTACGTGTTTACTTTATATAAAGGTGTCCATCCCTAGATAAAATTGTAAAATTTATATAAAAATCTAAAAATTATTGTAAAGCTCAGTAAAAGGTGTTTAAAATATTTTAATAACAATGTAAATAAACAAAGTAAAAATACAAGTTAAATATTAATTTTATTTATTTGGCTATTTGGCAATAAGTAATTCCTAATTTGTCACTATTTTAAAACAGCGTCATCTGTTTCGCAAATATATTTAAAATATCCCGTTTTCAAAAATAAACGGTACTTTAAGGCATCTTTTATTTTTGAAAGCGGGATATTTTAAACACGGTTGCCCAACAGATGACGCTGTTTTAAAATAATGACAAAATCTGAAGTACCTTTAAATCGGTAAAAAAAAGGTTGTACTTTCACTGCTTTTTCTCCACTTTCTCTTGGAAATAAGATATTTTTTTTTTTAAAAATTAGGTGATTAGTTGAAAGAAAAATGGGAAAAATTTAATTGGACACTAGCAGAATGTAATGCTTTTTCGGGATCGCTACATCCTTCTGCAGCATTCTTTGCAAACTCAGGCAAAGGATTACGAGAAAATTGAATTAAATAATCTATCGTCAGTTAAACGTCAGAGAACAAAGTCTAAAGCTTCCGTCTTGTTTGATGTTTTTCTTTATTATTTACCACCTAATATTTATTGTTGCTTCAGCCAACCTTCATTTAGCCTTGCGAGCAACTTTTTTGTTTATTATTTTACCCTAACATTTTTTTTATAACCTTCACCTTGGGAGGAAAAGGAATATATAAGTTTGCCATTCCATGTGCAATTTCTACAATATTCATTTCCGACCCCTTAAAGTTGTATCTTCTGAATCCTTTTAAATAAAATTAAAAATTTTAGGATTGCAATTCAGCAACATTAGACCATCCCATTGGAGGTTGCGGTCAAAAAACCATGCCCTTCTATATTTTTCATGTGGTTTTAATTTTTTCGGTTTTAATGATTCTCTTTTGCTTTTCTTTTTGTTAAATAAATATTAAACCGCCACAGGTAGATCGCAAGAAGTGCTTACAGATCTCGGTGGATCAATACTTCCCTGCTAGGGCCAATTTTGTGATTATTTTTAGGTTGGTAAGGTTTTTCTGCTTTGATTTGTATTAAAGGCCTTTATAGAGAGTATAGTTGTTCACTGGTAACCAGGAGCAGCCAATCGGCCCATAGGGGGTCAATATGAGGTAATTTTTGTTGCTTTAGTCTGACCATTCTAACGCAATATAGATTACAGGAAGGTCCTAATTTTTTTTAAAAAATTTTTAACAAAAAAATTTCAAAAAAATATTTAAAAAAATTTCCCAAAAAATGTTAAAAAAAAATTGTTCCAAAAAACATTTTAACAAAAAAATAAAAAAACAAAATTACAAAAAATTTAAAAAAATTTCAACAAACTAAATAAAATAAATTAAAAAAAAAAAATTAAATAAAAAAATCCTAAAAATGTTACAAAAAATTTAAAAAAAGTTTACAAAAAATGTTCCCAAAAAATATTTTACCATAAAGTGATTTTTTAACCAAAAACTACCAATAAAAAAAATTAAACTCTTCTTTTTCTCCTTCTACGGCTAATTTGTCTAGCTAAAAATTCCCTTTGATGTGTAGGGTGCCTAGTATACTATGCTTGCCTACACTCACAACAATCTACTAACTACTTATTTAGTATAATCATGCAATATACTATTAGTTAGTTTTCTTTTAGTATTGAATAAAAGTCACGTACTTAATGGTGCTTCTCTAGAAGAATATTTCCTGAATCGAGTGTTATCATTTACAAGACAACCTTAAAAACCAAACCAATATTGTTCACAAAAAAAGGTGGCAAAGTAAAGTGAATGTGTAAACAGAACAAATAAATATATTTTCCATGCACACACGCACTTTTCAATGAATGGATGAATGAAGGAATGGTACTCATTTGATTGTGTGTGACTGTTTCCAGAACAATGTCAAAATAAATTTACAAAAAAGGAAGAAAATTTATGGTCTGATCTTTTCAAAACTTTTTCCTTTCATTCTTTTTTTTTTTTTTTTTTTTTTTTTGAGTCTTCAAGCCCCAAATAAAATAAAAAATTACTTAAAATATGAAAACCAAGTTATGAATTGACCTGTCTGTCTGTCTACTTGCACTATATAGAATAAAAAAATCACACAGAATTCTCACCAACTTAAAACAACAATATACAATTCTGGCAAGAAATAAGAAAACACCATAAAAAGTCTCCACACGTTTTACAACATTTCAATTTTCTTAAGAATTATTGTATTGAGACATACATTTTACTACTAAATATAAACCAACAAATATGTATTTAACCAAACACACGTAAAATGCATGTAACATCATTCTACATCTTTCCAAAGATCTAACAAACATTAACATGTATCTTGATTTTTATATTTATTGTTTTCTCTACTTTTTTTTTTGGTTATTTGGTTATTGTTAAGATAAGAACGTGTAAAAGATGTCCTAGTTATTTGTTTTGTGTTAAGAGATTGATACTTATTGGCCTCTTCACTTAGTTGCTCAATTTTAGATGTGTTCTGTTATCATTTTTATTATTTTTTTTTTTTTTTGTTGGTAAAAACATCAGATAACTTTTACCAGTTTTTTTATTTATTTTTTCTTTTTAGTATCTCTTACTTTGTTGCTTATGTGTTTGGTTCGCAATTATTATGCGTAACACGTTAATATCTTTTTTGAATGTAGTTAGTTAAGCATATGTTTGTCTATTTGACGATAAGACTTTAGTCAAGCCTATAATAAAATGTATAAGATGTTAAAAAAAACTCTATGGGTGGTAAATCATGTTGTTAGAAAACAGACACGGTTGGGAAATAACAAACAAACTTATTGCAGTAATAACCATTTACAAGGTTTTCAAAGAAACTTAAATTAAAAACTATTTCTTGGCAATTTAAAATTTAGATACAAATATTTACCCAGAAGTAGGTTATTATAGAATAGCGAATTATTTTATAATATTTATGACATTTCTGATATCAAGAATTTATTTGACCAATTAGAGAAAAACATTTTTTTGCAAATCTTTAAGAAAAAGTGTTATTTTTTGTATAAAAAAAACTTTGTATACGAAAAATGAAACCTTTAGTTTATAAAAAATTAGGGTTTTTATTAAAAAAAAAAATATTGTTTTTGCAGAATTTAAAGTCATACGCTATGTTTATGAGTTGAAATATAGAGAACATGTTTCTTTTATAAAAATAAGAGCAATAACGTTTTTTTACATAATTCTTGCAAAAAAAATCCGACTTCAAAACAGATAGTTGGGTACAAGTTCTAAACTGAAAATGTAAGAAGTAATCTGTAAGAACTATATATAAAACAAATAAAATATAAACAAAATGCGTCAAAATCAGCAGCAAAAGAAGTAAAGACTATGTGAAAGCATTTCTTTATAATTATTGAAAAGTTAAGCTAATTTCACCAACATCCGCCTTTTATGGGGACACCATATATTTTTATAGCTGTAATAGCAAACATTGTAGTACACATTATGTGTAAATTTCAGATAATAAGGCATACATCGAATTTCTTTAACTATAGGGACACCCTTTCATTTCCAAATTTTTAATTCTTATAGCGGACATAATAGTACACGCTCTGTGTAAATATCAAGTCCATATCTATAACGGTTTCAAAGATAGGGCAACTTAAATCAAATAACATCACCAATTTGGACTCCCTATAATTTACAATTTTAAATTAAAGATCTATTGTTAGAGAGAACTTGGCCACAAAGATTTTTTTTAAATTTATATCCCTGTAACGGTTCAAAGTTTTAGTCATATACAGCAAAGTACAGAACTATTGGGACACCCTTTAATTCATAATTCTAAATATTTATACTTGCTAGTATACCAGCGAAAGTAGTGGAAATTCTGTCTAATTTTCAAGTATTTGTCTAAGATAGGGTCTAAGATAGGGCAATACAGGTCAAATTACATCAATTATGGGGAAACCTTTTAATTTGTAGATTCAAATTATATACTTGTTATAGCGGACTTAGCAATACAGGTTCCTTGTAAATTTCCGCTGTCTGTCCATAACGGTTTAAAAGTTTGGCCACATACATAAAATTACATTAACTATTGGGACACCCTTTTATTTCCAAATTAAAATTTTAGACTTTTTGTTATAGCGGACTTAGTAATTCAGGTTCTTTGTAAATATAACGGTCGGTGTACAACTGTTCAAAAGTATGGGCACATACATCAAATTTAATGAACTATTGGATCACCCTTTATAATTTTCAATATTTATCCTTTTTATTATAAGGGTCATAACAATCGACATTCTGTCAAATTTTTAAGGTTTTGTCTATAACGGTTCAAAAGGTAGACCCCAAAGGGCAAATTACGTCACCTATGGGGACACCCTTTAAATTTTAAGTTTATTTTTTTATTACTTTTTGTTGGTGGGAGCAAAGTGATACGCAATTTTTTAAAAATTTTAAATTGGTGCCCTTTAGGATTCTTAATACACGAAAAAAATATGTATGTTGCATGGGGACACCCTTTAATTTTTTAAATAATGAACTGTTTTTAAAACGGGACCAATATAAAAGCATAGCCGTTCTAATAAAGAAAAAAAATTTTAAAATCGGTTCAGAAATGGCTGAGTTCAAACATAAAAGAAGCAACATTCAGACGAATTGATAACCTCCTTCATTTTTGAAGTCGGTTAAAAATAATAAAATTTGGTAAACCAGAATACATGCTGGATCATTTGCCGAAGAATCAATAGCCTGCATACACATACTTATTTTGTTGTCAGGATATCTAGATTTTAAAATGGCATACTACCGTAAAAGATATAAAAATATTTTTGCAGAATATTTGTAAGGAAATTGTTTTTTGAATCAAATATAAACAAAATAGTTACACGATTTTAATGAAATTGTAGATCTATATGATGTGTAATTAGTCAACGAAAAAAAATCTGCAACATTAAGGGAAATCCCATAATTCCCAAAATAAAGACTAAAAATCCCAAAATTCCAATTTTTATTCTTAACTCGCATATTTTAAAATATAATTTATAGATTAAAACACCGTTTTGTAGGTACTAAGTAGACGTTTAAGACCATGTATCATTTATATAATCAAACAAAAATTTAAAAAATTCCAAGCGCTAAAAATATTTGCAGGGCCGATGTACCCAACTTTGAGACCACATAGCGTTCCTGGCAAGTGGATGGTGCTTAAGCCATCAAATCTTAAACTGAGTTACTCCTCTGCTATGCTCATGCCAAATTTTGGATTAATCTGTCTAGCTCTTTACAAATGACTGAGTTATCAAAATATTTTGATTCTGACCCACTGTGCTGTGATTCTATCAACTTTATTTCTGTTAATTATGATTCTATATGGCTTTCCCAAGTAAGCCGTCGATCAAGATGTATACGAACACATCTTATGCAAATACGGGGCATAAGTCTTTACGAAGTGTGAAAGCTATATGAGTACATTTTTGTTCATTCACCTTTATTCTCCATTTCTTCAACCACTTTTCTACATTGAATATATGTTCGTGTAGATTATAGATATCGCAATCCTATTTGGGGATTTTCGCGAATGATTAAAAAAGCAGTGTTTTCGGCGAATCTCGATATTGGAGGAGAATGTGATTCAACGAGAATATAATTTTTTGTGGAAAATATAATTTTTAGTAAAAGTAGTGTTCTTTTTAAGACAACGATCTATCGGGTCTATCGGGGAATTTTATTGCACAAAAGTGGTGAAAATAATAAATTTTGGGAAAACATATAATTTTGTTAACCTAAAGCCTTTAGGTGAAAGAGTTGCTTGCGGTCAAAAAGTTACTTTTTGGTTACTTTTGTAATGAAAAAGTTACGTTTTAATTAAAAATTTGTTTTTGGTGAAAGGGTTACTGCTGGAAAAATATCTCACCTAAATATGAAAAAAATTATTATTTGGTGAAAAAATTCCATTTGGTAAAAAAGTGACAAAATACTATTAAAAGTGATAAATACTCTTAAGGCAAGTTTCTTCCCTGAAGCAGTTATATTTTTCCTGCAGAAAAAAAAGTTACCTTTTGGAGCAAGACGTTGAAAAAAAAATTTTGTTTAATGATAAATAAAGCCTATTTGCAGTTTTGTCAGATTAAGGGTTTTATCCTCTAATCGAAAAATTTTAGTTTATTATGAGGATAAAAAATTTAGTTCTAGGATTGATCAGTTCGCTGAGGCGAGTTTCAAACTTTTGGGGATTTTATTAAATTTTTGGGGATTTTTATATTGATTTTATTTAATTTATAGATTATTTTATTTTCATTATTTCAGTTATTCTTTTTCGAAGTTTCCTAATGTGATAACAAAGGTGTTATTTAAAACTTTAAGATTGACTGGTAATCAAGCAATACAACTTGATTCATTGCCCTTATCCTTAAAAGAAAAGTTTACTTCAGAAAATTTGAAAACCTTTTCAAACAGTTCTTCTTTTTTCCAGTATGCTATAATCCATATTATAATTTAATTTAATTACGAAAATATACCAACCATAAATAAATTAAAATGTAATTGACAAGCATGCCAACTATCAATGCTTGTGTAAGCGATTTTTTTGAAGAAGAGAGAAAGAGAAGTAGTTGCCAGAATCTTTGTTGACTTCTGATCCATCCCCTAAATTGTTGAGGTAAAACCTTAATCAAATTAATCAATATATTAAATAATAAACAAGTAAGTGTACACACAGGACCATTTTCATAAAACAAATTTTGCACGAAAATTTGATTCAGAACCCCTGCATTAAGCTATTTTTTATGCATTCGTTCCTATATTTTTTAAATAAATTTAACTACTGGACTGTAGTTATTTTCATATAGTAGGGTATTTTGGCGATAATTTAAATACTCTTTGGGAAATTTCCTGGATAAAAATTTTAGAATTAGGTATGAGTCTCGAAAAACATCTGTGTACCCTGGCTTTATGCTGAAAAAGTGAATTTGGTAAATGTATTGTAAAAAGTCATCTGTTGATGACAATAGTAGTTTTAGTGAAACAATTTATTGATGAAAAATTTGATTTGTTGTGAAAAAAGCAAGAACTGGTAAATCTAAATTCACTAAAGCTATTAATAAAATTTAATACTTTACGTTGGGCTTGTACATAAACTGAACATCTTAATTATTTTTAAATTATTAGTTCTAAGTTAGACTTTCAAAGACATTTCATATCGTGCTAAGAGATTGTAACTACATATTTTATTATACATAATTCATGGGCTTACAAAGACAAGTAATATTTATATAAGCGGACAATGAGCAAGTAGATAAATGTATACGAACAATGCTGTAGATGTGGAAGAAAGCAAAATGCATAAAATTCTTCGATTTACCTCTTTATGTTCTCTTTAAATATTTAAATTAAATTTAAAAAAAATCAGCTTTAGAAATATAAAAAACCAAAAAAATTAACTTAATCTTAAATAAAAACAAGTAAAAGTGCTATATTCGGCCGTGCCGAATCTTCTATACCCTTCACCACGGTGATTTTATTTATACAGACATGTACAGCATTATCCATATTGTTGACTCTTTACTTAAATAAAGTCGTATGAGAAAAAATCATTATTCATGAGTTAAAGAAATAGAAGACAAATGAAAAAAATTCCGTTTGCTACAATTGTCGCCGTGTTGTCAGCTACTTAATGATATTGAAGCCGACAGCTACATCGTAAACTCTGACATTGTTGTAGAAATACTTATTTTGCTTTTATAAAATTAAATAACTTTTTTAAAAAAATTATAAATATTTCCTCCAAAACTTTTTGTTTGTATATGAATTTGTAATTTACAATTTTGTGACATTTTCTTTTGTTGAATAAAATAGAAATTAGACTAAGTTGACGACAGCCACAGTGACCGTGTAGCCATGTAGCTTTGCTGACTTCAAAATAATCGTTTTATTTTTGACAGTTTGCAGTCGGTATCCTGATGATGTCCATGTGTTTAATGCACCTAGGTTTTAACACAGAGATGTTATCTATTTAAAAATCAAACGCATTTAAAAAAATATGTTACTCTATATACACACATACATACATATGTATATTCTTAATATTAAATGCTTTTCATTTTCATGTCATGCTTTTCATTTTCAAAGAAATATTGAAATTTTTGTTTTAATTTTTCGAAAATTGTGTGTAAAAATATTTTTTTTAAATTTTTTTGTAAAATTTTACTCGAAAATTTTTTGGAAAATTTTTTAAAAAAATTTTGTTTCGATTATTTTTCTGTAAAATATCTTTTTGAAAATGCTTTGTAACTTTTTTTGTAAATATTTTTGAAAAAAAAATTTTAAAATTTTTTTTTTAAAAATTTTTAAAAAACTTTTTTTTAAAAAAACTTTTTTTTTTAAAATTTGACATAAAATGACATTACAACACTAACACGGACAGACGGACACACGGACAGACGGACATCGCTTAATCAACTTCTCTATGTATAAGAATCCATAATATATATACTTTATGGGGTCGGAAATGAATATTGTAGAAATTACACACGGAATGACAAACTTATATATAGCATTTCCACCTGTGGTGAAGGGTATAATTATGCAATAAAATTAAACATAACAATTTTTTAAATTCATAAAAACTCATTTATATTTTTCGAAAAAAAAAAATATTAATATAATTAAATTCACATTTAAGTTAACTTTGTAACTACCCAGCAAAAAATTATGTTTACTTGGAAGCAGGTTTGTAATGGAGAGATAAATAGACTCTCCCTTCCAACCTGCTACCACTTGGTAGGTCTCCTTGCTTCACCAAATTCCTTATAAAAACTTATTCTTATAGAGAGGATGCAGTTTGTAATTGTTGTCTTACAATTATAGCATTCTCGAAAGCGCTTATTGGATGCGCTTATGAGAACCGCTTTTGAAAGAAATGAGTTTTATTTAACTACTTACCAGTAAACTTTTTTTTGTGTAATTTAACCACAATCTTATCTCTTCATTTTATATCCAGTACATATGTTACCAAATCCTGATTGACATTTATGAGTTGAAGATACATCTGTATAAGAGGACTGACTGGTTGTTGGAGTTTTTGTAATAAAAATGTCACAAACGTTTTGAAATCATTAAAAAATATTAGACTCTCATTATATTTCATTGCGATATTTAACGATCGCATTTGGTTTGTATGTGTGTATGTGTTTGTAGTTATTTCAAATTTATGTTTATAAACCGCTGGCCAAGTAATCAGTTCTTCAAATAAATATCCCAAGAGATTGTACTTTTTATGCTGCGAAAGGCAAGCAGAAAAAAAAAACACTTAAAATTTTAGTTGAGTATTTTTTTTTTCTTATTTATTGTCTTCAAGGCGTAAGTTGTAAAGCCAATGAAATGGAAGTCTTATTGTCTGTATATTATATGTAGCATGTAATGGGTGATCTGAATGCCAGTATCTTTTTAAAAATTGATTTTGGTGCGTTGTGACTTTGGTAGGAATAACGAATGTTCCATTTATTTAAAGAACAAAAAATTTATTCATGTGACTGCCACGGCTGGCTTTGCACTAGCTTATCCTGCTAGGCCAATTTTCCAATATTTTTATTGGCTGTTTCTGGTTCTATTGCCGTTATAATCTAAAGCACTTAATCGTCTGCAAAGTAAAATATTAATAAATTTGCTATACAGCTTTAAAAATACTTTCTTTCTTTCTTCTTAACAATGCCATTTAACCTAGAATGGCAGTGTGATGGAAAAAGGTTTCTGGAGACAGTAAGTCTATAGTGAAGCCTTTACTTAATTTATGTTATATTTTATTGATTTTCATTATTTTAGTTTTCTTTAGTTTGTAAAATTTTCTTTTTTTTGAATTTAGTTTATAATTTTGTTTTTAAATTAATTTATATTTTATTTTCATTATTTTAAGTTTCTTTTTCATTTGTTAATTTTTCTTGTAAGATTGAGGTTATACACAATAACCAGAACGATTGCAAGTGGCTGAGATTAATGCAACCACCAATTAACTGTACTACAGTACAGCTAACCGTGGAAGCCAATCAAACAGTGTGAGAATGAGACTTTAACCACTCGAAGGCCTAGCAACAAGAACGGTCTGATTGACTTTAAACGATAACGACAATGACGCACGCACGTGTTCCTCCACCCAGAGCTACTTTATAAATCTCAGCGTTCCAATAATATTCTAAAAAAAATTATGACGTGCAATACAGCGCTGCCAAAAGTGATTTTTTTTCTATATTTTTCAATCTGTCTATTCTCTACTATATTCCTTTCCCAAAGAAAGTAAAGAAAGTTAATTGGTAGGCATAATTACCTTAAGGATAATATTAATGTTAAAAAAGGATAATATTTGCCGTAAGGGTGTGGATCGTTGTAGGAGTATTCGCATAATAATGATTTCTAAAAACAAGCAATTTGCGTCCCTTAGACTATCTAAAGGACGCAAATTGACTCCAATTGACATCGCCACATGGGCTTATTACTGAACTTCGTGCTCAAGAGATTGATTTTTTTATGAGCTGGTGACATTGTGTGGCATTCTGCTGAAACAAAAGGTAATTCAGGTACATAACTTCCTTATCACGCCATAAAATCGATTTGCTCGACGGCGATTAAAATTGCATTTCTAACACTATTTTCGGAAATGGTGCTGCCACTCTAAAATCCATACTAAATTGTCACTCTCTATGGATGGTCGATAATAACGTAGGGTCTTCCGCTCCCCATAATCGACACTTTTGTTTTGCCGATATAGAAATGCTCCTCGCCGAAAAAGATGATATCCGACTAGAGCTTAAAATCAAACTGATAAGTGGATGGTCCTTTGCTTTCAATTGCTGAGTCAATAGGATCTTGCAAGCGAATAATTTTAAATCGTTGTGCAAATTTCATTATGCTGGTGCGTGAAGTCACGGTTTTTCAGATCGATATCACATTGATGCTCTTGGATTGAGTTGCACACTTTTGGCCACAGCTGCCACATATCTCTTTAAGACGTACCGCACGACGTCAACGACCATGTATGTTCTCCACTAGCAAGCAAGTCTTAAGAAGTTTTGCACTAACTCGTGGACTTTATATCGACCAAGACTTCTTTTTTGAAAACACTGCACTCACTTTGGATATAAGTTTGCAATATTTTTTCCAACGTTATGCAAGAGTAAAGTGACTTATTATAGTTCACGGAATATTTTACTGTATAGATATATTTCGAATAGAAAAAATCCATCAGTGACAAAATAAAATCTAATGAATGATTTAAAAAGATACTTACATTTGACCCAGCCTGTAAGTGCCACACTGCCTACCAGCTTATTCTTCCAATAGCGTATGATGCACAGTAATCCCTAAACTAATAAATAATAGAACATGAATTCTGGGTGTTTGACTTGTCAATTTCGGCACTAAACCCTACATACTGAACTGTGTTATAGTGAACGAGCAGTAAAATGCCATTTAAAAATCAATAAGAATAAATAAATAGTTTTGTTATCTTGACTATATAAAATTTTTATATTTCCACACAGATAAAGTTTAAAGATTATATTCAAAGGAAAAGTAGTGATCACCACAGCATTACACACACACACACACAGACTGCAACATCAGAAACCAATTAATAGTATAAGTAAATCTCTATAGAGAATTATTGTTTCAAGCCATTATGAAGCAAGTGCTTTATTGCAATCATTATGGACGATCTTTTGTATTTAAACTGCCCTTTTTCAATTTTGATTCTTAATATTTTTTCTGTTTGATTTGACATTTATACAATAAGGATTAGTAATGTTTAAATCAAAGTTTTTAAGCAGTCTTTTATATTCCAATAACACACATGCATACATACATACAACTGATTTAATTCTTATGCATTTATGCGTTTTTCAATCTTATTTTATTTATTTTTTTTTTTTGTTATTTAAAATTTATGAATCATTTCATTTGTTGATTGTATGTAAGTATTTTGAGTAGGAAATAAATTTTGACTGTTATTAATTTAAGCTGAATATTTATGGGAAATTAAATAAAAAAACTTTATTTTTTTAAATGTTTCTTAATATCGTAGAGCCCTCTTTTTTAAACAAACAACGAACAGATTTCATTTATTTATGACAGATTTATGAAAATAACCTAAATTTTGTTAAACACGAATGGGACTTAAAAGACCATTACTCAAAAGAAAAGTGAAAAATATGAACTTGAAAAGAAATACAGAATCTATTAAATTAAAAAAAAAAATTCTATAAGGAAATTCCTGCAATTAATTCTAAGAGAGCTTACTAATTAGAAATCACGAGGAAAAATCTAAAATTTAAAAATCATCCATTGTGGCCTACACTCAACTTTAGCTTACCCAATGGAAACATATATTTTTATGGATATATTATATAGAGAATATAAGTTCAAATTATATTCGAATCGAAAAATTAATTATTTTCGGTTTGGGGTGTTAAGTATGCCCAAAATTTATACAGCTCTTCATCTCCATAAACCAAGGGCACATACTGAATTTCATTTTGATATGTCATATAGTATGACCTGTAGAGCGTTCGCAAAATTTGGGAGTATGTAAACTACCCCTTGCTCCCTCCCGATTATGCTCAAAATCTATACAGCTCTTATCTTCATATACAAAAGGCACGTACTGAATTTCATTTTGTACAAACTCCACAAAAATAGTGGCATACACATACACCCACCCACCCACAGACATCATCGCGAAAATAGCCAAAATGGATCCAGGACCTGAAAACGTGTAAATCCGTTGAAATCTCGAGATCGATTTTTTCACGATTACTATACGTTACCTTATACTACGTATGGAATTGACACACTGGAATTGAAACCTTTAAGGATAAGTCGTCATACCATAGGATAAGTTGGTATACTATAGGATAAGTCGTCATACCATAGGATAGGTCGTCAATACCATACCCAGTACCAAAAATGATAGAAAATAAGATTTCGCCATCCCAAAAATAAAATTTAAATATTATGCTCATGATGGCCTAATGACGTCATGGAACTGTCTTCCTATTGGCTAATGATACTTTTATATTACTCTTTTGTAATTGTCTGAACTACTGCCTTCAAATTCAAATAGGACAGTGATTAGACGTATTGTAAAATATTAACGCAGTATTAAATAAAAATTATGAGTGTTTATTTGCAGGGTTGCCGAATGTACTTATTTAAAGCAATTTGTTGATTATAGACTTGGTTGATTACACTGGCCGAACTGCGTCAACTGGCGGAAAAACGTGCATATTAAGAAATCTTGTTTTCTATCATTCTATACGGTACAGACAAATTAAAAGTAGTAGAGATGAAGCATAAACCGGCTGCAGCAGATAAGTTTAACTAAGGGGTTGTTTCACAATGTCGACAGAGTTCGTTCTTTCTTACAATTATATTTAAAACAAAAACAAATTCAAAAATTTTGTTTTTGTTTTAAATCTACTTATACAAAAGAACAAATTCTTTCGACATTGAGAAACCGGCAGTAAATAAACATAAAAGATTATTCTGGTTATCGGTATCGACCTATTTTAATATATTCTTATTAAAATACGTACGAAATTTAATCATTTTGAGACTATTCGGATGAAAGACATTTTTTAAGGCAAAATAGCGGTTTATATCTCAACATTTTTAATTGTACTTAACAACGAATTCAAATGAAACTTAGGTATAAGCTCATCCTTGAATCGTATCGAAGACTTGATATAATTTTAACAAATTATTCTTAGGCTTAATTTGAATTCGGAGTGAGAAAAAGCGAATTAAAGAGAAGTATGTAGATGTTAATAGTCTCTTTTGAACTCAATTTATTTAGATCAGCGTTTTATATGGTTTTTATTCCTTCCAATCTTATCTCAATACCCTCAAAATAGGCTTTTGTTCTAATGTTGCCCTCTTTATTTTAACAAAATCTCATACCACACTATCTTTTAATGAAGTTTGTTCTCATCTCACGATAGCGAACATCATCCACAGTAACTGCCTGGCTGATCTCATTTTGTAAAAAATATGGCCCGTGATGCCGCCATCCTTTAAACCGCACCAAACAGTCACTCTTTGTGGGTGCACTGGTTTTTCGACAATGACTCTTGCATTATCATTCGCACACATGCGACAATTCTGCTTATGGACGAATCCATGAAGTGAAAATGTTCCTCATCGCTGAAGATGATTTTCAGCGAAAATTGATCATCCACTGTTGCCACATCTTGCCATCATTCTGACCATTGCTCGATTGTGTATCTTTCGATGGCTCAAATTGAGTTAGTCTGCAATTGAGAAATGTCAAATTAAATGAAGAAAAAACTTGAAGTTTAGGTGTGGTTTTGTTGTTTTTCACTGGCTTGACTTTACATTAGATTTAAAATATGAGTACTTAAAATTACAAACACTTTGAAGACAACAAATAAATTTAAAAAAAGTAGCTCAATATAACTGTGCAATACATTAACATTTTTGTTATTATTTTTATTTTTATATCTTAACAAAGCCACTGTCGTCTGTTAACAATAAAAATAAAAGTAAGAACATGGTATTTTGTTTTCCATGAAAATTAATTTCTTATCTTCAGCATCCTCTTGTTGACAAAATGCCAAAATAATTATTTTCATTCTAAGAGAAACCACTCAATAAACTAAAAGTTTCTTAACCAAAAACCATCACGTATGTATTGTATAAAATCATGTTGCAACATATAGATTAAAATCTTAAGACTAAGATAACAACTATCAACCAATTTATTACCATCAGCAACATCGGCCCACCACAGCTAACACTCAACTTTCAGGTAAAAAAAGTATATTTCGATTCTAAGAAGGTGTTTCTAACAAATTTTCATATGAATGAAATCCATTAAATTCGTTTCACAAACTATAATAAATAAATTATTATTCTGCAGACGTATGGTAGGGTAAATATTAAAAACTAGATTTTTAAATATTCGGAAATACTTAGAAAAAAACCATTAATGTTAACTGTATTATATGGCCAGTGTTAGCAAGTACTCGTATAAGAGTTATATAATTATGTAACGTCCGTAACAACTGTTAATAGGAATTTAATTATTAATATGAAGCCAACGTGCTTATTATGCAATTCTTAAGATTATAATTGTTACAAATCCGGAACATGCTCATTTTTAAAAGAAGGAGGTAATAAAATAATTACTGCTTTAATTGTGGTGGTCAATCATTAAATATTTAATTAGTAAAAATATACTTGTAGTATTACACAGTGCAACACGGGAAAAAATAACCATATACGGACACCACTACCGTAAAAGACTAAAAAAAAGACTCGTGTCTCCCAGTTTTGCCCAAAGTCCTCCAGGTTTTTTTTTATGGGCCCTCAAAAATGTGGGGCCTCGATGTCATTTTTGCAAAAAATGATCATTTACTCAAGCTTATATTTTGCAAACCGTTTGAAATTTTGATATACTCTCTGAGGCAAAGTTGTAGCTCTTGTCGTAAAGAACAAAAATTGTTTACATATAAAATCAAAAAAACTTCATCTTCAAGGTCAAAATCGCAAAAAACTTTAAAAAATTCATTTTTTTTACCTTATTTCCCCTGTTCAGGTCCACAGGTAGCAAACCGTTCAAAATTCAAGGAAACAATCAACTACAAAAATGAACCTAAGATCTCAATAAACAACTTTCTAGAACATATGAACTTCCTAGGAATGATTCTTAATACCGTTTAGGTAGCGCTTAGGTAGCCGCAAAAGTGAAAAATTTCCCGAAAATTTTTAAATTTTTTTTATACAAAGCATTATCCGTTGGAATTCTTTACAATAGACTTCCAAAAGATGTAAACAAATTTCTGGTTATTTCCTTGGATGTAAATTAGTTCATAAATCTATTATTTGTTTTATTTTTATTTGAAAGAATTGTTTCTTGTGTGACAATCAAGCTCACGAGTAGTTGCTTAATATACCTCAATATGTGAATACGAAACAAAGGATCGTCAGATCATCGCTTAAAATTAAATTGATTAAGTGCCAAATTTAACAAAAAGAGGACATCTATGATACACCTATGTCCTTGTCATAGTTCATACATTTGTTTTTGACGAAACTTCTTAATAAAGAAAAAAAAAAAAAACAACAGTTGCGTGGGAGATTAAACTTTTTTTTTAATTCTGAGTATGTCACACGATCTCGAATATTTTTTTACACAGGAATTTAAATCAACACATATGCCCTTCATACAATCATCGCCAGGATATGACGAATAAAAAGACAATGCGAATGAAAATGTAGAAATATCACTACTGCGAACAGAAAAATTAAAAATAATCATTCACATTCGTACTATCGACTTAAAATACGTGGACTGTTTGAAAGTTCCCATAATTTTGATTTTTCAATGCAATAACATTCAATGCAACACAGGTCCCGTTTTCAGTTATATATTACTACTGTACTGTCAAATTTTTAACATGCTGAAGCTATTAATTCGTTTTTGACAGCCATTGAAGCAGACAACCTCTTAAGTTTTAACGCAAATAGAAAAATAATTATTTCTTGTGCCGCTGATATATTATTTTTTACACAACAAAATCATAACGGAAAATAAAGAAAAGCTAGATAAATACTATGAGAAATTTGTACAAACAATTTTTTAAGTTTTCAGACCAGACATCAGGGGATGACCCCTACTCAAGCAATGCCTTGTGACAGAACTAGGATATTTGGTTGTGCGAAGGAGGAAAGATGGTGTAGAGTTTGTGGATATATAATTTAATTTTTCTACATTGAAAGTGACAGAGAGAGACCTCTGCAAGGAGTTTATTCCATATAAAAACTGTTCTGATAAAAAACGAATTTTCCCTGTAATGCATAGTGCGATTCACCGGCCATTCGACCACAAATGGATGAGCTCTTAATAAAAACCGTGTTAAACGCAAATACATGCGGATATCCGAAACAAGTTCCCTAATTTCTTAGATCACAGTAGCAATAAAACAGTGAGGAACAACCAATGTTGCGTGAAAGCTACAGGGACTTAGTAGAGTTGGATACCTTGCTGTCAACAATGTACTTCTGGGCCCTCACCTGCATACGGACGAGCAACTCAAAAATAGAGGGTGCCTCGATGGGCTAGTAGGTAGTGTGCTAGTCTATCAGTCCTGGGTTGTGGGTTCTACACCCACCAAGGTCTCTGAAATTTGTCACTACAAGTTGGCAGGAAGACCGCGAAGGAGCTTGGATATAATCTGGGTGCCAATAAATGGTTAACTGCGTTAGTACAGGTCACGGACTCTCAAGTATTACCTGGCCAAGTTAAAAATCGAGGTAAGACAATACTTGCAGACTGTGCTTGGAAAAAGGCTAACATAAAAAGGGTTTGGACCACAGCAGACACATTAAATGGAGATGTTGTGGAGATCTTAGCCTTAAGCAAATGTTAGCGAATTACCATAGACTGTGAACTGGAAGACTGTACATATATCAGTCGCTAGTCTGAAATCACTACTATCGAGAGTAAAAGGATAGTTACAGCACGAGACTCAATGAAAGTAAGGTATTCGTCAATTTCCAGCCTGATACCAGAAATCATTGAGGAACGAAGCGGTCGAAAAGGGACTCATGAAGTTAGTGGTTTGCTTCGGTGTCCCCCCTATAATTATAATTTGATTATAAATATCTTTAATTAACTAAACAACAAAATTATTATTTTATTAAATACTAGCTGTACCCGCCACGTTGTGGACGTCCTGATAATATTTTGCTCGATTTTGCTTTGAAAGTATTCCACACCTATTGTAAGACTCTAACTTTTATACCTATAAGAGAAAAATGCAACTAAATTTAGATGAAACTAACAATAACAGTATTTTATAGCCACACTCAAGTCGTAGTATTCCTACCAAATTTTAAATTTAACGCTAAATAACAAAAACAATGTAATCGCATAATTACCTACGTATGTATTTCACAAATTAACCAAATTATACAACACGCACGCGTCTTACAAAAATAAAACAAATTTTATTCAATTTGGCAGTTAGTAATTCATATTAGCGCCATCTGTGTTTAAATATTAAAAAAGATGCCGTGCCATACTAAGTAGTTAAAACGATCTGTGTTTTAAAATATACAATTTTCAAAAATTAAAGGTTCCGAGCTGTACTAAGCAGTACTTTTATACCGAAAAGCGTACTTTCACTGTATTTTCTCCACTTTCTCTTGGAAATAAGGTATTTTTGCGGAAAAAAAAGTATCCTATATTGGGACCATGATTTCACAAAATTTTGTTGAAATCCATCTAGTAGTTTTTACGTGATGCAAACGCAAAAGAAAAGCAGACAGACAGACGGAAGAGAGTTACTATTTTATTATATGTATAGATATGTACGTATTTAAGGTATTTTTTTTAACATTTTTTCTTAGATTTATATGTTCCACAATAAAGAATTTTATAAAAACAGACATGTCTCTGTTTGTTATAGTACAACTCAAAACTTTTACAGTGGTTCTTATAAGTGCTGGGATGCATTTTCAAGTGAAAGTCAGTGGCTAGTTTTTATTCGCTTTAAAGTCAGGAACAAACTTTTAATTCTAATATCTATTTATCATTTTTTAACTTTTTCATTTAATATAATTTTTCATATAAAATTCGACGGCATAGGATAAGAGTTTATAAAATAATATTTCTGCAATTTTTTCATTTAACATAATTTTTCATATAAAATTTGACGGCATAAGATAAGAGTTTATCAAATAATATTTCTTTAATTTTTTCATTTAACATAAATTTTTATATAAAATTTGACGGCATAAGATAAGAGTTTATAAAATATTATTTCTTTAATTTTTTCATTTAACATAATTTTTCATATAAAATTTGACGGCATACGATAAGAGTTTATTACATAATATTTCTTTAATTTTTTCATTTAACATAATTTTTCATATAAAATTTGACGGCATACGATAAGAGTTTATAAAATAATATTTCTTTAATTTTTTCATTTAACATAATTTTTCATATAATATTTGACGGCATACGATAAGAGTTTTTAAAATAATATTTCTTTAATTTTTTCATTTAACATAATTTTTGATATAAAATTTGACGGCATAAGATAAGAGTTTATAAAATTATATTTCTTTAATTTTTTCATTTAACATAATTTTTCATATAAAATTTGACGGCATACGATAAGAGTTTATTACATAATATTTCTTTAATTTTTTCATTTAACATAATTTTTCATATAAAATTTGACGGCATACGATAAGAGTTTATTACATAATATTTCTTTAATTTTTTCATTTAACATAATTTTTCATATAAAATTTGACAGCATACGATAAGAGTTTATAAAATAATATTTCTTTAATTTTTTCATTTAACATAATTTTTCATATAATATTTGACGGCATACGATAAGAGTTTTTAAAATAATATTTCTTTAATTTTTTCATTTAACATAATTTTTCATATAAAATTTGACGGCATACGATAAGAGTTTATAAAATAATATTTCTTTAATTTTTTCATTTAACATAATTTTTCATATAAAATTTGACGGCATAAGATAAGAGTTTATAAAATAATATTTCTTTAATTTTTTCATTAAACATAATTATTCATATAACATTAGACGGCATACGATAAGAGTTTATAAAATAATATTTCCATACAAAATTTGTATACTTAACTTAAGATATATTTGAAATTTCATTATAAATCAGTCTTAATTTCAATACTTTGAACTGTCCAAAATTTTGAAACTTCATTACTTATAAACTTAAGTGTCTGCCCTACTTAATTATATAGGCCCATTATAGTTATAAACAATAAACTCGTAAATCATGACTTTTAAAACACAATTAAGCTTTTGTCCTAAATGTTAAGCGGCTTTTCTGTCTAAGTAGATTTTGAAACAATAACATAAAAAACATTTAAACTTTTGTTTTTTTATTTTTGTTTTTGGTTTCCTCTTGGCACACTTTCAACCACAAATCACACACAAATATTTATTAATTACAATAATCTTATGGCAAATTGTGAAATAAAGCAATTATTCCTGTTCAGTGTTCATTTGACCACAAGTTACAAAAACAAAAAAACAAAAAAATAAACACTGGTACAAACCAAATAAAAAGATGTTACAAAAATAATTATAATAAATGAGCATAAAATATCAATTAATCAATATGTCGTTGCAAATGTAAAATATGAATTTATGACAACAAAGTGACACGTTGTATTTATAATTACAAAGAAAGTACAATTCGCAACGACCTTAATATGCGGTATAAATTATTAGGTTATATTTCGGGTTTTTGCAATAGCAACCAAGGCAGATGTTTAGAATTTGAAGCGAATAAAACATAGCTGATATTAGCTCAACGTTGATTTCTTTCGCTTATCTAGAAATAGACTGCATGTGATTCTCCTACACCCTTTCGCTTGAATTTTGCTGTCCTATGAGCGTTTGCATATTATTTACAGAACTAAGAACTTTCAAGTTTTTTTTAGGATAAATAATTCTTGCAAAAAAAACCGACTACAAAACAAATATATCAATATGCCTCAATTCTAAACTAAAAATTTAAAAGGAAGTAATCTGTAAGAAATAGTATTCAAATAAAATAATTTTCTACTTTTTGCTCTAACGGACATAGTAATATACGTTCTGTACATTCAAATGTCTATCCATAACCGTTCAACAGATAAAGCCATATACGACAAATTAGATCAGACATGAGGACACCCTCTATTTTTTTACACTTATTATCACTGACACAGTAATCAACAGTAACGGTTCCAAAGATATTGCCATATAGGTTAAGAAATATCACCTAGGGGACACCCTTTAATGTACAATTTTAAATGAAACACTTATTTTAAAGGACAGATTCTTTGTAAATTTTAAATGTCTGTCTAAAACGGTTCAATATATAAAAATATAAAAAATTACCTGCTTTGGTATAATATAAACTCTCCAGTACCATTTTAAACGCGGCTTGATTATACCAAAGCAGGTAATACTAACTCTCCAGTACCATTTTAAACGCGGCTTGAAAATGATGTCGTCACATCGAAAGCGCTCGCCAAACGTACCAAAACAACAGCCAGTGACGACGGTCTTCACCGAAAGGTATGAATTGACAACAGTAAAAAAATACTGTTATACTGAAAGAAGTAGGTTGTTACGTAAGAGATATTCAAACCTATATATTCACTATTGGAACCTATAGCATCTGAAATCTGCCGTTTTAAGCCGTTGATGCGATTATAATATTTTCTTACCTTTCCTTTACTGCTTATTAAATTTTTAAGTTTTTTTTTACCGCTCACTCATTTCTTGTCTTAAATGTTAAATACTAATAAAACAAAACGTAGCTGTCAAATAATGTTTTTTACTTCTTATTTTTTAACAGCCTGCAAGCAAACAGCAATAAGTTCAAATTAAAGAAAATACATCATTATTTTATGGGACTTTTATTCACTTTTTTTTTTTTTGCTTAACTTATACAGCAAATTTTAATGCCCGAAAAAAACACGACATATTTTTGCATAATTCTGCCACCCAGTCAAAGCAGAAGACTTCAAAACTAAGGAAAAAAAAAATATACAAAAAATTGGAGCCAACAAAGCAGAAGGGGTAAATAACACTGTCATTTATTACGTTGCATCTTAACACAACAAATTTGCTGAAACACAGCTTCCGAAAGTGAAACAAATCTGTGACATGTATTTCTTGTTTTATAGTTCTTTTTCAATCTCTTCATTCCTTTGCCTTAGTTTCTTTTGGGTTGAAGAAGACTGATGATTTTTTGGTACTGTTTTAATTTTATTCCTTTTATAAACAGTTTTCTTTTTTTTGGCTCTTTTAAATGAATTGTTTATGGGCGTTTATTGGTATGTAAGTTCTTTAAAGTGGCATTATGCACTTCATTAATTTCCTTTACAAAATAAACTTTTCGGGAGACACCAAACATTCAACCAACCATTTTTATAAAGAGTGTTTTAAATTATTTGGCAAACGCACACAGTTTTTTTTTTTTGCTTTAAATGAGTTTGATGGGGCAAATGGGGTTTTTATAAATGTGATCAGCTTAAGAAAGCTATTTATAAAATTAAAAACGAGATACAAACTTTTGGTTTAAAAGGAAATATTTTTGCCAATATGAGCAGCCTTTTGAGCCGTGCTATTACGGAGTGTGTTTACGTTAAAACGAATATTCAAATGATAAATAAAAAATTAGATCTGAGAAATTCAAATCTAGGATCCAATAAACTGCAAAGAAATCGATTAATAATTATCAGACATATAGCGAGCATTCTACGCAGCATTTGGCACCTAGATACCTCAGCGATATTAGTAATAAAAAAAAAACTATTAAGAGTGCTATATTTGGCCATGACGAATCTTACATATCTTTCACTATAGTAATGCTAGATATTGTGTTACCCTCTTATGTTCTTTTGAAACCTTTTCGTAAATATTTTTTTCAAAATTGTTTGTAAAAATATTTTTTAAAAATTATCTGTCTATTTCAAAACGTCACACGAAGTCGTCCTTTAAAAACAACATACGTGTGACGTTGTGAAATAGGCTGTATTAGTAAAAAAATATTTTTTAAAATTTTTAGTAAAAATATTTTAAAAAATTTTTTCTAAATAGTTTTGTGAAAAATTGTATGTAATTTTTTTTAAATATTTAGTAAATTTTTTTATGTTACCTTTTTATGTTTTTTCTGAAACATTTTTTAAATATTTTTTTTTAGATTTTTTTGTAAAAATATTTTTTCAAAATTATTAGTAAAAATAATATTTTTTATAATTTTTTAGTAAAAATATTTTTAGAAATTTTTTCTAAATAGCTTTGTGGAAAATTTTTTTGGAAAAATGTTTTGTAATTTTTTTTTTAAATATTACAATAATTTTTTTTAAATATTTTAAATATAATATTGAAATTTTTTACAAAAAAAAAATTATAGTAAAAATAATACCTTTAAAAAAATTTTAGTAAAAATATTTTAATAAATTTTTTCTAAATAGTTTTGTGAAAATTTTTTGTAATGTTTTTTTAATATTTAGTAAATTGTTTTTATGTTACCTTCTTATGTTTTTTTGGAACATTTTGTAAATATTTATTTAAAATTTTTTTTTAAATATTTTTTCAAAATTATTAGTAAAAATAATATTTTTTAAAAATTTTTAGTAAAAATATTTTTAGAAATTTTTGCTCAATAGCTTTGTGAAAAATTTTTTGTAAAAATGTTTTGTATTTTTTTTTAAATATTACAATAAATTTTTTTAAATATATGAAATATAATTTTGAATTTTTTTTTGCAAAAAATTATAGTAAAAATAATATCTTTAAAAAAAATTTTAGTAAAAATATTTTTAGATATTTTTGTATCTTTGTGAACATTTTTTGTAAAATTTTTTTGTTTTTTTTTTTTAATATTTTTAATTTTTTTTTTAATTTTTTTAAAATATTTTGTAAATTTTTTTGGAAATTTTTTTTGAAATTATTTGTAAAAATTTTTTATAAAAATTATTTTGAAAATTTTTTCTAAAAATTATTTTGAAAAATTTTTAGAAAAATTAGGAAATTAGGTAAAAAATTTTTGTTTTTGTTTTTTTTAATTTTGATTTTTTTTTTAAATATTTTGTAAATTTTTTTGAAATTATTTGTAAAAAATTTTTCTAAAAATTATTTTGAAAATTTTTGAGAAAAATTAGGAACTTGCTGCAATCTATATGCGTTAGAACGGTCAAACTAAATAAAAAAAAAATCCTTAAACAATTTGCTCATACTGACCCTTCTCCTAATGAGCCTATTGACTGCTCCTGGTTTCCAGTGGACATCCTGTGGTTCTATTGGCTACATCTATATTTATTGCTTTCTGTAAAGGCCTTTAATACAAATCAAAGCAGATAAAACATTCCAACCTAAAAATAAACACAAAATCGCACCTCGCACGGGATTATTGATCTCCCGAAATCTGTCCGATCTACCTGCCGCGGTCTAATATTTATTTAACTAAAAAGAGAACTAAGTCATTAAAACCGAAAAAAAATTATAAAAAACGGGAAAAATATAGCTAGGCAGCCTCCAAATGAATGATCCGATGTTGCTGAATTGCAATCCCTTAAATCGTTTTTATCTAGTCTGGTGTACCTTGGCAAATAACATTACTACCCGAATAGACGGACAGGCGGACATCGTTTAATCAACTTTTCTATGTATTAGGATCCAGAATATATATATTATATATTAATATAGAAATATATGTATATATTAGGGTCCGGAAAAAATATTGCAGAAATTACACACGGAATAACAATCCACCTATTTTAAAGGGTATAAAAACTGCAAGTAGCAAACCAGAGCAAAGTGCTTCCTGATAACAAGTATACTGACAGCAGGTATGTATATCAAAACTGAATAAAACTTGCGAAAATAGAAGGCAGAGGCATAAATAAAGGACTCCGAAACGTTTTTGATGAAATCTTCCAACTTTCATAAAATACGGATTCTAGTATTCCTAGGTTTCTATACAAAGTTAAAGAAATTAAACCATTTGTAATAATTAATCTCAAACTATTTGTAACTTCTTACAAAGTTTCCCATTCAGCATCATAAATATTTCAATTTAAATTCACTTTACTGTAAATGTAGCTCATACCACCTGCATATTAATTGATGATGTCTATTTTCTAGGTGGAATAAATTACTAAGAAAAAAATATTACACACAAATACTTAACCCATACAAATACAAATATACTTACACTAATATCTATAAATTCCACAATCAAACTATGTCTAAATTATGATTTATGAACTGTCATTTTAAATACAGTTTTATTATTAAGGAAATTCTCTTCTTCTGTATTCTGGCATATGAGTATTAAAAAAGGAATAAAGAAAATGTGGTCTTATCATATTTCTCCCCTTTTGTGTATAAGAAGCTCAGATATTTGCGTAAAATAAAAAGAATTGCATAAAATTAAATACTACAACACTTATAATACAGCCAGCCAGCCAGATGTATCATAACACGATCAAATATTCTAAACTCAAATTTTTTTTCTTTTTTGTTCCCCAATGAAATTCTTCATAAAAAAATCTAGAGCTGCTGTTGCTGCGGCTGCAGTCTCTTTTGCGAAAAGATGCAAACACCACAGGTAGTCATTATACTACAACATGTGAATACGTACGACTAAGTTGTTTGTTATATGATGTAGATCAAAAAATTATAAAGAGTGCATGGACCAACATAAATATAAATTAGATTTCTTGAATACGCATTAAGAATATGAGAATATGGCTGGTATATAACTGATATATTTCTCTAAAGACTGTGGTAGAACACTCGAGAAAAATAAGAGTTAGTGAGGTTTTAATACTTATAATGTCGCTGTTTTAAAATAATTACAAAATATGAATTACTTACTGCCAAATAGCCAATTGAATTAATTCAATTGAATTGATTTTTAATTCAATTGAATTTTTACTTTGTTAAAATATTTTAAAAACCTTTTACAGAGCCTTTTACAATCATTTTTAGAATTTTAAAATTTTATATAAATTTTAGAATTTTATCCAGGTATGGGTGCCTTTATATAAAGTAAATACGTGAAGCACTATTAGAGTAAGAGTCTTAAAATTTGGTGTGTATTACTTTCAAAGCAAAATCAAACAAAATATTTTCAGGACGCACACAACGTGTGTGGGCACAGCTAATCGATGTATAAAACTATGTTTTCTTTACAGATGTGTTCAAGATTAATGTGGGCTCCTGCCACGGTGGGTTTATCCCACGGTGCTCCTAACACCGAGTGAAATAAAGACGTAGACTAGCGCCCCCATTGTGTAGCATAACAACACTTTACGAATGCCACCAATCGCAAATTGTGTGTGATACAGTCACAATGAGTAGCAATTTATACAATATGGCAAGCCTTTCCAAGGCAAGCCTAGATCCATATTATAACCTCTTGCTTAGGGGTTTGGAGACTATCCAAACTCCGTCTGTTGAGAGTGCCACAGCACACTTGATCGACCTTGCACCACATCTGCATGAATCGATCTTAAACCACAACCACCACGTGTACCCCCGAAGGGTACCTCACCAATTACCGGTCACAGAGAGGATAGGCTCTCTGTGGGGCCACCGATTCCCGTGGTACCAGTCCTTTGGGCACTGGTCGGGCCTTGAAGAGAACCCGTATGTTTTCACACACAGACCTTTTCTTCCAGATTTAGGCTCTAGGAACCCTAGCGTCTGGTGCCCCTATTTTCCCCGAGTAAACCGCGTCAAAGCATTTGCCATTACTGCAGTGACAATTGGAACCCCCGGGGGTATGTTTTCTTTACAGTTGAGGAGTATTCTATGTTCAGCAACTGTGTAAAAACTGTTATGGCAAATGTTTTTGCAGAAAATATCAATCCTCTAACACCCCCGCATCATGGCATTATTAACGATTTTATTTTAAAAAATTCTAAAAATCGTAAAAAACCCCCAGAAAAAAAGGGAACAGCGGGGATAGCACGTTCTACAAAATTACTGGTCATACAATTTTACTATAGGCGTCAGAGAACTTAACACAAACATCAAAAACCCAATCAAATTCAAGATTGCCTATTAAGGGTTAATGGGCAATCGTCGGAACCCCGAAATTTTTTTTCCTGTTGAAGTAGAGCACTTCTTTAATCGTTTCCTTTTCGACCGTCTTCCGTCGCTAGCCTTTACTCTTGACTTTGGGGCTTTCAGACTGTCGACTGGTGACTGTCGGTCTTCTTTCTCATCAATGAGCCTCTAGTAGTTGCTAGCATTTGTCCAAACGAAGAGGCTTTAGTTTTTCAAGAAATTCACTCAGCTTTTCTTTTCTAACCAAGCTTTTTTTTCTTGCAGTATTCTAATACATATAATGTTTTAACTATTTTTATTTTCTGAGTGTATTGCAACATAAAACATTCTTAACTTTACTTAATGCTCTAACTATACATTACAATGACCACCAAACTAGTCTAGTCATCTGTGAAAGAATACTTTGTATATAAAAGTTTATTTATCCCTGTCCATACACACAATTTCGTTGTCTTCTGGTAAATGTTGTTGCTGTTGTTGCTGCTGTTGTTGTTATTATTATTAGCGTTGTTGGAGCTTGTGTTCCTGGCTGTTTGGCTAATTAATGTTACACCCCAAACCATGGTGCGAAAATTGCGTTTCGTTCTAGTCTTTCAATAACGATATTTTTTTTTGTGAAAAGCAACTAATTCAGTGAACATCTCTGATGGTGTTCGATTCCTTTAAGCAGAGTAAAAGTAAATGGATGTGTGTGAGTGTGTGTGTATTCTCAGTAAAGTGTTTGAGTATGTGCGTTAAAACCATGTAAAATTTGTTTAACAAAAAAAGTTGTCATGTAAACTTTTTCAATGAGTCATTGAACTTTTCATTATAAACTTTTTCTTTTTCATGTTTTAGAGTTTTTATATCTCGTTTCTTTTATTTATTTATTTTTTTTATTTAGTTATGGTTTATTAATAATAAATGTTCAAATTAATTGTTAATTTCACACTTTTAAAATATAGATTTCTTCTTATAGTATGTGTGTATATACATATATAACGTTACAAGATGTAAGAGAAAAAAATAATTATGTAAATCACAGTCAATAAAATAAAAACATGAGAAGTAACCGCTGAAAAGAGAATGTAAATGTATTTTCATTTGGTAAGGGATAAGAAAAATTTCTATACATAAATTAATGATATTTTAATAAAAATATCTGAATATATATAATAGTGTTTTCTAACAGGGAAAGTAAAGTGTTAATTTTTGGCATTGATCTATTTTTCAGGCTATAAAGACACGCTACAGAGTACAACAGCGATAAAAATAGTTATCAATAAGACTTTCTCTTATAGAAGGGATGCAGGGACTGAGCCCATTTACCTGGTTAACCCTCATCGTAATCTATTTAAAGTAGCGTTGGGTAATGGCATAACTCGAGCTAAGGTTCTACAATGGGTGGACACATTAAACCTGAAAAGGTGGAGGGAGGCCACTACGTTTAGGCAGGCTCGAACGGTGCTCAAAAAGTCCATGGGCAGGAAGGCCAGTAAGGTACTGAGATACAATAGATGTACTCTAAACTAGATAACTGCATTAGTGACGGGTTATGGAAACTTCAAGTGTCATCTAGCCAAAATGAAAATCGATGAAGTTGATACTTGCAGACTGTGCCTGGAAGAACCTGAGACGGTAGCTCACATTGTGTGTGAATATCAAGCATTGGTTAGCATAAGACTTAGGACCACTGGTAGAAGCTTGTTAAATGTGGATGACATGGGGGATCTAAGCCTTGAACATATGCCAGCAATTACCAGAGACTGTGTGATGAGAAAGAAGGCCGACAGTTACCAGTCGACAGTCTAAAATCAGTAAAGTCAAGATTAAAGGCTTGTTGCAGCACGTGACCTCTATGAGGATAAGATTGCCGTAATAACATTTCGGTTGTCTATAATCTTAGAGGACGGAAATGGGTCGAAAAGACCTGTTAAGGAAGTGGTCTGCTTCGATATTCCCCTAATATTAAAATAAAAAATAATCTATTTTATGTTAGATTACCAAATTCAATCTGTCTGGTTAAGGGAACAATTAGCCAACACTCGAACGCCAACAAAATTCAAGCTATGTCTAGCATTTAAACACATTCATTGGGAGGCTGCTGAAGAATCTAATGCCTGCTACAAAATTGTTTGCTATGCAGTATTAACAGGACTATGCTATGTGCCACAAGACTAATGCTACTTTTGGATGCCCCGGTAGGATAGTGTGTAGTGTGCTAGTCTATCAGGTTGTGGTTGTGGGTTCGATTACCAACAAACTCTGGGTGTTTCACTACTACGAGTGAAAGTCTTTGTTTCTATGCTCGATAATTTAAGTTACAATATGGACTTTGGACTTTCTTAATATATTACTGACCCCATTGGAAACCCCTTTACATTTACAGGTATTTATCTGCAAATGTAACAAGGTTTTTGAAATCTGTAGGTTATTTATTAAGTTTATGTGGTTAATTTTATGCTTAAAAATTTGTAATTAGCTAATGAGCGTTAAATAGGCCTCAGTGTATTTATGAGAATGTAGAGCAATTAGTGATAACGCTGAATGTATAGATATTATTTTCATTTCATGGTTAGAGTAAAAGCTTATTTTCTCAAAACATTTTGTTATCATGAATTTGTTTTTTGTAAACTTTTAAAAAGCAAATATTTGTTAATTTAGCATGAAAACCATTTTCTTCCGCCACTAATTTCGTTATAATTCTAAAAGTGTTGAAGTGATAAAAAAATGTGTGTTTAAATAATTGGGACAATTGAGGCAGTGTTGGTATTGCTGCCTATTTCATTATTTCATTTGGTATAAGAGCATCCTGGAGCTAGTTAGTAAGAAGGTTAATTAAGGTCAAATGCCGATGGAACGCATGAGTAAAAGAAATATATACGAAAGACAGCATCGGACACTCATAGCGGAAGGCGTTGACCACAATGTGTGTATGGAGAACAACATCAGAATTTTTACTGATGCTTCTCTTATGAACCAGCTGGAAAGTCGGGTGCATCGAAGAAAGGTTCACACTGAACTTGAATATCAGTCAGTTATAAAACACAGGAGGCAAGTGAAGGTGTACTCTAATGTACTGCTGGATTGTGCTTCAAAACTTAACAGGTGTTCCTTGGTTAATGAGGTAACGTTGATGTGAGTTAAAGGCCACATATTCACAGCTGGGCATGAAACAGCAGACCAGCTAGCAAAAAGGGTATTTGCTGTGAATTTAGGTGGACCAGAAACCAGTGTAACCCAGGTCCAATGGAGCGATGGTCCTACAATGGCTGAACTCAGTAAACCTGAAAAGGTAGAGGAAGGCTACTATATGTAGACATGTTCGAATGGAGCTCAAAGAGCCCCTAGGCAGGAAGACCCGTAAGGTGCTTGGATGTATTAGAAATTCCTTAAGCTAGATAACTGCGTTAGTGACAGGTCATGGAAAGTTCCAGTTGCATCTAGCCAAGATTGAAATCGAAGAAGAGGATACTTGCAGGCTGAGCCTGGAAGATACTGAGAAGATCACGCACTTTGTGTGTGTGAGTCCAACATTTGGAACCACCGGCGGATACTGAAATCCATGATGAGAATAAAGGCGAACAGTGCGAAATCACTAAAGTCAAAATAAAAGGCTAGTTGTAGCACACGACTCAATGAAAGTAAGGTTACCGTAAATTACAAGACGGTCATTAAAGAAGGCGTCGACAAGAGACCCATTCAGGTAGTAGTCTGCTTCTTTAATAATAATAATAATAATAATAATATCGTAAAATATACTAATGTGAATTCTTGATTCAGAAATGCCCTTTAACAGATTTATTTTTTAAGGATGATTTCTTTGCTGAATAGTACAGTTGAAAAAAAAATTAAAACGATGAATTATTATCTAGAGTAAGGTAGCTTTATTTAAAGTCTTAAAAGCATTTCTTCAATAAGATTTTAAGTAAAAGAATTTAAGGAAAATATACTTAGTTAATCAATAAGTTTAAGTATTTTGTTGGTTTTTCTGAGATAATTTAATCAAAAAATTTAATTCTTTATCCACTGCTCCATTATTTATCACTAATCTGTTCGTATTTCTAATAAGCCCTTTTGTAAATCTTTCATACAACAAACCTTGCCCTTAAAAGTTTAACTCTTCCGATAATAGCTGCAACTTTAACACTAATCCATCATAAATTTTCCAAAATAAGTTGCGCATGCTCACACCTTATTAAGCTACTCCACCACCATCACCAGCAGTCCAATAAACTACAGACAGTAAAATGAGTCAATCTTTCAAAAACTTACACTGGCTTTAGATCATTCGTAACAAAGACCAAAAAAATTAAACAAAAAAAAAAAAAAAACAAAAAATCCCAAAACACTAATGATTAGTGTTTGAAAATACATTAACGCCCCATTAAAAACAAATACCCAGCAAGAAAAAACCATTCTATAGATATCAGAGTAATAAGCAGCCGCTGGCACACATGCTTGTGACAGTTTTATGATCATAAAACTGTCAAACTAATTGACAATCAATACGTTTGAAATATATTTCACTGCAATACCATGCAAGACCATGGGATTAAAATTGTCTGTTTGTGCTTTGCTTAAGCTGAATAATCTTACAGCTGGACCACCTACTAGTGGGCAAACGGAAAATATTCCATTTGTTGTTTTTTTTTGTGGTTTTGAGGAAATAACCGCCCTTTATATCGCTTCGATTTTTATCAATCATACTTCAATATTTTTGTTTTAATGTTTTTTGAATAAAAACAATTTATTCATAGATACTCGATACAATATAATTTTTTATTACTTTTTTGGTTAAATAAAAACTACTTTTATTTCATTATTATAATCAGTTCTTGATTTAACAGGCCATAATCATATTAGAAACACCTGAACAAATTCAAGTTTTCCAACATTTGTGCTGGTACAACCCCAATGGAACTCAGTGAACCACATTACATTTAATGGTGCAGAATCGCATAGTATTTCCCAAGCCTTTCGTTAGTTTCGCTAAACTTTTTATATACAAAATTTGGAAATTCCAGAAAATTAACTTTTTTTATTTTCGCTGAAATTTCGAAATTGATAGCTTTCAATAGCTGCCAAAAAGAAACTGATAGATGCGGATTTCTCAAAATTCATCATTATTCCAGGAACAGACAACAGTTAAAAGAATCAGTAAAATGGGGAATTGCTGTCAATTTCTGTAAACTAGAATCCAGAGTAGCACTCGGAAAAGGCCTAATGAGAGAGAAGGTTCTACATTGGGTGAACTCAAAAAATCTGAAAAGGTGGAGGGAGACCATTACATGTAGACAGGCTTGAATGATGCTTAAGGATCCCCTTGGCAGGAATGCAAGTAAGATATAATAGAAGTACTTTAAGCTGGATACCTGCGTTAGTGACAGGCCATCGAATCTTCAAGTATCATCTAGTAAAGATGAAAATTTAAAAACATGATACTGGCAGACTCTGCCTGGATGAGGCTGGGACTGTAGCTTATATTGTGTGTAAATGATCAGCAATGGCTAGCATAATACTTAAGATCACGTTCAGAAACTTGTTAAATGTATATATGGGGGGAGGTCCAGACCTTGGAAAAATACCAGCAATAGGGACCCCCGTGATGAGAAAAAAGTCTTTAGTTACTAGTCTGAAATCACTACATTGCGTTACGTTGCCTATAATCATTGTGGAAGGAAGGACCCATTAGGAAAGCGGTTAACTTCTATACTCCCCCTAACTTAATAATAACAAGATCGGTATTGAATTGAAACACCAAAAGGTCACAGAATTATGAAACTTGTTTTTTTTTTTTTTAATAATACTTAGGTCCATAATTTCTTAGGTCCCAGTGAAGAAAGTGACGCCCTAAATTTTCAATGGTGGCCACATCTAACCTTTTGTTCGGACTTGATAAAGCTTTTTTCTTTTTCGTTTTTTATTTAGCCATTATAACAATTTTCTGAGAAGTATTAACGATATGAAATCTAGCCGAAAAAATTATGCTCTTGGATGTAAAAATGCAATTTACTTCTTCTTAAAACAGGAAAATATCTACTAGAAGTACAATATAATGACTAAAAAGACACTAACTATAAAATCCCTTTTTTAATGTTAACGCCCAATACAGAACTAAAAGAAAAGAAATTTAGATAAAAATTATAGTTCAAGTTTTTTTAACGACTTATTGAAATCCCTTCGTACATAAGTGTTAGCTTGATCATATAAAATCTAATAAAATCAATGTTTTAGACTTTATTTAGTTTTAATTAAATTAAAAATTTTATTTGTTTTTTTATCGTGTTTTTGGACATAAATTCACTTTGAAGGGTTTTTTGCTTTAAAAACAAAACCTAATTAATTAAGTATCATTCAAATCATGTCAAACGGTATTCAAAATAAAGTCAAAAGATATCTGCTCTTAATGGTTAGAGTAATTAAATTCAATATTTACACGTGTTTACATTACAATAAATAAAGTTTTTTTGTATTTTTTATAACAAAAAGTTAATAAAAATTAGAGCGGCTTGGGCTTGTTGCTTTGAAAGAAGCAAAGATCTGATCTTTGACAATAAGTAAAAGTGTCATATTGTTGCAGGTTAGTTTTGTAATTTACAACAATTAAAATAAGATAAAATATTATTTAGATTTGACGAAATTATATAATGATTTTATATTTCTATATTTTTTATCTCATTGTATTAGATAAAATGGAAAACTAAAAAAAAAAAATTATTCAAAAAGTACCATAATTCTTGGTTGATCGTATGATAAAATTATTGTAATAACACCTTATATTTTAGAATCCTAAGTATGAAAGATATCACAGGCTTGATACCCATTTTCTTGTTTGGTGTGTGGTTTAGCGACTAGTGTATATGTATATCAGCCTGGAGTACATTGAAGTATTGTAAATAAAAAAAAATTACTCCAATTAAAGGTTTTAATTAGTCTTAAATTACGGTTCAATTAATTTTTTAATTAATTTAAATATATATATATATATATATATATAAT